>JAWNPD010000331.1:0-41076 GCA_035045305.1 Drosophila maculinotata | reverse complement strand
AAAATGACCATGATCCGACATCAAATACCCGAGTTATGAGCATTCAAAGGTAACCATGTAATATTTTCAGCATTAACAAAAAAATAAGATTTTTGGAGCTTCATAACTTGCATATCTCGTCCAAAAATAAGTCCGATCTTTGAGTGGTATACCTTTTTAGACTCGTTAAGATCAGAATTATAGATTGCCATTTAAAAATGGCCATGCCAGCAAATTTCATTTTTTTGCTAAAAATGACCATGATCCGACATCAAATACCCGAGTTATGAGCATTCAAAGATGACCATGTAATATTTTCAGCATTAACAAAAAAATAAGATTTTTGGAGCTTCATAACTTGCATATCTCGGCCAAAATAAGTCCGATCTTTGAGTGGTAGTACCTTTTTAGACTCGTTAAGATCAGAATTATAGATTGCCATTTAAAAATGGCCATGCCGGCAAATTTCATTTTTTGCCAAAAATGACCATGATCCGACATCAAATACCCGAGTTATGAGCATTCAAAGATGACCATGTAATATTTTCAGCATTAACAAAAAAATAAGATTTTTGGAGCTTCATAACTTGCATATCTCGGCCAAAATAAGTCCGATCTTTGAGTGGTATACCTTTTTAGACTCGTTAAGATCAGAATTATAGATTGCCATTTAAAAATGGCCATGCCAGCAAATTTAATTTTTTGCCAAAAATGACCATGATCCGACATCAAATACCCGAGTTATGAGCATTCAAAGATGACCATGTAATATTTTCAGCATTAACAAAAAAATAGATTTTTGTAGCTTCATAACTTGCATATCTCGGCCAAAATAAGTCCGATCTTTGAGTGGTATACCTTTTAGACTCGTTAAGATCAGAATTATAGATTGCCATTTAAAAATGACCATGCCAGCAAATTTAATTTTTTGCAAAAAATGACCATGATCCGACATCAAATACCCGAGTTATGAGCATTCAAAAATGACCATGTAATATTTTCAGCATTAACAAAAAAATAAGATTTTTGGAGCTTCATAACTTGCATATCTCGGCCAAAATAAGTCCGATCTTTGAGTGGTATACCTTTTTAGACTCGTTAAGATCAGAATTATAGATTGCCATTTAAAAATGGCCATGCCAGCAAATTTCATTTTTTGCCAAAAATGACCATGATCCGACATCAAATACCCGAGTTATGAGCATTTAAAGATGACCATGTAATATTTTCAGCATTAACAAAAAAATAAGATTTTTGGAGCTTCATAACTTGCATATCTCGGCCAAAATAAGTCCGATCTTTGAGTGGTATACCTTTTTAGACTCGTTAAGATCAGAACTATAGATTGCCATTTAAAAATGGCCATGCCAGCAAATTTCATTTTTTGCCAAAAATGACCATGATCCGACATCAAATACCCGAGTTATGAGCATTCAAAGATGACCATGTAATATTTTCAGCATTAACAAAAAATAAGATTTTTGGAGCTTCATAACTTGCATATCTCGGCCAAAATAAGTCCGATCTTTGAGTGGTATACCTTTTTAGACTCGTTAAGATCAGAACTATAGATTGCCATTTAAAAATGACCATGCCAGCAAATTTAATTTTATGCAAAAAATGACCATGATCCGACATCAAATACCCGAGTTATGAGCATTCAAAAATGACCATGTAATATTTTCAGCATTAACAAAAAAATAAGATTTTTGGAGCTTCATAACTTGCATATCTCGGCCAAAATAAGTCCGATCTTTGAGTGGTATACCTTTTTAGACTCGTTAAGATCAGAACTATAGATTGCCATTTAAAAATGACCATGCCAGCAAATTTAATTTTATGCAAAAAATGACCATGATCCGACATCAAATACCCGAGTTATGAGCATTCAAAAATGACCATGTAATATTTTCAGCATTAACAAAAAAATAAGATTTTTGGAGCTTCATAACTTGCATATCTCGGCCAAAATAAGTCCGATCTTTGAGTGGTATACCTTTTTAGACTCGTTAAGATCAGAATTATAGATTGCCATTTAAAAATGGCCATGCCAGCAAATTTCATTTTTTGCCAAAAATGACCATGATCCGACATCAAATACCCGAGTTATGAGCATTTAAAGATGACCATGTATTATTTTCAGCATTAACAAAAAAATAAGATTTTTGGAGCTTCATAACTTGCATATCTCGGCCAAAATAAGTCCGATCTTTGAGTGGTTTACCTTTTTAGACTCGTTAAGATGAGAATTATAGATTGCCATTTAAAAATGGCCATGCCAGCAGATTTCATTTTTTGCCAAAAATGACCATGATCCGACATCAAATACCCGAGTTATGAGCATTCAAAGATAACCATGTAATATTTTCAGCATTAACAAAAAAATAAGATTTTTGGAGCTTCATAACTTGCATATCTCGGCCAAAATAAGTCCGATCTTTGAGTGGTATACCTTTTTAGACTCGTTAAGATCAGAATTATAGATTGCCATTTAAAAATGGCCATGCCAGCAAATTTCATTTTTTGCTAAAAATGACCATGATCCGACATCAAATACCCGAGTTATGAGCATTCAAAGATGACCATGTAATATTTTCAGCATTAACAAAAAAATAAGATATTTGGAGCTTCATAACTTGCATATCTCGGCCAAAATAAGTCCGATCTTTGAGTGGTATACCTTTTTAGACTCGTTAAGATCAGAATTATAGATTGCCATTTAAAAATGGCCATGCCAGCAAATTTCATTTTTTGCCAAAAATGACCATGATCCGACATCAAATACCCGAGTTATGAGCATTCAAAGATGACCATGTAATATTTTCAGCATTAACAAAAAAATAAGATTTTTGGAGCTTCATAACTTGCATATCTCGGCCAAAATAAGTCCGATCTTTGAGTGGTATACCTTTTTAGACTCGTTAAGATCAGAATTATAGATTGCCATTTAAAAATGGCCATGCCAGCAAATTTAATTTTTTGCCAAAAATGACCATGATCCGACATCAAATACCCGAGTTATGAGCATTCAAAGATGACCATGTAATATTTTCAGCATTAACAAAAAAATAGATTTTTGTAGCTTCATAACTTGCATATCTCGGCCAAAATAAGTCCGATCTTTGAGTGGTATACCTTTTTAGACTCGTTAAGATCAGAACTATAGATTGCCATTTAAAAATGGCCATGCCAGCAAATTTCATATTTTGCCAAAAATGACCATGATCCGACATCAAATACCCGAGTTATGAGCATTCAAAGATGACCATGTAATATTTTCAGCATTAACAAAAAAATAAGATTTTTGGAGCTTCATAACTTGCATATCTCGGCCAAAATAAGTCCGATCTTTGAGTGGTATACCTTTTTAGACTCGTTAAGATCAGAATTATAGATTGCCATTTAAAAATGGCCATGCCAGCAAATTTCATTTTTTGCCAAAAATGACCATGATCCGACATCAAATACCCGAGTTATGAGCATTCAAAGATGACCATGTAATATTTTCAGCATTAACAAAAAAATAAGATTTTTGGAGCTTCATAACTTGCATATCTCGGCCAAAATAAGTCCGATCTTTGAGTGGTATACCTTTTTAGACTCGTTAAGATCAGAATTATAGATTGCCATTTAAAAATGGCCATGCCAGCAAATTTAATTTTTTGCCAAAAATGACCATGATCCGACATCAAATACCCGAGTTATGAGCATTCAAAGATGACCATGTAATATTTTCAGCATTAACAAAAAAATAAGATTTTTGTAGCTTCATAACTTGCATATCTCGGCCAAAATAAGTCCGATCTTTGAGTGGTATACCTTTTTAGACTCGTTAAGATCAGAACTATAGATTGCCATTTAAAAATGACCATGCCAGCAAATTTAATTTTATGCAAAAAATGACCATGATCCGACATCAAATACCCGAGTTATGAGCATTCAAAAATGACCATGTAATATTTTCAGCATTAACAAAAAAATAAGATTTTTGGAGCTTCATAACTTGCATATCTCGGCCAAAATAAGTCCGATCTTTGAGTGGTATACCTTTTTAGACTCGTTAAGATCAGAATTATAGATTGCCATTTAAAAATGGCCATGCCAGCAAATTTCATTTTTTGCTAAAAATGACCATGATCCGACATCAAATACCCGAGTTATGAGCATTCAAAGATGACCATGTAATATTTTCAGCATTAACAAAAAAATAAGATTTTTGGAGCTTCATAACTTGCATATCTCAACCAAAATAAGTCCGATCTTTGAGTGGTATACCTTTTTAGACTCGTTAAGATCAGAATTATAGATTGCCATTTAAAAATGGCCATGCCAGCAAATTTCATTTTTTGCCAAAAATGACCATGATCCGACATCAAATACCCGAGTTATGAGCATTCAAAGATGACCATGTAATATTTTCAGCATTAACAAAAAAATAAGATTTTTGGAGCTTCATAACTTGCATATCTCGGCCAAAATAAGTCCGATCTTTGAGTGGTATACCTTTTTAGACTCGTTAAGATCAGAATTATAGATTGCCATTTAAAAATGGCCATGCCAGCAAATTTAATTTTTTGCCAAAAATGACCATGATCCGACATCAAATACCCGAGTTATGAGCATTCAAAGATGACCGTGTAATATTTTCAGCATTAACAAAAAAATAAGATTTTTGTAGCTTCATAACTTGCATATCTCGGCCAAAATAAGTCCGATCTTTGAGTGGTATACCTTTTTAGACTCGTTAAGATCAGAACTATAGATTGCCATTTAAAAATGACCATGCCAGCAAATTTAATTTTATGCAAAAAATGACCATGATCCGACATCAAATACCCGAGTTATGAGCATTCAAAAATTACCATGTAATATTTTCAGCATTAACAAAAAAATAAGATTTTTGGAGCTTCATAACTTGCATATCTCGGACAAAATAAGTCCGATCTTTGAGTGGTATACCTTTTTAGACTCGTTAAGATCAGAATTATAGATTGCCATTTAAAAATGGCCATGCCAGCAAATTTCATTTTTTGTTAAAAATGACCATGATCCGACATCAAATACCCGAGTTATGAGCATTCAAAGATGACCATGTAATATTTTCAGCATTAACAAAAAAATAAGTTTTTTGGAGCTTCATAACTTGCATATCTCGGCCAAAATAAGTCCGATCTTTGAGTGGTATACCTTTTTAGACTCGTTAAGATCAGAATTATAGATTGCCATTTAAAAATGGCCATGCCAGCAAATTTCATTTTTTGCCAAAAATGACCATGATCCGACATCAAATACCCGAGTTATGAGCATTCAAAGATGACCATGTAATATTTTCAGCATTAACAAAAAAATAAGATTTTTGGAGCTTCATAACTTGCATATCTCGGCCAAAATAAGTCCGATCTTTGAGTGGTATACCTTTTTAGACTCGTTAAGATCAGAACTATAGATTGCCATTTAAAAATGACCATGCCAGCAAATTTAATTTTATGCAAAAAATGACCATGATCCGACATCAAATACCCGAGCTTTGAGCATTCAAAGATGACCATGTAATATTTTCAGCATTAACAAAAAAATAAGATTTTTGGAGCTTCACAACTTGCATATCTCGGCCAAAATAAGTCCGCTTTTTGAGTGGTATACCTTTTTAGACTCGTTAAGATCAGAATTAAAGATTGCCATTTAAAAATGGCCATGCCAGCAAATTTCATTTTTTGCCAAAAATGACCATGATCCGACATCAAATACCCGAGTTATGAGCATTCAAAGATGACCATGTAATATTTTCAGCATTAACAAAAAAATAAGATTTTTGGAGCTTCATAACTTGCATATCTCGGACAAAATAAGTCCGATCTTTGAGTGGTATACCTTTTTAGACTCGTTAAGATCAGAATTATAGATTGCCATTTAAAAATGGCCATGCCAGCTAATTTCATTTTTTGCCAAAAATGACCATGATCCGACATCAAATACCCGAGTTATGAGCATTCAAAAATGATCATGTAATATTTTCAGCATTAACAAAAAAATAAGATTTTTGGAGCTTCATAACTTGCATATCTCGGCCAAAATAAGTCCGATCTTTGAGTGGTATACCTTTTTAGACTCGCTAAGATCAGAATTATAGATTGCCATTTAAAAATGGCCATGCCAGCAAATTTAATTTTTTGCCAAAAATGACCATGATCCGACATCAAATACCCGAGTTGTGAGCATTCAAAGATGACCATGTAATATTTTCAGCATTAACAAAAAAATAACATTTTTGGAGCTTCATAACTTGCATATCTCGGCCAAAATAAGTCCGATCTTTGAGTGGTATACCTTTTTAGACTCGTTAAGATCAGAATTATAGATTGCCATTTAAAAATGGCCATGCCAGCAAATTTCATTTTTTGCCAAAAATGACCATGATCCGACATCAAATACCCGAGTTATGAGCATTCAAAGATGACCATGTAATATTTTCAGCATTAACAAACAAATAAGATTTTTGGAGCTTCATAACTTGCATATCTCAGCCAAAATAAGTCCGATCTTTGAGTGGTATACCTTTTTAGACTCGTTAAGATCAGAATTATAGATTGCCATTTAAAAATGGCCATGCCAGCAAATTTCATTTTTTGCCAAAAATGACCATGATCTGACATCAAATACCCGAGTAATAAGCATTCAAAAATGACCATGTAATATTTTCAGCATTAACAAAAAAATAAGATTTTTGGAGGTTCATAACTTGCATATCTCGGCCAAAATAAGTCCGATCTTTGAGTGGTATACCTTTTTAGACTCGTTAAGATCAGAATTATAGATTGCCATTTAAAAATGGCCATGCCAGCAAATTTCATTTTTTGCCAAAAATGACCATGATCCGACATCAAATACCCGAGTTATGAGCATTCAAAGATGACCATGTAATATTTTCAGCATTAACAAAAAAATAGATTTTTGGAGCTTCATAACTTGCATATCTCGGCCAAAATAAGTCCGATCTTTGAGTGGTATACCTTTTTAGACTCGTTAAGATCAGAACTATAGATTGCCATTTAAAAATGACCATGCCAGCAAATTTAATTTTATGCAAAAAATTACCATGATCCGACATCAAATACCCGAGTTATGAGCATTCAAAAATGACCATGTAATATTTTCAGCATTAACAAAAAAATAAGATTTTTGGAGCTTCATAACTTGCATATCTCGGCCAAAATAAGTCCGATCTTTGAGTGGTATACCTTTTTAGACTCGTTAAGATCAGAATTATAGATTGCCATTTAAAAATGGCCATGCCAGCAAATTTCATTTTTTGCCAAAAATGACCATGATCCGACATCAAATACCCGAGTTATGAGCATTTAAAGATGACCATGTATTATTTTCAGCATTAACAAAAAAATAAGATTTTTGGAGCTTCATAACTTGCATATCTCGGCCAAAATAAGTCCGATCTTTGAGTGGTTTACCTTTTTAGACTCGTTAAGATGAGAATTATAGATTGCCATTTAAAAATGGCCATGCCAGCAGATTTCATTTTTTGCCAAAAATGACCATGATCCGACATCAAATACCCGAGTTATGAGCATTCAAAGATAACCATGTAGTATTTTCAGCATTAACAAAAAAATAAGATTTTTGGAGCTTCATAACTTGCATATCTCGGCCAAAATAAGTCCGATCTTTGAGTGGTATACCTTTTTAGACTCGTTAAGATCAGAATTATAGATTGCCATTTAAAAATGGCCATGCCAGCAAATTTTATTTTTTGCTAAAAATGACCATGATCCGACATCAAATACCCGAGTTATGAGCATTCAAAGATGACCATGTAATATTTTCAGCATTAACAAAAAAATAATATATTTGGAGCTTCATAACTTGCATATCTCGGCCAAAATAAGTCCGATCTTTGAGTGGTATACCTTTTTAGACTCGTTAAGATCAGAATTATAGATTGCCATTTAAAAATGGCCATGCCAGCAAATTTCATTTTTTGCCAAAAATGACCATGATCCGACATCAAATACCCGAGCTATGAGCATTTAAAGATGACCATGTAATATTTTCAGCATTAACAAAAAAATAAGATTTTTGGAGCTTCATAACTTGCATATCTCGGCCAAAATAAGTCCGATCTTTGAGTGGTATACCTTTTTAGACTCGTTAAGATCAGAATTATAGATTGCCATTTAAAAATGGCCATGCCAGCAAATTTCATTTTTTGCCAAAAATGACCATGATCCGACATCAAATACCCGAGCTATGAGCATTTAAAGATGACCATGTAATATTTTCAGCATTAACAAAAAAATAAGATTTTTGGAGCTTCATAACTTGCATATCTCGGCCAAAATAAGTCCGATCTTTGAGTGGTATACCTTTTTAGACTCGTTAAGATCAGAACTATAGATTGCCATTTAAAAATGGCCATGCCAGCAAATTTCATTTTTTGCTAAAAATGACCATGATCCGACATCAAATACCCGAGTTATGAGCATTCAAAGATGACCATGTAATATTTTCAGCATTAACAAAAAAATAGATTTTTGGAACTTCATAACTTGCATATCTCGGCCAAAATAAGTCCGATCTTTGAGTGGTATACCTTTTTAGACTCGTTAAGATCAGAACTATAGATTGCCATTTAAAAATGACCATGCCAGCAAATTTAATTTAATGCAAAAAATGACCATGATCCGACATCAAATACCCGAGTTATGAGCATTCAAAAATGACCATGTAATATTTTCAGCATTAACAAAAAAATAAGATTTTTGGAGCTTCATAACTTGCATATCTCGGCCAAAATAAGTCCGATCTTTGAGTGGTATACCTTTTTAGACTCGTTAAGATCAGAACTATAGATTGCCATTTAAAAATGACCATGCCAGCAAATTTAATTTTATGCAAAAAATGACCATGATCCGACATCAAATACCCGAGTTATGAGCATTCAAAAATGACCATGTAATATTTTCAGCATTAACAAAAAAATAAGATTTTTGGAGCTTCATAACTGGCATATCTCGGCCAAAATAAGTCCGATCTTTGAGTGGTATACCTTTTTAGACTCGTTAAGATCAGAATTATAGATTGCCATTTAAAAATGGCCATGCCAGCAAATTTCATTTTTTGCCAAAAATGACCATGATCCGACATCAAATACCCGAGTTATGAGCATTTAAAGATGACCATGTATTATTTTCAGCATTAACAAAAAAATAAGATTTTTGGAGCTTCATAACTTGCATATCTCAGCCAAAATAAGTCCGATCTTTGAGTGGTTTACCTTTTTAGACTCGTTAAGATGAGAATTATAGATTGCCATTTTAAAATGGCCATGCCAGCAGATTTCATTTTTTGCCAAAAATAACCATGATCCGACATCAAATACCCGAGTTATGAGCATTCAAAGATAACCATGTAATATTTTCAGCATTTACAAAAAAATAAGATTTTTGGAGCTTCATAACTTGCATATCTCGGCCAAAATAAGTCCGATCTTTGAGTGGTATACCTTTTTAGACTCGTTAAGATCAGAATTATAGATTGCCATTTAAAAATGGCCATGCCAGCAAATTTCATTTTTTGCCAAAAATGACCATGATCCGACATCAAATACCCGAGTTATGAGCATTCAAAGATGACCATGTAATATTTTCAGCATTAACAAAAAAATAATATATTTGGAGCTTCATAACTTGCATATCTCGGCCAAAATAAGTCCGATCTTTGAGTGGTATACCTTTTTAGACTCGTTAAGATCAGAATTATAGATTGCCATTTAAAAATGGCCATGCCAGCAAATTTCATTTTTTGCCAAAAATGACCATGATCCGACATCAAATACCCGAGTTATGAGCATTTAAAGATGACCATGTAATATTTTCAGCATTAACAAAAAAATAAGATTTTTGGAGCTTCATAACTTGCATATCTCGGCCAAAATAAGTCCGATCTTTGAGTGGTATACCTTTTTAGACTCGTTAAGATCAGAATTATAGATTGCCATTTAAAAATGGCCATGCCAGCAAATTTCATTTTTTGCCAAAAATGACCATGATCCGACATCAAATACCCGAGTTATGAGCATTTAAAGATGACCATGTAATATTTTCAGCATTAACAAAAAAATAAGATTTTTGGAGCTTCATAACTTGCATATCTCGGCCAAAATAAGTCCGATCTTTGAGTGGTATACCTTTTTAGACTCGTTAAGATCAGAATTATAGATTGCCATTTAAAAATGGCCATGCCAGCAAATTTCATTTTTTGCCAAAAATGACCATGATCCGACATCAAATACCCGAGTTATGAGCATTTAAAGATGACCATGTAATATTTTCAGCATTAACAAAAAAATAAGATTTTTGGAGCTTCATAACTTGCATATCTCGGCCAAAATAAGTCCGATCTTTGAGTGGTATACCTTTTTAGACTCGTTAAGATCAGAATTATAGATTGCCATTTAAAAATGGCCATGCCAGCAAATTTAATTTTTTGCCAAAAATGACCATGATCTGACATCAAATACCCGAGTTATGAGCATTCAAAAATGACCATGTAATATTTTCAGCATTAACAAAAAAATAAGATTTTTGGAGCTTCATAACTTGCATATCTCGGCCAAAATAAGTCCGATCTTTGAGTGGTATACCTTTTTAGACTCGTTAAGATCAGAACTATAGATTGCCATTTAAAAATGACCATGCCAGCAAATTTAATTTTATGCAAAAAATGACCATGATCCGACATCAAATACCCGAGTTATGAGCATTCAAAAATGACCATGTAATATTTTCAGCATTAACAAAAAAATAAGATTTTTGGAGCTTCATAACTTGCATATCTCGGCCAAAATAAGTCCGATCTTTGAGTGGTATACCTTTTTAGACTCGTTAAGATCAGAATTATAGATTGCCATTTAAAAATGGCCATGCCAGCAAATTTCATTTTTTGCCAAAAATGACCATGATCCGACATCAAATACCCGAGTTATGAGCATTTAAAGATGACCATGTATTATTTTCAGCATTAACAAAAAAATAAGATTTTTGGAGCTTCATAACTTGCATATCTCAGCCAAAATAAGTCCGATCTTTGAGTGGTATACCTTTTTAGACTCGTTAAGATGAGAATTATAGATTGCCATTTAAAAATGGCCATGCCAGCAGATTTCATTTTTTGCCAAAAATAACCATGATCCGACATCAAATACCCGAGTTATGAGCATTCAAAGATAACCATGTAATATTTTCAGCATTAACAAAAAAATAAGATTTTTGGAGCTTCATAACTTGCATATCTCGGCAAAAATAAGTCCGATCTTTGAGTGGTATACCTTTTTAGACTCGTTAAGATCAGAATTATAGATTGCCATTTAAAAATGGCCATGCCAGCAAATTTCATTTTTTGCCAAAAATGACCATGATCCGACATCAAATACCCGAGTTATGAGCATTCAAAGATGACCATGTAATATTTTCAGCATTAACAAAAAAATAATATATTTGGAGCTTCATAACTTGCATATCTCGGCCAAAATAAGTCCGATCTTTGAGTGGTATACCTTTTTAGACTCGTTAAGATCAGAACTATAGATTGCCATTTAAAAATGACCATGCCAGCAAATTTAATTTTTTGCCAAAAATGACCATGATCCGACATCAAATACCCGAGTTATGAGCATTCAAAAATGACCATGTAATATTTTCAGCATTAACAAAAAAATAAGATTTTTGGAGCTTCATAACTTGCATATCTCGGCCAAAATAAGTCCGATCTTTGAGTGGTATACCTTTTTAGACTCGTTAAGATCAGAATTATAGATTGCCATTTAAAAATGGCCATGCCAGCAAATTTCATTTTTTGCCAAAAATGACCATGATCCGACATCAAATACCCGAGTTATGAGCATTTAAAGATGACCATGTATTATTTTCAGCATTAACAAAAAAATAAGATTTTTTGGAGCTTCATAACTTGCATATCTCAGCCAAAATAAGTCCGATCTTTGAGTGGTTTACCTTTTTAGACTCGTTAAGATGAGAATTATAGATTGCCATTTAAAAATGGCCATGCCAGCAAATTTCATTTTTTGCCAAAAATAACCATGATCCGACATCAAATACCCGAGTTATGAGCATTCAAAGATAACCATGTAATATTTTCAGCATTAACAAAAAAAATAAGATTTTTGGAGCTTCATAACTTGCATATCTCGGCCAAAATAAGTCCGATCTTTGAGTGGTATACCTTTTTAGACTCGTTAAGATCAGAATTATAGATTGCCATTTAAAAATGGCCATGCCAGCAAATTTAATTTTTTTGCCAAAAATGACCATGATCCGACATCAAATACCCGAGTTATGAGCATTCAAAGATGACCATGTAATATTTTCAGCATTAACAAAAAAAATAATATATTTGGAGCTTCATAACTTGCATATCTCGGCCAAAATAAGTCCGATCTTTGAGTGGTATACCTTTTTAGACTCGTTAAGATCAGAATTATAGATTGCCATTTAAAAATGGCCATGCCAGCAAATTTCATTTTTTGCCAAAAATGACCATGATCCGACATCAAATACCCGAGTTATGAGCATTTAAAGATGACCATGTAATATTTTCAGCATTAACAAAAAAATAAGATTTTTGGAGCTTCATAACTTGCATATCTCGGCCAAAATAAGTCCGATCTTTGAGTGGTAACCTTTTTAGACTCGTTAAGATCAGAATTATAGATTGCCATTTAAAAATGGCCATGCCAGCAAATTTCATTTTTTGCCAAAAATGACCATGATCCGACATCAAATACCCGAGTTATGAGCATTTAAAGATGACCATGTAATATTTTCAGCATTAACAAAAAAATAAGATTTTTGGAGCTTCATAACTTGCATATCTCGGCCAAAATAAGTCCGATCTTTGAGTGGTATACCTTTTTTAGACTCGTTAAGATCAGAATTATAGATTGCCATTTAAAAATGGCCATGCCAGCAAATTTCATTTTTTGCCAAAAATGACCATGATCCGACATCAAATACCCGAGTTATGAGCATTCAAAGATGACCATGTAATATTTTCAGCATTAACAAAAAAATAGATTTTTTGGAGCTTCATAACTTGCATATCTCGGCCAAAATAAGTCCGATCTTTGAGTGGTATACCTTTTTAGACTCGTTAAGATCAGAACTATAGATTGCCATTTAAAAATGACCATGCCAGCAAATTTAATTTAATGCAAAAAATGACCATGATCCGACATCAAATACCCGAGTTATGAGCATTCAAAAATGACCATGTAATATTTTCAGCATTAACAAAAAAAAAAGATTTTTGGAGCTTCATAACTTGCATATCTCGGCCAAAATAAGTCCGATCTTTGAGTGGTATACCTTTTTAGACTCGTTAAGATCAGAATTATAGATTGCCATTTAAAAATGGCCATGCCAGCATATTTAATTTTTTGCCAAAAATTACCATGATCCGACATCAAATACCCGAGTTATGAGCATTCAAAGATGACCATGTAATATTTTCGGAAATTAACAAAAAAATAATATATTTGGAGCTTCCATAACTTGCATATCTCGGCCAAAATAAGTCCGATCTTTGAGTGGTATACCTTTTTAGACTCGTTAAGATCAGAATTATAGATTGCCATTTAAAAATGGCCATGCCAGAAAATTTCATTTTTTGCCCAAAAATGACCATGATCCGACATCAAATACCCGAGTTATGAGCATTTAAAGATGACCATGTAATATTTTCAGCATTAACAAAAAAATAAGATTTTTGGAGCTTCATAACTTGCATATCTCGGCCAAAATAAGTCCGATCTTTGAGTGGTTTACCTTTTTAGACTCGTTAAGATCAGAATTATAGATTGCCATTTAAAAATGGCCATGCCAGCAAATTTCATTTTTTGCCAAAAATGACTATGATCCGACATCAAATACCCGAGTTATGAGCATTCAAAGATAACCATGTAATATTTTCAGCATTAACAAAAAAATAAGATTTTTGGAGCTTCATAACTTGCATATCTCGGCCAAAATAAGTCCGATCTTTGAGTGGTATACCTTTTTAGACTCGTTAAGATCAGAATTATAAATTGCCATTTAAAAATGGCCATGCCAGCAAATTTAATTTTTTGCCAAAAATGACCATGATCTGACATCAAATACCCGAGTTATGAGCATTCAAAAATGACCATGAAATTTTTTCAGCATTAACAAAAAAATAAGATTTTTGGAGCTTCATAACTTGCATATCTCGGCCAAAATAAGTCCGATCTTTGAGTGGTATACCTTTTTAGACTCGTTAAGATCAGAATTATAGATTGCCATTTAAAAATGGCTATACCAGCAAATTTAATTTTTTGCCAAAAATGACCATGATCCGACATCAAATACCCGAGTTATGAGCATTCAAAGATAACCATGTAATATTTTCAGCATTAACAAAAAAATAAGATTTTTGGAGCTTCATAACTTGCATATCTCGGCCAAAATAAGTCCGATCTTTGAGTGGTATACCTTTTTAGACTCGTTAAGATCAGAATTATAGATTGCCATTTAAAAATGGCAATGCCAGCAAATTTAATTTTTTGCCAAAAATGACCATGATCCGACATCAAATACCCGAGTTATGAGCATTCAAAGATGACCATGTAATATTTTCCGCATTAACAAAAAATTAAGATTTTTGGAGCTTCATAACTTGCATATCTCGGCCAAAATAAAGTCCGATCTTTGAGTGGCATACCTTTTTAGACTCGTTAAGATCAGAACTATAGATTGCCATTTAAAAATGACCATGCAAGCAAATTTAATTTTATGCAAAAAATGACCATGATCCGACATCAAATACCCGAGTTATGAGCATTCAAAAATGACCATGTAATATTTTCAGCATTAACAAAAAAATAAGATTTTTGGAGCTTCATAACTTGCATATCTCGGCCAAAATAAGTCCGATCTTTGCGTAGTATACCTTTTTAGACTCGTTAAGATCAGAATTATAGATTGCCATTTAAAAATGGCCATGCCAGCAAATTTCATTTTTTGCCAAAAATGACCATGATCCGACATCAAATACCCGAGTTATGAGCATTTAAAGATGACCATGTAATATTTTCAGCATTAACAAAAAAATAAGATTTTTGGAGCTTCATAACTTGCATATCTCAGCCAAAATAAGTCCGATCTTTGAGTGGTTTACCTTTTTAGACTCGTTAAGATCAGAATTATAGATTGCCATTTAAAAATGGCCATGCCAGCAGATTTCATTTTTTGCCAAAAATGACCATGATCCGACATCAAATACCCGAGTTCTGAGCATTCAAAGATAACCATGTAATATTTTCAGCATTAACAAAAAAATAAGATTTTTGAGCTTCATAACTTGCATATCTCGGCCAAAATAAGTCCGATCTTTGAGTGGTATACCTTTTTAGACTCGTTAAGATCAGAATTATAGATTGCCATTTAAAAATGGCCATGCCAGCAAATTTCATTTTTTGCCAAAAATGACCATGATCCGACAGCAAATACCCGAGTTATGAGCATTCAAAGATGACCATGTAATATTTTTAGCATTAACAAAAAAATAAGATTTTTGGAGCTTCATAACTTGCATATCTCGGCCAAAATAAGTCCGATCTTTGAGTGGTATACCTTTTTAGACTCGTTAAGATCAGAATTATAGATTGCCATTTAAAAATGGCCATGCCAGCAAATTTCATTTTTTGCCAAAAATGACCATGATCCGACATCAAATACCCGAGTTATGAGCATTCAAAAATGACCATCTAATATTTTCAGCATTAACAAAAAAATAAGATTTTTGGAGCTTCATAACTTGCATATCTCGGCCAAAATAAGTCCGATCTTTGAGTGGTATACCTTTTTAGACTCGCTAAGATCAGAATTATAGATTGCCATTTAAAAATGGCCATGCCAGCAAATTTCATTTTTTGCCAAAAATGACCATGATCCGACATCAAATACCCGAGTTATGAGCATTCAAAGATGACCATGTAATATTTTCAGCATTAACAAAAAAATAAGATTTTTGGAGCTTCATAGCTTGCATATCTCGGCCAAAATAAGTCCGATCTTTGAGTGGTATACCTTTTTAGACTCGTTAAGATCAGAATTATAGATTGCCATTTAAAAATGGCCATGCCAGCAAATTTCATTTTTTGCCAAAAATGACCATGATCCGACATCAAATACCCGAGTTATGAGCATTCAAAGATGACCATGTAATATTTTCAGCATTAACAAAAAAATAAGATTTTTGGAGCTTCATAACTTGCATATCTCGGCCAAAATAAGTCCGATCTTTGAGTGGTATACCTTTTTAGACTCGTTAAGATCAGAATTATAGATTGCCATTTAAAAATGGCCATGCCAGCAAATTTCATTTTTTGCCAAAAATGACCATGATCCGACATCAAATACCCGAGTTATGAGCATTCAAAGATGACCATGTAATATTTTCAGCATTAACAAAAAAATAAGATTTTTGGAGCTTCATAACTTGCATATCTCGGCCAAAATAAGTCCGATCTTTGAGTGGTATACCTTTTTAGACTCGTTAAGATCAGAATTATAGATTGCCATTTAAAAATGGCCATGCCAGCAAATTTCATTTTTTGCCAAAAATGACCATGATCCGACATCAAATACCCGAGTTATGAGCATTCAAAGATGACCATGTAATATTTTCAGCATTAACAAAAAAATAAGATTTTTGGAGCTTCATAACTTGCATATCTCGGCCAAAATAAGTCCGATCTTTGAGTGGTATACCTTTTTAGACTCGTTAAGATCAGAATTATAGATTGCCATTTAAAAATGGCCATGCCAGCAAATTTCATTTTTTGCCAAAAATGACCATGATCCGACATCAAATACCCGAGTTATGAGCATTCAAAGATGACCATGTAATATTTTCAGCATTAACAAAAAAATAAGATTTTTGGAGCTTCATAACTTGCATATCTCGGCCAAAATAAGTCCGATCTTTGAGTGGTATACCTTTTTAGACTCGTTAAGATCAGAATTATAGATTGCCATTTAAAAATGGCCATGCCAGCTAATTTCAGTTTTTGCCAAAAATGACCATGATCCGACATCAAATACCCGAGTTATGAGCATTTAAAGATGACCATGTAATATTTTCAGCATTAACAAAAAAATAAGATTTTTGGAGCTTCATAACTTGCATATCTCGGCCAAAATAAGTCCGATCTTTGAGTGGTATACCTTTTTAGACTCGCTAAGATCAGAATTATAGATTGCCATTTAAAAATGGCCATGCCAGCAAATTTCATTTTTTGCCAAAAATGACCATGATCCGACATCAAATACCCGAGTTATGAGCATTCAAAGATGACCATGTAATATTTTCAGCATTAACAAAAAAATAAGATTTTTGGAGCTTCATAACTTGCATATCTCGGCCAAAATAAGTCCGATCTTTGAGTGGTATACCTTTTTAGACTCGTTAAGATCAGAATTATAGATTGCCATTTAAAAATGCCCATGCCAGCTTAATTTCATTTTTTGCCAAAAATGACCATGATCCGACATCAAATACCCGAGTTATGAGCATTCAAAGATGACCATGTAATATTTTCAGCATTAACAAAAAAATAAGATTTTTGGAGCTTCATAACTTGCATATCTCGGCCAAAATAAGTCCGATCTTTGAGTGGTATACCTTTTTAGACTCGTTAAGATCAGAATTATAGATTGCCATTTCAAAATGGCCATGCCAGCAAATTTCATTTTTTGCCAAAAATGACCATGATCCGACATCAAATACCCGAGTTATGAGCATTCAAAGATGACCATGTAATATTTTCAGCATTAACAAAAAAATAAGATTTTTGGAGCTTCATAACTTGCATATCTCGGCCAAAATAAGTCCGATCTTTGAGTGGTATACCTTTTTAGACTCGTTAAGATCAGAATTATAGATTGCCATTTAAAAATGGCCATGCCAGCAAATTTCATTTTTTGCCAAAAATGACCATGATCCGACATCAAATACCCGAGTTATGAGCATTCAAAGATGACCATGTAATATTTTCAGCATTAACAAAAAAATAAGATTTTTGGAGCTTCATAACTTGCATATCTCGGCCAAAATAAGTCCGATCTTTGAGTGGTATACCTTTTTAGACTCGTTAAGATCAGAATTATAGATTGCCATTTAAAAATGGCCATGCCAGCAAATTTCATTTTTTGCCAAAAATTACCATGATCCGACATCAAATACCCGAGTTATGAGCATTCAAAGATGACCATGTAATATTTTCAGCATTAACAAAAAAATAAGATTTTTGGAGCTTCATAACTTGCATATCTCGGCCAAAATAAGTCCGATCTTTGAGTGGTATACCTTTTTAGACTCGTTAAGATCAGAATTATAGATTGCCATTTAAAAATGGCTATGCCAGCAAATTTCATTTTTTGCCAAAAATGACCATGATCCGACATCAAATACCCGAGTTATGAGCATTCAAAGATGACCATGTAATATTTTCAGCATTAACAAAAAAATAAGATTTTTGGAGCTTCATAACTTGCATATCTCGGCCAAAATAAGTCCGATCTTTGAGTGGTATACCTTTTTAGACTCGCTAAGATCAGAATTATAGATTGCCATTTAAAAATGGCCATGCCAGCAAATTTCATTTTTTGCCAAAAATGACCATGATCCGACATCAAATACCCGAGTTATGAGCATTCAAAGATGACCATGTAATATTTTCAGCATTAACAAAAAAATAAGATTTTTGGAGCTTCATAACTTGCATATCTCGGCCAAAATAAGTCCGATCTTTGAGTGGTATACCTTTTTAGACTCGCTAAGATCAGAATTATAGATTGCCATTTAAAAAGACCATGATCCGACATCAAATACCCGAGTTATGAGCATTCAAAGATGACCATGTAATATTTTCAGCATTAACAAAAAAATAAGATTTTTGGAGCTTCATAACTTGCATATCTCGGCCAAAATAAGTCCGATCTTTGAGTGGTATACCTTTTTAGACTCGTTAAGATCAGAATTATAGATTGCCATTTAAAAATGGCCATGCCAGCTTAATTTCATTTTTTGCCAAAAATGACCATGATCCGACATCAAATACCCGAGTTATGAGCATTCAAAGATGACCATGTAATATTTTCAGCATTAACAAAAAAATAAGATTTTTGGAGCTTCATAACTTGCATATCTCGGCCAAAATAAGTCCGATCTTTGAGTGGTATACCTTTTTAGACTCGTTAAGATCAGAATTATAGATTGCCATTTAAAAATGGCCATGCCAGCAAATTTCATTTTTTGCCAAAAATGACCATGATCCGACATCAAATACCCGAGTTATGAGCATTCAAAGATGACCATGTAATATTTTCAGCATTAACAAAAAAATAAGATTTTTGGAGCTTCATAACTTGCATATCTCGGCCAAAATAAGTCCGATCTTTGAGTGGTATACCTTTTTAGACTCGTTAAGATCAGAATTATAGATTGCCATTTAAAAATGGCCATGCCAGCAAATTTCATTTTTTGCCAAAAATGACCATGATCCGACATCAAATACCCGAGTTATGAGCATTCAAAGATGACCATGTAATATTTTCAGCATTAACACAAAAAATAAGATTTTTGGAGCTTCATAACTTGCATATCTCGGCCAAAATAAGTCCGATCTTTGAGTGGTATACCTTTTTAGACTCGTTAAGATCAGAATTATAGATTGCCATTTAAAAATGGCCATGCCAGCAAATTTCATTTTTTGCCAAAAATGACCATGATCCGACATCAAATACCCGAGTTATGAGCATTCAAAGATGACCATGTAATATTTTCAGCATTAACAAAAAAATAAGATTTTTGGAGCTTCATAACTTGCATATCTCGGCCAAAATAAGTCCGATCTTTGAGTGGTATACCTTTTTAGACTCGTTAAGATCAGAATTATAGATTGCCATTTAAAAATGGCCATGCCAGCTAATTTCATTTTTTGCCAAAAATGACCATGATCCGACATCAAATACCCGAGTTATGAGCATTTAAAGATGACCATGTAATATTTTCAGCATTAACAAAAAAATAAGATTTTTGGAGCTTCATAACTTGCATATCTCGGCCAAAATAAGTCCGATCTTTGAGTGGTATACCTTTTTAGACTCGCTAAGATCAGAATTATAGATTGCCATTTAAAAATGGCCATGCCAGCAAATTTCATTTTTTGCCAAAAATGACCATGATCCGACATCAAATACCCAAGTTATGAGCATTCAAAGATGACCATGTAATATTTTCAGCATTAACAAAAAAATAAGATTTTTGGAGCTTCATAACTTGCATATCTCGGCCAAAATAAGTCCGATCTTTGAGTGGTATACCTTTTTAGACTCGTTAAGATCAGAATTATAGATTGCCATTTAAAAATGCCCATGCCAGCTTAATTTCATTTTTTGCCAAAAATGACCATGATCCGACATCAAATACCCGAGTTATGAGCATTCAAAGATGACCATGTAATATTTTCAGCATTAACAAAAAAATAAGATTTTTGGAGCTTCATAACTTGCATATCTCGGCCAAAATAAGTCCGATCTTTGAGTGGTATACCTTTTTAGACTCGTTAAGATCAGAATTATAGATTGCCATTTAAAAATGGCCATGCCAGCAAATTTAATTTTTTGCCAAAAATGACCATGATCCGACATCAAGTACCCGAGTTATGAGCATTCAAAGATGACCATGTAATATTTTCAGCATTAACAAAAAAATAAGATTTTTGGAGCTTCATAACTTGCATATCTCGGCCAAAATAAGTCCGATCTTTGAGTGGTATACCTTTTTAGACTCGTTAAGATCAGAATTATAGATTGCCATTTAAAAATGGCCATGCCAGCTTATTTCATTTTTTGCCAAAAATGACCATGATCCGACATCAAATACCCGAGTTATGAGCATTCAAAGATGACCATGTAATATTTTCAGCATTAACAAAAAAATAAGATTTTTGGAGCTTCATAACTTGCATATCTCGGCCAAAATAAGTCCGATCTTTGAGTGGTATACCCTTTTAGACTCGTTAAGATCAGAATTATAGATTGCCATTTAAAAATGGCCATGCCAGAAAATTTCATTTTTTGCCAAAAATGACCATGATTCGACATCAAATACCCGAGTTATGAGCATTCAAAGATGACCATGTAATATTTTCAGCATTAACAAAAAAATTAGATTTTTCGAGCTTCATAACTTGCATATCTCGGCCAAAATAAGTCCGATCTTTGAGTGGTATACCTTTTTAGACTCGTTAAGATCAGAATTATAGATTGCCATTTAAAAATGGCCATGCCAGCAAATTTCATTTTTTGCCAAAAATGACCATGATCCGACATCAAATACCTCGAGTTATGAGCATTCAAAGATGACCATGTAATATTTTCAGCATTAACAAAAAAATAAGATTTTTGGAGCTTCATAACTTGCATATCTCGGCCAAAATAAGTCCGATCTTTGAGTGGTATACCTTTTTAGACTCGTTAAGATCAGAATTATAGATTGCCATTTAAAAATGGCCATGCCAGCAAATTTCATTTTTTGCCAAAAATGACCATGATCCGACATCAAATACCCGAGATATGAGCATTCAAAGATGACCATGTAATATTTTCAGCATTAACAAAAAAATAAGATTTTTGGAGCTTCATAACTTGCATATCTCGGCCAAAATAAGTCCGATCTTTGAGTGGTATACCTTTTTAGACTCTTTAAGATCAGAATTATAGATTGCCATTTAAAAATGGCCATGCCAGCAAATTTCATTTTTTGCCAAAAATGACCATGATCCGACATCAAATACCCGAGTTATGAGCATTCAAAGATGACCATGTAATATTTTCAGCATTAACAAAAAAATAAGATTTTTGGAGCTTCATAACTTGCATATCTCGGCCAAAATAAGTCCGATCTTTGAGTGGTATACCTTTTTAGACTCGTTAAGATCAGAATTATAGATTGCCATTTAAAAATGGCCATGCCAGCAAATTTCATTTTTTGCCAAAAATGACCATGATCCGACATCAAATACCCGAGTTATGAGCATTCAAAGATGACCATGTAATATTTTCAGCATTAACAAAAAAATAAGATTTTTGGAGCTTCATAACTTGCATATCTCGGCCAAAATAAGTCCGATCTTTGAGTGGTATACCTTTTTAGACTCGTTAAGATCAGAATTATAGATTGCCATTTAAAAATGGCCATGCCAGCAAATTTAATTTTTTGCCAAAAATGACCATGATCCGACATCAAATACCCGAGTTATGAGCATTCAAAGATGACCATGTAATATTTTCAGCATTAACAAAAAAATAAGATTTTTGGAGCTTCATAACTTGCATATCTCGGCCAAAATAAGTCCGATCTTTGAGTGGTATACCTTTTTAGACTCGTTAAGATCAGAATTATAGATTGCCATTTAAAAATGGCCATGCCAGCAAATTTAATTTTTTGCCAAAAATGACCATGATCCGACATCAAATACCCGAGTTATGAGCATTCAAAGATGACCATGTAATATTTTCAGCATTAACAAAAAAATAAGATTTTTGGAGCTTCATAACTTGCATATCTCGGCCAAAATAAGTCCGATCTTTGAGTGGTATACCTTTTTAGACTCGTTAAGATCAGAATTATAGATTGCCATTTCAAAATGGCCATGCCAGCAAATTTAATTTTTTGCCAAAAATGACCATGATCCGACATCAAATACCCGAGTTATGAGCATTCAAAGATGACCATGTAATATTTTCAGCATTAACAAAAAAATAAGATTTTTGGAGCTTCATAACTTGCATATCTCGGCCAAAATAAGTCCGATCTTTGAGTGGTATACCTTTTTAGACTCGTTAAGATCAGAATTATAGATTGCCATTTAAAAATGGCCATGCCAGCAAATTTCATTTTTTGCCAAAAATGACCATGATCCGACATCAAGTACCCGAGTTATGAGCATTCAAAGATGACCATGTAATATTTTCAGCATTAACAAAAAAATAAGATTTTTGGAGCTTCATAACTTGCATATCTCGGGCAAAATAAGTCCGATCTTTGAGTGGTATACCTTTTTAGACTCGTTAAGATCAGAATTATAGATTGCCATTAAAAAATGGCCATGCCAGCAAATTTCATTTTTTGCCAAAAATGACCATGATCCGACATCAAATACCCGAGTTATGAGCATTCAAAAATGACCATGTAATATTTTCAGCATTAACAAAAAAATAAGATTTTTGGAGCTTCATAACTTGCATATCTCGGCCAAAATAAGTCCGATCTTTGAGTGGTATACCTTTTTAGACTCGTTAAGATCAGAATTATAGATTGCCATTTAAAAATGGCCATGCCAGCATAATTTCATTTTTTGCCAAAAATGACCATGATCCGACATCAAATACCCGAGTTATGAGCATTCAAAAATGACCATGTAATATTTTCAGCATTAACAAAAAAATAAGATTTTTGGAGCTTCATAACTTGCATATCTCGGCCAAAATAAGTCCGATCTTTGAGTGGTATACCTTTTTAGACTCGTTAAGATCAGAATTATAGATTGCCATTTAAAAATGGCCATGCCAGCTAAATTTAATTTTTTGCCAAAAATGACCATGATCCGACATCAAATACCCGAGTTATGAGCATTCAAAGATGACCATGTAATATTTTCAGCATTAACAAAAAAATAAGATTTTTGGAGCTTCATAACTTGCATATCTCGGCCAAAATAAGTCCGATCTTTGAGTGGTATACCTTTTTAGACTCGTTAAGATCAGAATTATAGATTGCCATTTAAAAATGGCCATGCCAGCAAATTTCATTTTTTGCCAAAAATGACCATGATCCGACATCAAATACCCGAGTTATGAGCATTCAAAAATGACCATGTAATATTTTCAGCATTAACAAAAAAATAAGATTTTTGGAGCTTCATAACTTGCATATCTCGGCCAAAATAAGTCCGATCTTTGAGTGGTATACCTTTTTAGACTCGTTAAGATCAGAATTATAGATTGCCATTTAAAAATGGCCATGCCAGCATAATTTCATTTTTTGCCAAAAATGACCATGATCCGACATCAAATACCCGAGTTATGAGCATTCAAAAATGACCATGTAATATTTTCAGCATTAACAAAAAAATAAGATTTTTGGAGCTTCATAACTTGCATATCTCGGCCAAAATAAGTCCGATCTTTGAGTGGTATACCTTTTTAGACTCGTTAAGATCAGAATTATAGATTGCCATTTAAAAATGGCCATGCCAGCTTAATTTAATTTTTTGCCAAAAATGACCATGATCCGACATCAAATACCCGAGTTATGAGCATTCAAAGATGACCATGTAATATTTTCAGCATTAACAAAAAAATAAGATTTTTGGAGCTTCATAACTTGCATATCTCGGCCAAAATAAGTCCGATCTTTGAGTGGTATACCTTTTTAGACTCGTTAAGATCAGAATTATAGATTGCCATTTAAAAATGGCCATGCCAGCAAATTTCATTTTTTGCCAAAAATGACCATGATCCGACATCAAATACCCGAGTTATGAGCATTCAAAGATGACCATGTAATATTTTCAGCATTAACAAAAAAATAAGATTTTTGGAGCTTCATAACTTGCATATCTCGGCCAAAATAAGTCCGATCTTTGAGTGGTATACCTTTTTAGACTCGTTAAGATCAGAATTATAGATTGCCATTTAAAAATGGCCATGCCAGCAAATTTCATTTGTTGCCAAAAATGACCATGATCCGACATCAAATACCCGAGTTATGAGCATTCAAAGATGACCATGTAATATTTTCAGCATTAACAAAAAAATAAGATTTTTGGAGCTTCATAACTTGCATATCTCGGCCAAAATAAGTCCGATCTTTGAGTGGTATACCTTTTTAGACTCGTTAAGATCAGAATTATAGATTGCCATTTAAAAATGGCCATGCCAGCAAATTTAATTTTTTGCCAAAAATGACCATGATCCGACATCAAATACCCGAGTTATGAGCATTCAAAGATGACCATGTAATATTTTCAGCATTAACAAAAAAATAAGATTTTTGGAGCTTCATAACTTGCATATCTCGGCCAAAATAAGTCCGATCTTTGAGTGGTATACCTTTTTAGACTCGTTAAGATCAGAATTATAAATTGCCATTTAAAAATGGCCATGCCAGCAAATTTCATTTTTTGCCAAAAATGACCATGATCCGACATCAAATACCCGAGTTATGAGCATTCAAAGATGACCATGTAATATTTTCAGCATTAACAAAAAAATAAGATTTTTGGAGCTTCATAACTTGCATATCTCGGCCAAAATAAGTCCGATCTTTGAGTGGTATACCTTTTTAGACTCGTTAAGATCAGAATTATAGATTGCCATTTAAAAATGGCCATGCCAGCAAATTTCATTTTTTGCCAAAAATGACCATGATCCGACATCAAATACCCGAGTTATGAGCATTCAAAGATGACCATGTAATATTTTCAGCATTAACAAAAAAATAAGATTTTTGGAGCTTCATAACTTGCATATCTCGCCCAAAATAAGTCCGATCTTTGAGTGGTATACCTTTTTAGACTCGTTAAGATCAGAATTATAGATTGCCATTTAAAAATGGCCATGCCAGCAAATTTCATTTATTGCCAAAAATGACCATGATCCGACATCAAATACCCGAGTTATGAGCATTCAAAGATGACCATGTAATATTTTCAGCATTAACAAAAAAGTAAGATTTTTGGAGCTTCATAACTTGCATATCTCGGCCAAAATAAGTCCGATCTTTGAGTGGTATACCTTTTTAGACTCGCTAAGATCAGAATTATAGATTGCCATTTAAAAATGGCCATGCCAGCAAATTTCATTTTTTGCCAAAAATGACCATGATCCGACATCAAATACCCGAGTTATGAGCATTCAAAGATGACCATGTAATATTTTCAGCATTAACAAAAAAATTAGATTTTTGGAGCTTCATAACTTGCATATCTCGGCCAAAATAAGTCCGATCTTTGAGTGGTATACCTTTTTAGACTCGTTAAGATCAGAATTATAGATTGCCATTTAAAAATGGCCATGCCAGCTTATTTCATTTGTTGTCAAAAATGACCATGATCCGACATCAAATACCCGAGTTATGAGCACTTCAAAGATGACCATGTAATATTTTCAGCATTAACAAAAAAATAAGATTTTTGGAGCTTCATAACTTGCATATCTCGGCCAAAATAAGTCCGATCTTTGAGTGGTATACCTTTTTAGACTCGTTAAGATCAGAATTATAGATTGCCATTTAAAAATGGCCATGCCAGCAAATTTAATTTTTTGCCAAAAATGACCATGATCCGACATCAAATACCCGAGTTATGAGCATTCAAAGATAACCATGTAATATTTTCAGCATTAACAAAAAAATTAGATTTTTGGAGCTTCATAACTTGCATATCTCGGCCAAAATAAGTCCGATCTTTGAGTGGTATACCTTTTTAGACTCGTTAAGATCAGAATTATAAATTGCCATTTAAAAATGGCCATGCCAGCTAATTTCATTTCTTGCCATAAATGACCATGATCCGACATCAAATACCCGAGATATGAGCATTCAAAGATGACCATGTAATATTTTCAGCATTAACAAAAAAATAAGATTTTTGGAGCTTCATAACTTGCATATCTCGGCCAAAATAAGTCCGATCTTTGAGTGGTATACCTTTTTAGACTCGTTAAGATCAGAATTATAGATTGCCATTTAAAAATGGCCATGCCAGCTTATTTCATTTGTTGCCAAAAATGACCATGATCCGACATCAAATACCCGAGTTATGAGCACTTCAAAGATGACCATGTAATATTTTCAGCATTAACAAAAAAATTAGATTTTTGGAGCTTCATAACTTGCATATCTCGGCCAAAATAAGTCCGATCTTTGAGTGGTATACCTTTTTAGACTCGTTAAGATCAGAATTATAGATTGCCATTTAAAAATGGCCATGCCAGCAAATTTAATTTTTTGCCAAAAATGACCATGATCCGACATCAAATACCCGAGTTATGAGCATTCAAAGATGACCATGTAATATTTTCAGCATTAGCAAAAAAATAAGATTTTTGGAGCTTCATAACTTGCATATCTCGGCCAAAATAAGTCCGATCTTTGAGTGGTATACCTTTTTAGACTCGTTAAGATCAGAATTATAGATTGCCATTTAAAAATGGCCATGCCAGCAAATTTCATTTTTTGCCAAAAATGACCATGATCCGACATCAAATACCCGAGTTATGAGCATTCAAAGATGACCATGTAATATTTTCAGCATTAACAAAAAAATAAGATTTTTGGAGCTTCATAACTTGCATATCTCGGCCAAAATAAGTCCGATCTTTGAGTGGTATACCTTTTTAGACTCGTTAAGATCAGAATTATAGATTGCCATTTAAAAATGGCCATGCCAGCAAATTTCATTTTTTGCCAAAAATGACCATGATCCGACATCAAATACCCGAGTTATGAGCATTCAAAGATGACCATGTAATATTTTCAGCATTAACAAAAAAATTAGATTTTTGGAGCTTCATAACTTGCATATCTCGGCCAAAATAAGTCCGATCTTTGAGTGGTATACCTTTTTAGACTCGTTAAGATCAGAATTATAGATTGCCATTTAAAAATGGCCATGCCAGCAAATTTCATTTTTTGCCAAAAATGACCATGATCCGACATCAAATACCCGAGTTATGAGCATTCAAAGATGACCATGTAATATTTTCAGCATTAACAAAAAAATAAGATTTTTGGAGCTTCATAACTTGCATATCTCGGCCAAAATAAGTCCGATCTTTGAGTGGTATACCTTTTTAGACTCGTTAAGATCAGAATTATAGATTGCCATTTAAAAATGGCCATGCCAGCAAATTTCATTTTTTGCCAAAAATGACCATTGATCCGACATCAAATACCCGAGTTATGAGCATTCAAAGATAACCATGTAATATTTTCAGCATTAACAAAAAAATAAGATTTTTGGAGCTTCATAACTTGCATATCTCGGCCAAAATAAGTCCGATCTTTGAGTGGTATACCTTTTTAGACTCGCTAAGATCAGAATTATAGATTGCCATTTAAAAATGGCCATGCCAGCAAATTTCATTTTTTGCCAAAAATGACCATGATCCGACATCAAATACCCGAGTTATGAGCATTCAAAGATGACCATGTAATATTTTCAGCATTAACAAAAAAATAAGATTTTTGGAGCTTCATAACTTGCATATCTCGGCCAAAATAAGTCCGATCTTTGAGTGGTATACCTTTTTAGACTCGTTAAGATCAGAATTATAGATTGCCATTTAAAAATGGCCATGCCAGCAAAATTTCATTTTTTGCCAAAAATGACCATGATCCGACATCAAATACCCGAGTTATGAGCATTCAAAGATGACCATGTAATATTTTCAGCATTAACAAAAAAATAGATTTTTGGAGCTTCATAACTTGCATATCTCGGCCAAAATAAGTCCGATCTTTGAGTGGTATACCTTTTTAGACTCGTTAAGATCAGAATTATAGATTGCCATTTAAAAATGGCCATGCCAGCAAATTTCATTTTTTGCCAAAAATGACCATGATCCGACATCAAATACCCGAGTTATGAGCATTCAAAAATGACCATGTAATATTTTCAGCATTAACAAAAAAATAAGATTTTTGGAGCTTCATAACTTGCATATCTCGGCCAAAATAAGTCCGATCTTTGAGTGGTATACCTTTTTAGACTCGTTAAGATCAGAATTATAGATTGCCATTTAAAAATGGCCATGCCAGCATAATTTCATTTTTTGCCAAAAATGACCATGATCCGACATCAAATACCCGAGTTATGAGCATTCAAAGATGACCATGTAATATTTTCAGCATTAACAAAAAAATAAGATTTTTGGAGCTTCATAACTTGCATATCTCGGCCAAAATAAGTCCGATCTTTGAGTGGTATACCTTTTTAGACTCGTTAAGATCAGAATTATAGATTGCCATTTAAAAATGGCCATGCCAGCAAATTTCATTTTTTGCCAAAAATGACCATGATCCGACATCAAGTACCCGAGTTATGAGCATTCAAAGATGACCATGTAATATTTTTTCAGCATTAACAAAAAAATAAGATTTTTGGAGCTTCATAACTTGCATATCTCGGCCAAAATAAGTCCGATCTTTGAGTGGTATACCTTTTTAGACTCGTTAAGATCAGAATTATAGATTGCCATTTAAAAATGGCCATGCCAGCAAATTTAATTTTTTGCCAAAAATGACCATGATCCGACATCAAATACCCGAGTTATGAGCATTCAAAGATGACCATGTAATATTTTCAGCATTAACAAAAAAATAAGATTTTTGGAGCTTCATAACTTGCATATCTCGGCCAAAATAAGTCCGATCTTTGAGTGGTATACCTTTTTAGACTCGTTAAGATCAGAATTATAGATTGCCATTTCAAAATGGCCATGCCAGCAAATTTCATTTTTTGCCAAAAATGACCATGATCCGACATCAAATACCCGAGTTATGAGCATTCAAAGATGACCATGTAATATTTTCAGCATTAACAAAAAAATAAGATTTTTGGAGCTTCATAACTTGCATATCTCGGCCAAAATAAGTCCGATCTTTGAGTGGTATACCTTTTTAGACTCGTTAAGATCAGAATTATAGATTGCCATTTAAAAATGGCCATGCCAGCAAATTTCATTTTTTGCCAAAAATGACCATGATCCGACATCAAATACCCGAGTTATGAGCATTCAAAGATGACCATGTAATATTTTCAGCATTAACAAAAAAATAAGATTTTTGGAGCTTCATAACTTGCATATCTCGGCCAAAATAAGTCCGATCTTTGAGTGGTATACCTTTTTAGACTCGTTAAGATCAGAATTATAGATTGCCATTTAAAAATGGCCATGCCAGCAAATTTCATTTTTTGCCAAAAATGACCATGATCCGACATCAAATACCCGAGTTATGAGCATTCAAAGATGACCATGTAATATTTTCAGCATTAACAAAAAAATAAGATTTTTGGAGCTTCATAACTTGCATATCTCGGCCAAAATAAGTCCGATCTTTGAGTGGTATACCTTTTTAGACTCGTTAAGATCAGAATTATAGATTGCCATTTAAAAATGGCCATGCCAGCAAATTTCATTTTTTGCCAAAAATGACCATGATCCGACATCAAATACCCGAGTTATGAGCATTCAAAGATGACCAGGTAATATTTTCAGCATTAACAAAAAAATAAGATTTTTGGAGCTTCATAACTTGCATATCTCGGCCAAAATAAGTCCGATCTTTGAGTGGTATACCTTTTTAGACTCGTTAAGATCAGAATTATAGATTGCCATTTAAAAATGGCCATGCCAGCAAATTTCATTTTTTGCCAAAAATGACCATGATCCGACATCAAATACCCGAGTTATGAGCATTCAAAGATGACCATGTAATATTTTCAGCATTAACAAAAAAATAAGATTTTTGGAGCTTCATAACTTGCATATCTCGGCCAAAATAAGTCCGATCTTTGAGTGGTATACCTTTTTAGACTCGTTAAGATCAGAATTATAGATTGCCATTTAAAAATGGCCATGCCAGAAAATTTCATTTTTTGCCAAAAATGACCATGATCCGACATCAAATACCCGAGTTATGAGCATTCAAAGATGACCATGTAATATTTTCAGCATTAACAAAAAAATTAGATTTTTGGAGCTTCATAACTTGCATATCTCGGCCAAAATAAGTCCGATCTTTGAGTGGTATACCTTTTTAGACTCGTTAAGATCAGAATTATAGATTGCCATTTAAAAATGGCCATGCCGGCAAATTTCATTTTTTGCCAAAAATGACCATGATCCGACATCAAATACCCGAGTTATGAGCATTCAAAGATGACCATGTAATATTTTCAGCATTAACAAAAAAATAAGATTTTTGGAGCTTCATAACTTGCATATCTCGGCCAAAATAAGTCCGATCTTTGAGTGGTATACCTTTTTAGACTCGTTAAGATCAGAATTATAGATTGCCATTTAAAAATGGCCATGCCAGCAAATTTCATTTTTTGCCAAAAATGACCATGATCCGACATCAAATACCCGAGTTATGAGCATTCAAAGATGACCATGTAATATTTTCAGCATTAACAAAAAAATAAGATTTTTGGAGCTTCATAACTTGCATATCTCGGCCAAAATAAGTCCGATCTTTGAGTGGTATACCTTTTTAGACTCGTTAAGATCAGAATTATAGATTGCCATTTAAAAATGGCCATGCCAGCAAATTTAATTTTTTGCCAAAAATGACCATGATCCGACATCAAATACCCGAGTTATGAGCATTCAAAGATGACCATGTAATATTTTCAGCATTAACAAAAAAATAAGATTTTTGGAGCTTCATAACTTGCATATCTCGGCCAAAATAAGTCCGATCTTTGAGTGGTATACCTTTTTAGACTCGTTAAGATCAGAATTATAGATTGCCATTTAAAAATGGCCATGCCAGCAAATTTCATTTTTTGCCAAAAATGACCATGATCCGACATCAAATACCCGAGTTATGAGCATTCAAAGATGACCATGTAATATTTTCAGCATTAACAAAAAAATAAGATTTTTGGAGCTTCATAACTTGCATATCTCGGCCAAAATAAGTCCGATCTTTGAGTGGTATACCTTTTTAGACTCGTTAAGATCAGAATTATAGATTGCCATTTAAAAATGGCCATGCCAGAAAATTTAATTTTTTGCCAAAAATGACCATGATCCGACATCAAATACCCGAGTTATGAGCATTCAAAGATGACCATGTAATATTTTCAGCATTAACAAAAAAATTAGATTTTTGGAGCTTCATAACTTGCATATCTCGGCCAAAATAAGTCCGATCTTTGAGTGGTATACCTTTTTAGACTCGTTAAGATCAGAATTATAGATTGCCATTTAAAAATGGCCATGCCAGCAAATTTAATTTTTTGCCAAAAATGACCATGATCCGACATCAAATACCCGAGTTATGAGCATTCAAAGATGACCATGTAATATTTTCAGCATTAACAAAAAAATAAGATTTTTGGAGCTTCATAACTTGCATATCTCGGCCAAAATAAGTCCGATCTTTGAGTGGTATACCTTTTTAGACTCGTTAAGATCAGAATTATAGATTGCCATTTAAAAATGGCCATGCCAGCAAATTTCATTTTTTGCCAAAAATGACCATGATCCGACATCAAATACCCGAGTTATGAGCATTCAAAGATGACCATGTAATATTTTCAGCATTAACAAAAAAATAAGATTTTTGGAGCTTCATAACTTGCATATCTCGGCCAAAATAAGTCCGATCTTTGAGTGGTATACCTTTTTAGACTCGTTAAGATCAGAATTATAGATTGCCATTTAAAAATGGCCATGCCAGCAAATTTCATTTTTTGCCAAAAATGACCATGATCCGACATCAAATACCCGAGTTATGAGCATTCAAAGATGACCATGTAATATTTTCAGCATTAACAAAAAAAAAGATTTTTGGAGCTTCATAACTTGCATATCTCGGCCAAAATAAGTCCGATCTTTGAGTGGTATACCTTTTTAGACTCGTTAAGATCAGAATTATAGATTGCCATTTAAAAATGGCCATGCCAGCAAATTTAATTTTTTGCCAAAAATGACCATGATCCGACATCAAATACCCGAGTTATGAGCATTCAAAGATGACCATGTAATATTTTCAGCATTAACAAAAAAATAAGATTTTTGGAGCTTCATAACTTGCATATCTCGGCCAAAATAAGTCCGATCTTTGAGTGGTATACCTTTTTAGACTCGTTAAGATCAGAATTATAGATTGCCATTTAAAAATGGCCATGCCAGCAAATTTCATTTTTTGCCAAAAATGACCATGATCCGACATCAAATACCCGAGTTATGAGCATTCAAAGATGACCATGTAATATTTTCAGCATTAACAAAAAAATAAGATTTTTGGAGCTTCATAACTTGCATATCTCGGCCAAAATAAGTCCGATCTTTGAGTGGTATACCTTTTTAGACTCGTTAAGATCAGAATTATAGATTGCCATTTAAAAATGGCCATGCCAGCAAATTTCATTTTTTGCCAAAAATGACCATGATCCGACATCAAATACCCGAGTTATGAGCATTCAAAGATGACCATGTAATATTTTCAGCATTAACAAAAAAAAAGATTTTTGGAGCTTCATAACTTGCATATCTCGGCCAAAATAAGTCCGATCTTTGAGTGGTATACCTTTTTAGACTCGTTAAGATCAGAATTATAGATTGCCATTTAAAAATGGCCATGCCAGCAAATTTCATTTTTTGCCAAAAATGACCATGATCCGACATCAAATACCCGAGTTATGAGCATTCAAAGATGACCATGTAATATTTTCAGCATTAACAAAAAAAATAAGATTTTTGGAGCTTCATAACTTGCATATCTCGGCCAAAATAAGTCCGATCTTTGAGTGGTATACCTTTTTAGACTCGTTAAGATCAGAATTATAGATTGCCATTTAAAAATGGCCATGCCAGCAAATTTCATTTTTTGCCAAAAATGACCATGATCCGACATCAAATACCCGAGTTATGAGCATTCAAAGATGACCATGTAATATTTTCAGCATTAACAAAAAAATAAGATTTTTGGAGCTTCATAACTTGCATATCTCGGCCAAAATAAGTCCGATCTTTGAGTGGTATACCTTTTTAGACTCGTTAGGATCAGAATTATAGATTGCCATTTAAAAATGGCCATGCCAGCAAATTTCATTTTTTGCCAAAAATGACCATGATCCGACATCAAATACCCGAGTTATGAGCATTCAAAGATGACCATGTAATATTTTCAGCATTAACAAAAAAATAAGATTTTTGGAGCTTCATAACTTGCATATCTCGGCCAAAATAAGTCCGATCTTTGAGTGGTATACCTTTTTAGACTCGTTAAGATCAGAATTATAGATTGCCATTTAAAAATGGCCATGCCAGCAAATTTCATTTTTTGCCAAAAATGACCATGATCCGACATCAAATACCCGAGTTATGAGCATTCAAAGATGACCATGTAATATTTTCAGCATTAACAAAAAAATAAGATTTTTGGAGCTTCATAACTTGCATATCTCGGCCAAAATAAGTCCGATCTTTGAGTGGTATACCTTTTTAGACTCGTTAAGATCAGAATTATAGATTGCCATTTAAAAATGGCCATGCCAGCAAATTTAATTTTTTGCCAAAAATGACCATGATCCGACATCAAATACCCGAGCTATGAGCATTCAAAGATGACCATGTAATATTTTCAGCATTAACAAAAAAATAAGATTTTTGGAGCTTCATAACTTGCATATCTCGGCCAAAATAAGTCCGATCTTTGAGTGGTATACCTTTTTAGACTCGTTAAGATCAGAATTATAGATTGCCATTTAAAAATGGCCATGCCAGCAAATTTCATTTTTTGCCAAAAATGACCATGATCCGACATCAAATACCCGAGTTATGAGCATTCAAAGATGACCATGTAATATTTTCAGCATTAACAAAAAAATAAGATTTTTGGAGCTTCATAACTTGCATATCTCGGCCAAAATAAGTCCGATCTTTGAGTGGTATACCTTTTTAGACTCGTTAAGATCAGAATTATAGATTGCCATTTAAAAATGGCCATGCCAGCAAATTTAATTTTTTGCCAAAAATGACCATGATCCGACATCAAATACCCGAGTTATGAGCATTCAAAGATGACCATGTAATATTTTCAGCATTAACAAAAAAATAAGATTTTTGGAGCTTCATAACTTGCATATCTCGGCCAAAATAAGTCCGATCTTTGAGTGGTATACCTTTTTAGACTCGTTAAGATCAGAATTATAGATTGCCATTTAAAAATGGCCATGCCAGCAAATTTCATTTTTTGCCAAAAATGACCATGATCCGACATCAAATACCCGAGTTATGAGCATTCAAAGATGACCATGTAATATTTTCAGCATTAACAAAAAAATAAGATTTTTGGAGCTTCATAACTTGCATATCTCGGCCAAAATAAGTCCGATCTTTGAGTGGTATACCTTTTTAGACTCGTTAAGATCAGAATTAAAGATTGCCATTTGAAAATGGCCATGCCAGCAAATTTCATTTTTTGCCAAAAATGACCATGATCCGACATCAAATACCCGAGTTATGAGCATTCAAAGATGACCATGTAATATTTTCAGCATTAACAAAAAAACAAGATTTTTGGAGCTTCATAACTTGCATATCTCGGCCAAAATAAGTCCGATCTTTGAGTGGTATACCTTTTTAGACTCGTTAAGATCAAAATTATAGATTGCCATTTAAAAATGGCCATGCCAGCATATTTAGTTTTTTGCCAAAAATGACCATGATCCGACATCAAATACCCGAGTTATGAGCATTCAAAAATGACCATGTAATATTTTCAGCATTAACAAAAAAATAAGATTTTTGGAGCTTCATAACTTGCATATCTCGGCCAAAATAAGTCCGATCTTTGAGTGGTATACCTTTTTAGACTCGTTAAGATCAGAATTATAGATTGCCATTTAAAAATGGCCATGCCAGCAAATTTAATTTTTTGCCAAAAATGACCATGATCCGACATCAAATACCCGAGTTATGAGCATTCAAAGATGACCATGTAATATTTTCAGCATTAACAAAAGAATAAGATTTTTGGAGCTTCATAACTTGCATATCTCGGCCAAAATAAGTCCGATCTTTGAGTGGTATACCTTTTTAGACTCGTTAAGATCAGAATTATAGATTGCCATTTAAAAATGGCCATGCCAGCAAATTTCATTTTTTGCCAAAAATGACCATGATCCGACATCAAATACCCGAGTTATGAGCATTCAAAGATGACCATGTAATATTTTCAGCATTAACAAACAAATAAGATTTTTGGAGCTTCATAACTTGCATATCTCGGCCAAAATAAGTCCGATCTTTGAGTGGTATACCTTTTTAGACTCGTTAAGATCAGAATTATAGATTGCCATTTAAAAATGGCCATGCCAGCAAATTTAATTTTTTGCCAAAAATGACTATGATCCGACATCAAATACCCGAGTTATGAGCATTCAAAGATGACCATGTAATATTTTCAGCATTAACAAAAAAATAAGATTTTTGGAGCTTCATAACTTGCATATCTCGGCCAAAATAAGTCCGATCTTTGAGTGGTATACCTTTTTAGACTCGTTAAGATCAGAATTATAGATTGCCATTTAAAAATGGCCATGCCAGCAAATTTCATTTTTTGCCAAAAATGACCATGATCCGACATCAAATACCCGAGCTATGAGCATTCAAAGATGACCATGTAATATTTTCAGCATTAACAAAAAAAATAAGATTTTTGGAGCTTCATAACTTGCATATCTCGGCCAAAATAAGTCCGATCTTTGAGTGGTATACCTTTTTAGACTCGTTAAGATCAGAATTATAGATTGCCATTTAAAAATGGCCATGCCAGCAAATTTCATTTTTTGCCAAAAATGACCATGATCCGACATCAAATACCCGAGTTATGAGCATTCAAAGATGACCATGTAATATTTTCAGCATTAACAAAAAAATAAGATTTTTGGAGCTTCATAACTTGCATATCTCGGCCAAAATAAGTCCGATCTTTGAGTGGTATACCTTTTTAGACTCGTTAAGATCAGAATTATAGATTGCCATTTAAAAATGGCCATGCCAGCAAATTTCATTTTTTGCCAAAAATGACCATGATCCGACATCAAATACCCGAGTTATGAGCATTCAAAAATGACCATGTAATATTTTCAACATTAACCAAAAAAATAAGATTTTTGGAGCTTCATAACTTGCATATCTCGGCCAAAATAAGTCCGATCTTTGAGTGGTATACCTTTTTAGACTCGTTAAGATCAGAATTATAGATTGCCATTTAAAAATGGCCATGCCAGAAAATTTAATTTTTTGCCAAAAATGACCATGATCCGACATCAAATACCCGAGTTATGAGCATTCAAAGATGACCATGTAATATTTTCAGCATTAACAAAAAAATAGATTTTTGGAGCTTCATAACTTGCATATCTCGGCCAAAATAAGTCCGATCTTTGAGTGGTATACCTTTTTAGACTCGTTAAGATCAGAATTATAGATTGCCATTTAAAAATGGCCATGCCAGCAAATTTCATTTTTTGCAAAAATGACCATGATCCGACATCAAATACCCGAGTTATGAGCATTCAAAAATGACCATGTAATATTTTCAGCATTAACAAAAAAATAAGATTTTTGGAGCTTCATAACTTGCATATCTCGGCCAAAATAAGTCCGATCTTTGAGTGGTATACGTTTTTAGACTCGTTAAGATCAGAATTATAGATTGCCATTTAAAAATGGCCATGCCAGCAAATTTCATTTTTTGCCAAAAATGACCATGATCCGACATCAAATACCCGAGTTATGAGCATTCAAAGATGACCATGTAATATTTTCAGCATTAACAAAAAAAAAGATTTTTGGAGCTTCATAACTTGCATATCTCGGCCAAAATAAGTCCGATCTTTGAGTGGTATACCTTTTTAGACTCGTTAAGATCAGAATTATAGATTGCCATTTAAAAATGGCCATGCCAGCAAATTTCATTTTTTGCCAAAAATGACCATGATCCGACATCAAATACCCGAGTTATGAGCATTCAAAGATGACCATGTAATATTTTCAGCATTAACAAAAAAATAAGATTTTTGGAGCTTCATAACTTGCATATCTCGGCCAAAATAAGTCCGATCTTTGAGTGGTATACCTTTTTAGACTCGTTAAGATCAGAATTATAGATTGCCATTTAAAAATGGCCATGCCAGCAAATTTATTTTTTTGCCAAAAATGACCATGATCCGACATCAAATACCCGAGTTATGAGCATTCAAAAATGACCATGTAATATTTTCAGCATTAACAAAAAAATAAGATTTTTGGAGCTTCATAACTTGCATATCTCGGCCAAAATAAGTCCGATCTTTGAGTGGTATACCTTTTTAGACTCGTTAAGATCAGAATTATAGATTGCCATTTAAAAATGGCCATGCCAGCAAATTTCATTTTTTGCCAAAAATGACCATGATCCGACATCAAATACCCGAGTTATGAGCATTCAAAGATGACCATGTAATATTTTCAGCATTAGCAAAAAAATAAGATTTTTGGAGCTTCATAACTTGCATATCTCGGCCAAAATAAGTCCGATCTTTGAGTGGTATACCTTTTTAGACTCGTTAAGATCAGAATTATAGATTGCCATTTCAAAATGGCCATGCCAGCAAATTTCATTTTTTGCCAAAAATGACCATGATCCGACATCAAATACCCGAGTTATGAGCATTCAAAGATGACCATGTAATATTTTCAGCATTAACAAAAAAATAAGATTTTTGGAGCTTCATAACTTGCATATCTCGGCCAAAATAAGTCCGATCTTTGAGTGGTATACCTTTTTAGACTCGTTAAGATCAGAATTATAGATTGCCATTTAAAAATGGCCATGCCAGCAAATTTCATTTTTTGCCAAAAATGACCATGATCCGACATCAAATACCCGAGTTATGAGCATTCAAAGATGACCATGTAATATTTTCAGCATTAACAAAAAAATAAGATTTTTGGAGCTTCATAACTTGCATATCTCGGCCAAAATAAGTCCGATCTTTGAGTGGTATACCTTTTTAGACTCGTTAAGATCAGAATTATAGATTGCCATTTAAAAATGGCCATGCCAGCAAATTTCATTTTTTGCCAAAAATTACCATGATCCGACATCAAATACCCGAGTTATGAGCATTCAAAGATGACCCCGTTATATTTTCAGCATTAACAAAAAAATATGATTTTTGGAGCTTTATAACTTGCATATCTCGGCCAAAATAAGTCCAATCTTTGAGTGGTATACCTTTTTAGACTCGTTAGGATCAAAATTATAGATTGCCATTTAAAAATGGCCATGCCAGCAAATTTCATTTTTTGCAAAAAATGACCATGATCCGACATCAAATACCCGAGTTATGAGCATTCAAAGATGACCATGTAATATTTTCAGCATTAACAAAAAAATAAGATTTTTGGAGCTTCAAAACTTGCATATCTCGGCCAAAATAAGTCCGATCTTTGAGTGGTATACCATTTTAGACTCGTTAAGATCAGAATTATAGATTGCCATTTAAAAATGGCCATGCCAGCAAATTTCATTTTTTGCCAAAAATGACCATGATCCGACATCAAATACCCGAGTTATGAGCATTCAAAGATGACCATGTAATATTTTCAGCATTAACAAAAAAATAAGATTTTTGGAGCTTCACAACTTGCATATCTCGGCCAAAATAAGTCCGATCTTTGAGTGGTATACCTTTTTAGACTCGTTAAGATCAGAATTATAAATTGCCATTTAAAAATGGCCATGCCAGCTTATTTCATTTTTTGCCAAAAATGACCATGACCCGACATCAAATACCCGAGTTATGAGCATTCAAAAATGACCATGTAATATTTTCAGCATTAACAAAAAAACAAGATTTTTGGAGCTTCATAACTTGCATATCTCGGCCAAAATTAGTCCGATCTTTGAGTGGTATACCTTTTTAGACTCGTTTAGATCAGAATTATAGATTGCCATTTAAAAATGGCCATGCCAGCAAATTTAATTTTTTGCCAAAAATGACCATGATCCGACATCAAATACCCGAGTTATGAGCATTCAAAGATGACCATGTAATATTTTCAGCATTAACGAAAAAAATAAGATTTTTGGAGCTTCATCACTTGCATATCTCGGCCAAAATAAGTCCGATCTTTGATGTATACCTTTTTAGACTCGTTAAGATCAGAATTATAGATTGCCATTTAAAATGGCCATGCCAGAAAATTTAATTTTTTGCCAAAAATGACCATGATCCGACATCAAATACCCGAGTTATGAGCATTCAAAGATGACCATGTAATATTTTCAGAATTAACAAAAAAATTAGATTTTTGGAGCTTCATAACTTGCATATCTCGGCCAAAATAAGTCCGATCTTTGAGTGGTATACCTTTTTAGACTCGTTAAGATCAGAATTATAGATTGCCATTTAAAAATGGCCATGCCAGCAAATTTCATTTTTTGCCAAAAATGACCATGATCCGACATCAAATACCCGAGTTATGAGCATTCAAAGATAACTATGTAATATTTTCCGCATTAACAAAAAAATAAGATTTTTGGAGCTTCATAACTTGCATATCTCGGCCAAAATAAGTCCGATCTTTGAGTGGTATACCTTTTTAGACTCGTTAAGATCAGAATTATAGATTGCCATTTAAAAATGGCCATGCCAGCAAATTTCGTTTTTTGCCAAAAATGACCATGATCCGACATCAAATACCCGAGTTATAAGCATTCAAAGATGACCATGTAATATTTTCAGCATTAACAAAAAAATAAGATTTTTGGAGCTTCATAACTTGCATATCTCGGCCAAAATAAGTCCGATCTTTGAGTGGTATACCTTTTTAGACTCGTTAAGATCAGAATTATAGATAGCCATTTAAAAATGGCCATGCCAGCAAATTTCATGTTTTGCAAAAAATGACCATGATCCGACATCAAATACCCGAGTTATGAGCATTCAAAGATGACCATGTAATATTTTCAGCATTAACAAAAAAATAAGATTTTTGGAGCTTCATAACTTGCATATCTCGGCCAAAATAAGTCCGATCTTTGAGTGGTATCCCATTTTAGACTCGTTAAGATCAGAATTATAGATTGCCATTTAAAAATGGCTATGCCAGCAAATTTCATTTTTTGCCAAAAATGACCAGGATCCGACATCAAATACCCGAGTTATGAGCATTCAAAGATGACTGT
>JAWNPD010000329.1:4595000-4959691 GCA_035045305.1 Drosophila maculinotata | reverse complement strand
CTTGTCAAGTACCCAGCCACTGAAAAGTACCATATAAATCACCTCTCAATAACCTTTCCAGATCTTCAAACTGCCATAACTTTGCCAAAACTGAACCGATTTTGAATCCAGAGCCCGCTGTCGTCATTATTTGAAAATGATGGCAGATTGTTGTTCTATGTGCCAAATGACATGGAAAGCCATGTGCTACATAATATCATGACGAGTTTGGGCATATAGGTCGAGATAAAATTAAAGACGTGATAACGAAAAGTTACTGGTTTGCTAAACTCAAGGATAAGTGTAATAGTCACATTGAAAATTGTTTAAAATGTGTTGCGTTTGCTCCAAAGTATGGTAAAGTAGAGGTATTTTTAAATAGTATACCTAAAGGGGGCAAGCCGTTTGAGTTAATTCATATTGATCACTATGGACCCGTGGCTGCAGGAAGGGCTAAGAAGCATATATTGGTAGTGGTGGATGGATTTACAAAATTTGTTAGGCTATACACAACAAAGACAACGAGCACTAGAGAGGTAATTAGGCATTAAGGGATTACTTTAGAGCTTATAGCAGACCAAAGTGCATTGTTTCAAATAGGTTGAGCTGTTTTACATCAAATGAATTCGAACAGTTTATGGATGAATATAACATTAAACATGTAAAAATAGCGACTGGTTCGCCACAGGCAAACGGGCAAGTAGAAAGAATCAACAGAAGTTTGGGACCGATGATTTCAATGTTGACAAAACCAGAGAAAGGAGTGTATTGGTATATGGTGATAGAAAATGTTGAATATTCAATTAATAACACAATACATCGTAGCATCAGGCAAATCCCAAGTAAACTGCTGTTTGGAATAGGGCAAAGAGGTGAAGTTATCGATGAGTTAAAAGAAAAATTAGAAGATTGTAATGATATGGATGAAACAAGGGACATTAAAAAAATTAGAAAGCAAGCAGAAGAATTACAGAAAAAATCACAAGAATATAATGAAACATACTATAATAAATCTAAGAAAAAGCCTAACAATTATAAAAAAGGAGATTTTGTTATGGTAAAAAATTTTGACAGTACAATAGGAGCATTAAGAAAACTAATTCCAAAGAACAAAGGCCCATATGTTATAGAAAAAGTGTTAAGAAATGATAGATTTGTACTAAAAGATGTCGAAGGTTTTCATGTTAGCCGAAATCCTTATCGGGGTGTGTGGAGTGCTCAAAACATAAGGCACTGGGTGAGAAATATAAATTAAAACTCAATTATATAATACAATTGTAATGAAAAAAAAATTAATTAAATTGTATATCACATGATTAAAATTCAGATAATTACGTCTAGCTATTAAGCAAATTTGGATCAGGGGATCCAATTGTCAGGATGGCCGAATTGTAGTAGGATAAATACTTAAGCTATTACATACTTGCTAGACATTATGATCTTAACCTAGTTAGGGTCACACTGATAATATACTCTGTAACATAACATAACATTAAGTTAACATAAGCGGTGACTAGAATGTAAAAGAGCTCGAGCGTCATTGCTTGAGAGATCGTAGGAGAATAAAGAAGTACAAGTGCAACTCGGTGTATTGATTATTAAGTGAGCCGCTTACATACGTGAGCCGCTTACAGTATCACATTCGATGGAGCCAATTCTTCCCACTTTCCTTTAGTCTTGCGGTCAAGGTAGTTGAACAGAACATGAATGAGTAGACATCCAGCTATTTGTTCCATACTTCCCATGGCTTTTAGTGAGCGCATGTGTGCATTGAGTCGGTCCGACATTTCACGCAGCTGTACACTCGAACCTTCGTCAATCTTTTCCTGCCTCAGAACTTCAGCGACGTGTGCTGAAACGAAACGTTTATTGTTGTAGCGAGCGTTTAAAATTTCAAAAGCGATGTCATAGCTGGTTTCTGAAACTTCCAAAGACTGAACCGCCTCCAAAGCAGGCCCTTGTAAGCACGAACGCAAGTGCTGCAGCTTTTCAATTTTGCATAAAATTGGATCCTGGTCAATAATAGTTGTGAACATTGAATTAAAATTTGCCCATTCAGTGTAGCCACCACTAAATGTTGGCAATTTCAACTCTGGAACGCGACACTTAGCCTTTGCAACAATAGTTGGCTGATCGAGCGTATTATTAGGCAGAAGAGTTGAATGTGTTGGCAAATCAAAGTTGCGCTTTCGAAGGGCGCAGCGAACGCGAGCTTCTAACGTTGTTATGGTGTCGTGGAATTGTTCCGATTTCGTCAAAATCCAACTGCTCTAAATTGGACTGGTATATATTGAACGAGTTTAGCATTATATCAAAGTTTTTTATATGAAGACTGAGTTCTTCTTCACCAATAGAATTTATTACATCACTTGATAATTTATTATACCCTGATCCCATTAAAAATGGGAAAAAGGGGTATTATGGTTTTGTGCAAAAGTATGTAACAGGCATAAGGAATCATCTCCGACGTCATAAAGTATATATATTCTTGATCACTATCAATAGCCGAGTCGATTTAGCCCTGTCCGTCTGTCCGTTCGTCTGTCCGTCTGTCCGTCTGACCGTCTGTCCGTCTGTATGAACGCACGTTTTTCAGAGACTACAAAAGCTAGAGACTTCATATTTAAAATATAAGTTCTCGTAGTGCCGGGACAAGACCAGTTTATCATTTTTTTTCGATATCTCGTCCCGTTCAAAAGTTATCGATAAATTTCGATTCCAGCCAAGTGTTTTTCGGGTATAACTTGAAAGTTATAAAAGCTAGCGACTTTATATTTAAGTTTAGGTTACTGTACTGCCGACTTAATAAAAACTTTTTTTTTTTTTGATATCTCAATCGTTTCAAAAGTAATCGATAAATTAAGATTTCAGAACTGTGTTTTTAAGGTATAGCTTAAAAGTAATAGAGTGTAGAGTCACCAAATTTGGCACATATATTTTCCTATAGCATACAAAGGTAAAATACATTTCACTTTTTGGATACCCCTCTCCAATCTCACAGAAATCACGTAATTTCAAAGGTATGACCTTCGGATTTTACATAGTTGCACATTTATATGCCAGCTTTGTGTCCCACAAATTTCAAAAATCATTTTGATCAGACAATAAACAAAGAAGTTATTAACGATTCAATGTACCATAGTTTAAAGTCAAAGGAAGAAGAAGAATCAAAGCAAATGTATGACGCGCGTAGCAAGCAGCTTATGTTTGAATATGTGTGTGTGTGTGTTTCTATGTATGAATGCAGATAAAAAACTTCAATGAATGTAAGACCTTGGATCAGGGTATCTCCTAGTCGGGCACTCTCGACTAGAGCACTCTTACTTGTTTTCTAATGCCTTTGCACGTTCATATATAGCAGTTGCCTTTTTCTTATAAAAAAGCACCCTGTTCGGCATGGGGCTCTCACTCAGTTGATTTGTTTCGTTGTTGCTTTCCATTTTTCCAACTGAAAATTCGGCAAAGGAACAAGGCAACTAACAGCAGCAAATTACGTGCGCGCGTTGTACAAAGCGAACACAGCGAGAACTGAGTAACGGATTTTTACCGCTATGCGCGAACAGTTTTTGAGTACAGTATGTACATGTGGTTTACAATGCACAATGTTTTATGCACTGAATAAAGAACAAAAATCACGTCGGGGTCACCAAAATGTTGAGACAACACTCCTTTTGTTGCCCTTTAGGAATGATCCTTCAATTTTGTAATTCAAATTCTTAATTTTGTTGTTTTTTATCACACGTTTATTGAGCAGCTGAACAAGATGTTGTCAGTGCCTTTAAAACTGCTGCGCGATTTGCAGAACTGACCCAAAGGCGGTCAGTGCAAGTGCTTATTTAGAATTTAAAGTAAATGCAGGCTGGCGCCAAATGATGCCCAGTGCAATTTAATTATTCTTTATCAATTTCAAATTTGCAAGCGAGTGATATGCGACTCGTGCCAAAGACAGAAAGCGAATTACTGACTTGCTGAGCTATAAATGCTGCAGCGAGTCAGTTTGTGCATAGAAAAGTGATGCCAAGCGGCAAAGAGTATAATAATATGAGCAATTGGAGCTGAGCTAAATAACCAAACAGATGAGTGTATTCTACGGTAATGCTCAGTGCAATAATAACAGACTTATGTTAATTAGTTAACGGCGCTCGCCCAAACAATGACTTTTGACAAGGAAATCGAATTGCCGAAGTTTTTCAACTTTGATTACAGAATTATTAAGGACAATAAACAACGGTCAAAATGACTTTGGAAATGTAAATCGGATCAGTTTTGACAAAGTTATGGCTGTTTGAAGTCTCGGAAAGTAATTTTTGGGGCCTTGGAAACTTACATGTTAACATGACTTTTGACAGGTTAACCGAATTTCCGAAGCTTTTCATCTTTGATTACAGAATTATTAAGGACAATAATAAACAACGATCAAAATGACTTTTTATATGTAAATCATATCAGTTTTGACAGAGTAATGGCTGTTTGAAATCTCCAAGGTAATTTTTTGGAATTTGGAAACTAACAGTCAACATGACTTTTGATAAGAAAATAAAATTTCCGAAGTTTTTCATATTTGATTGCAGAATTATGAAGGACAATAAACAACGATCAAAATGACTTTGGAAATGTAAATCGCATTACTTTTGACAAAGTTATGGCTATTTGAAGTCTCGGAAGGACAATAAACAACGATCAAAATGACTTTGGAAATGTAAATCGTATCAGTTTTGACAAAGTTATGGCTGTTTGAAGTCTCAGAAGGTAATTTTTGGGGATTTGGAAACTAACATGTCAACATGACTTTTGACAAGTAAGCCGAATTTCCGAAGTTTTAAATCTTTGATTACAGAATTATTATGGACAAAAAACAACGATCAAAATGACTTTGGAAATGTAAATCAGATCAGTTTTGACAAAGTTATGGCAGTTTGAAGTCTCAGAAGGTAATTTTTTGGAATTTAGAAACTTACATGTTAACATGACTTTTGACAAGAAAACTGAATTTCCGAAGTTTTTCATCTTTGATTACAGAATTATTAAGGGCAATAAACAACGATCACAATGACTTTGGAAATGTAAATCGGATCAGTTTTGACAAAGTTACGGCAGTTTGAAGTCTCAGAAGGTAATTTTTGGGAACTTTTAAACTAAAATGTTAACATGACTTTTGGTTTTATTATTTTCAGCATATTTAGTGTTTTCCGTATGTTTTAGTATTTATAGTAGTTTTGGTATTTTTAAGTATTTATAGTATTTCTAGTAGTTTTGGTACTTTTTATTATTTTTAAAATTTACACAAATATTTTTCAGTATATGCAGTAGTTTTTACAATTAATTTTAGACTTTTTAATTTTTTTAGTATTTTTTGGTATTTTTGAAATTTTTCATTATTTTTAGTATTTTTGAAAATAATTTTCAACATTTTGTAGGCTCATGTTCAACATCGAAATTAATTGTTTTAAATATATAACATGGGTTGATTTATATTTTCATGATCCAGAAAATAAAAATCATTGAGTGATTTTTATACTCTGATCCCATTAAAAATGGGAAAAAGGGGTATTATGGTTTTGTGCAAAAGTATGTAACAGGCATAAGGAATCATCTCCGACGTCATAAAGTATATATTTTCTTGATCACTATCAATAGCCGAGTCGATTTAGCCCTGTCCGTCTGTCCGTCCGTCTGTCCGTCTGACCGTCTGTCCGTCTGTATGAACGCACGTTTTTCAGAGACTACAAAAGCTAGAGACTTCATATTTAAAATATAAGTTCTCATAGTGCCGGGACAAGACCAGTTTATCATTTTTTTTCGATATCTCGTCCCGTTCAAAAGTTATTGATAAATTTCGATTCCAGCCAAGTGTTTTTCGGGTATAACTTGAAAGTTATAAAAGCTAGCGACTTTATATTTAAGTTTAGGTTACTGTACTTACAAACTTATCATTTTTTTTTTGATATCTCAATCGTTTCAAAAGTAATCGATAAATTAAGATTCCAGAACTGTGTTTTTAAGGTATAGCTTAAAAGTAATAGAGTGTAGAGTCACCAAATTTGGCACATATATTCTCCTATAGCATACAAAGGTAAAATACATTTCACTTTTTGGATACCCTCTCCAATCTCGAAGAAATCGAAAAATACGTAATTTTAAAGGTATGACCTTCGGATTTTACATAGTTGCACATTTATATGCCAGCTTTGTGTCCCACAATTTCATTTTGATCAGACAATAAACAAAGAAGTTATTAACGATTCAATGTTCCATAGTTTAAAGTCAAAGGAAGAAGAAGAAGCAAAGTATGACGCGCGTAGCAAGCAGCTTATGTTTGTATATGTGTGTGTGTGTGTGTGTGTTTCTATGTATGAATGCAGATAAAAAACTTCAATGAATGTAAGACCTTGGATCAGGGTATCTCCTAGTCGGGCACTCTCGACTAGAGCACTCTTACTTGTTACTATTGAGCTTTATTTATAAAAATCAATCGTAATAATTATTGTTGACTTTTATAAATAGAAATCAAACCTGACTTTTATAAATGATTTTTATAATAAAAAACATTAATAATTATTAAAATTAATTTCTAAAATAAAAATTAAAAATAATTATTACAATTGATTTTTAAAAATAAAAATTATTAATAATTTTTACAATTATTATTCATAACTGTTACGGTCCCTAGTGTTTATGCTTTACACCTCTTTTATCTGTTTCGATAAAATGTTTGTGTTCTGCCTTACTGAGGTTACATGTTTCACATTCGTTTATAATGTTTTGAATTAAATGTTGAAAGTCTGGATAAGAGTAGTTTTTCTTAAATTCTTCAGTTACTTTTTTAATTCTGTTGTGTAATGTTTTAACATGAATTTTAAATATTTTTTCTTTAAAGGTTGCATAATCTTTTATATTTTCTAAAATTTTACTGGTTTTCATTATTTTTAGTTTTAAATTATTATTTATTATTTCTTGATATGCCGTTTGGAATATGGAGAAGTCTCTCTCATTTTCCATATAAATTACGCTATTTTTCTCGCAAAATAGTTTTTTTATTAAATCCTTTGCGACTTCATTTGTCATTTCTTTATAATCTACCGTTATGATTAATTTATGAAAATAGGATAGAGTTATAATTATATCTGTTTCTGCTCTTCTAAATATTATTTGTCTGTTGAACATGTTTATTGGTCGTTCTGTTATGTCTATGCATTTTTGATTATCCTCGTCAGCGCTATGGACTGTTGCGAGTGTAGTCTCATTGTCTGAGGTGCTTTCACCAACGAATGTTTCATTTATTTTAATTCTGGATAAAGCATCAGCTACTTTGTTGTCTTTTCCTGCTATGTATTTAATTTTATAATCAAATTCATTTAATTTTATCCTCCACCTTTGCAATTTCATGTTAGGTTCTTTAATGTTTTCTATCCAAACTAAAGGTCTATTTTCGCTTAATATTTCAAACTGTCTACCGAATAAATAACTTCTAAATTGTTTTGTTGCCCAAACAATGGCATACAATTCTTTTTCTATTGTGGAATAATTAATTTCATGATCATTTAATGTCCTACTAGCAAAACAAATAGGTTTACCCTTTTGTGATAAAACTGCTCCTATTGCCTAGTTGCTGGCGTCTGTTGTAAGTGAAAACTTTTGATTCAAATCTGGATAAGTTAGGATGGGGTCACTTAGTATTAGTGCTTTGAGTTTTTCAAATGCCTCTATGTATTCTTTGTCATTTATGTTTATTATTTTTCCTTTTTTTAAATAGGTTGTCATTGATTTTGCAACTTTTGCAAAATCAGGAATGAATTTTCTATAAAATCCACATAAGCCTAAAAATGATTTTATCTCTTTCTGAGTTGTTGGTATTGGGAAATTTCTTACTACTTTTAATTTGTCAGGGTTGGGTTGAATCCCTTCTGTGTTAATTATGTGTCCTACAATTTTTTTTTCTTTCTTCATAAACTCGCATTTATCTAACTGAAATTTTAAATTAGCTTTTCTCAACTTTTCAAATACTTTTTTCAATGATAATAGGTAATAGATAATGATGTAGAGTAAATTATGATATCATCTAAATAAACAAGACAATGCTTAAATACTAAGTCTTCTAATAAATTGTTCATGCATCTCTGAAATGTCGAGGGTGCATTTTTTAATCCAAACGGCAGACGAGTATATTCGTAATGACCGTGTTTGTTTGAAAAGGCCGTTTTTGAAATTGAATTTGGGTCCATCTGAATTTAATGAAATCCCTTGGCTAAATCTATCGTTGTGAAGTATTGACACTTAACGAGTTTGTCTAATACGTCATCTATAACAGGTATTGGATATTTATCATCCACTGTTATTTCATTTAGACCTCTATAGTCTATTACGATTCTAAATTTCTTTTTTCCAGATGCATCGTCTTTCTTTGGCACAATCCAAAGTGGCGAACAATATGGTGAATTTGATTTACGGATTATTCCCTGTTTTATCATATCTTTCATTTGTTCATTTACTTCTTGATCGTAAATTTGTGGGTACTTGTATGGCTTTTTGTAAATAGCATATTGGTGTTTTGTTATTATTTTGTGCTTTATAGTACTTGCGAAAGTCAAATTGTCACCTTCTTTGTACTGTAAATCACTAAAATCATATAATAATTTTGATAATTTTTCTCTTTCTTCGCTATTCAAATGTTCTAACATGAATTGATTAGACTCATGTAAGTCGTTTTTAATTGCAAAGCTATAAAACTTGTCTTCTGAAAGTGGAGGATCAAGGCACTCTGGCACATTGTCATAGCTGTCTTCTTAATCTTCATCAGTAGAAAAGTGAAAGGATAAATCTCATAATTTTAATGTTTTATCAATGTAATTTATAACTCCTTTACCATCCTCCAAATAGTTTCTGCCTAAAAGTATATCGTATTTTTTTGAAAATTCATGAATATAAAATATTTGATGAGTGGGGCAGGCTAGGCGATATTGAAATGTATTTATTTAAATGGAAAATTCCATTAATTGTATTTACTTTTAGTTGTTTTTCTTTTATGGGGAATTCCAAATGGTTTTTGGTCATAATATGTATATTTGACCCAGTATCGATGATACATCGGAGAGGCACGTCATTCATAATTAATCGAATGAAAGGGCTTCTATTTCCGATTCTGTGTCCGAGGCTGTTTGATGAAAATTTTCGGATGTATCCATTTTTTCTTTTTTAAATTGCCTTGAATTGGACTCTCTCATTCTCTTTATAGGTTGACTACTAAATGGATTGTTCTGAACTTGATTATTATTATAATTGTTACCGTGAGGCCAATGTTGACCACCTTGTCGACTCAGAACTCTAATTTGCTCATGTGTTTGGCGCGAATTAGCATGCGTTTGATTTGTATTTAATGGGTTAGAATTATATGTTTTATTTGGATTAACCGATGAGGAATTAAATATATTGTAAGCGGGTGGTTGAGTCTGAGACTGACCTTAATTATTATTTTTTCTTTGATTATCTTCGGAAAATTTCTTTTTATCTTGCTTTTCATATATTCCAGCTATTTGAGCTGCTTTTATTAAATCTTGGACAGTGTCTCTTCCATACCTAACTAAAGTCCTGAAAATTCTGTCGAGAAGTTGTGTGGCTATTGTGGATTTAATTACATTTTTATCATGTCTGTATAGCACATTGAATTTATGCTATTGTTTTCTAACTCTTACTTATTTATAATTATAAAACTACGTTGATCTAAGAGGAAGTCTCCTCCTAGATTTTTGGTAGCTTGTAGATGTTGAATCAGGTCCGGAAAGGGTGTTTGCACCTCGTAGCTTGTGATGAGGACTTCCTTCAATGATGTCCAGGAATTCGGACATCTCTGGAACACGGCTCTTTCTGCATCTCCCAAGATCAGTGACTCGATGGCGTTATAAATAACGTTTTGTTGAAAGGCGTCATTCGTTCTATACAGTTGAAGAAGCACTTCCACTTTCTTCACGAAAGGTCCCAATTGGTAAGAGTTTCCATTGAATCTGGGTATGTTTTTGAGTTGCGCCAGGAACTGGCTCATTAACCCGTCTGTTAGTCGTTGCAATGCAACGTTGTCTGCTGCGTGTGCCATCTTTTTTGTTCTGTTGTTTTTTTTTTTCAAAAATCTTCTAGCGTGATTTAATTGAAATTTTGGAATTAACACACACTGCACGTAGATTGTTTTTATCGGATGCGTTATTAAAGTTTTAATTCACTTTCTTCTGTGCGCAATTGCACTTGCTGGTACACAGGGGTTTTTGTACCTTTTAGTTGACCGAAGAGTGTTTTTTTTTTTTTCTTAAAGTGATAGATCGGCAATTATGCAGCGGAAAGTTTTAGGGTGACTTATGCTTGACCATTCTGGCTTAGCTACAAACTTAATTGATTATGACTCAACTCTTATGGGGTTGAGTTATTATGTGTGTGTGTGGGTACATATGGATGTTAGCATGTATATGTGTAGGAACGTATGGATACGTCACTATATATATATATTATTTACAAATCTTTGAAATACTGGCGGGGCATTACGTAAGCCAAACGGCATTCTAAGCCACTCATATTGTCTCATTGGTGTCGTGAACGAAGTATACTTAATAGAATCCTTATGCATAAATACGTGGAAGAATCCATTTTTGTACCCTGATCCCATTAAAAATGGGAAATGGTTTTGTGTATGTAACAGGCATAAGGAAGCATCTCCGGCCCCATAAAGTGTATATATTCTTGATCACTATCAATAGTCGAGTCGATCTAGCCGTGTCCGTCCGTCTGTATGAACGCACGTTTCTCAGAGACTACAAAAGCTAGAGGCTTCATATTTGAAATATAAGTTCTCGTAATGGCGGGACGATACAAGTTAATCATTTTTTTTTCAATATCTCGTCCCGTTCAAAATTAATCGATAAATTTCGACTCCAGACAAGTGTTTTTCGGACTTGAAAGTCATAAAAGCTAGAGACATCATACTTTATTTTAAGTTCTCGTACTGCCGGCTCAATACAAACTCATCACTTTTTTTTCGATATCTCAACCCTTTCAAGAGTTATCGATAAATTAAGATTCCAGAACAGTGTTTTTAAGGTATAGCTTAAAAGTTTTATGAGGTAGAGTTACCAATATTGGTATATATATTCTCCTATAGCATACAAAGGTTAAATACATTTCACAGTCTCATATTTATATGCGATCTTTATGTCCTACAAATTTCATTACGATCATACAATAAACAAAAAAGTTATTTACGACTCAATGTAACATAATTTGAGGCCAAGGAAGAAGAAGAAGCAAAGCAATTGCATGACGCGCGCAGCCAGCAGCTAGCAGCAGCTTGTGTTTGTATGTGTGTGTGTGTGTGTTTTTCAATGTATGAATGCAGATAAAGAATTATGAATGTAAGAACTGGGTTCAGGGTCTCTCCTAGTCAGGCACTCTCGACTAGAGCACTCTTAAATGTTAAATTTGGGAAAATCCCGAAAATTGGTGGAAAATTCTTTGCACAAAATCATTTTTGTTTTCCATTCGATCGGATTCAAATCTTTTTCTAATATCTACATGGAGACTCTAAAAAAACAATATTCACTTTTTGTGGAAAATATTAACTACATGATTTTGAAATTTTTGATAATCCAACCCCTAAATTTTGGAAATGGTGTGATAATTGTTTCATGAAACTAATTGTTTTTTAATGCGATCAGCCTCAAGATTATTTTTAAAGCTCTATTTAACAAAATATTTACAACGTGGTTTTCAAATTGTTGAAAATATAGAAAATTGGCGGAAAATATAAAACAAAAAAAAAAAAATTGTTGTATGTAACTTGTTTTTTGTCATTTGATCAGCATATAATTTGTTTTCAAAACTCAACAAAACAAAAATATAACTACATAATGTTTACATTTTCTAAAATCCAACCCCCAATTTTGGGAAATGGCAGGATAACTTTCATCCGATTAGCCTCAAGCCATTTTCAAAACTCCACATAACAAAATATTAACAACGTGATTTACAAATTGTGCAAAAAGCGGAAAATTGGCGGAAAATGTTTAAAAAGAAAACTTTAACAAAATATAAACAAAAATCCGCTGCAAGGTTTGAAAATGAACGGAAAACTATTGCATATCATTTCTTTGAATTTCAACCGATCAGCTCCAAACTTGTTTTCAAAGCTCAACAAACCAAAATATTAAAAAAAAAATTTTATTGTGGAAAATTTAGCACCTAAAGTTGAGAAATGTCGGGAAAACGTTCTCATGAAACTTATTTGTTTTTCATCCGATCAGACTCAAGCTTATTTTGAAAACTCCACATAACAAAATATCAAATTTTGAAAAATGCGGGACAAAATGAAATTTGTAGGACATAAAAATGGCATATAAATGTGTGGATATGTTAAATCCGCTGGTCATACCTCCAATAACACATTGTTTTCTATTTAAGGGGGATCGGGGGAGGGTATCCAAAAAGTCAAATATTTTTTACTTCTGTATGCTATACGAGAATATACATACCAAATTTGGTGCCTCTAGCTATTATGCTCAAGTTATGCCCAAAAAATTGGGGACGGACAGACGGACGGAATTATAATAAGGTGGCGGATTCACCACGCGTGCCCTCTTTCTGGCTGCCAATAATTCAGCCTCTCGCTGAACGTCTCTGAAGACGGTTTGAATGCGGATGGATGGTCCTTTGTGTTATACTTCCCAGCAGTACGCCATACTAGTACGTGCGTAGCGAATTCGGTACCTTCTATGTACCACCCCTAGTGCCGTGTTCATTCTCAGCATCAGAAAGGGTACAATCGTCACCACATCGCTGTACCAGTCGGTACCCAATTCTGTACCTACCAGTGGGTAGGGACCGACCCTCGGGTACCGAATTCCCTACCCACCAGACGGTACCCTAGTGGGTAGGCAATTTTAAAATTTTTCTAAAATATATATAAATACAATATTTACATGTGTTAATTTTGTATACCTTGATCCCATTAAAAATGGGAAACAGGGGTATAATGGTTTTGTGCAAAAGTATGTAACAGGCATAAGAAAGCATCTCCGACCCCATAAAGAATATATATTCTTGATCAGTATCAATAGCCGAGTCGATATAGCCATGTCCGTCTGTCTGTCCGTCTGTCCGTCCGTCTGTATGAACGCCTGTTTCTCAGAGACTACAAAAGCTAGAGACTTCATATTTGAAATATAAGTTCTTGTAGTGCCGGGTCAATACAAGTTTATCATTTTTTTTTCGATATCTCATCCCGTTCAAAAGTTATCGATAAATATCGATTTCAGACATGTGTTTTTCGGGCATAACTTGAAAGTCATAAAAGCTAGAAAATTTATATTTAAGTTTAAGTTACTGTACTGCCGGCTCTAAACAAACTTATCATTTTTTTTTCAATATCCCAATCTTTTTAAAAGTTATCGATAAATTAAGTTTCCAAAACAGTGTTTTTAAGGTATAGTTTATAAGACGTAGAGTCACAAAATTTGATACATATACTCTCCAATAGCATACAGAGGTTAAATGCATTTAGCTTTTTGGATACCTCCCCCTTCCCCCCGATCTCCACGAAATCGAAAAATACGTATTTTAAGAGGCATGACCTTCGGATTTTACATAGTCTCACATTTATATGCCATCTTTGTGTCCTACTAATTTCATTACGATCGGACAATAAACAAAGAAGTTATTAAAGTTATTATTCAATGTAACATAGTTTGGGGCCAAAGGAAGAAGAAGAAGCAAAGCAAATGTATGACGCGCGTAGCCAGCAGCTTTTGTTTGTATATGTGTGTGTGTTTCTATGTATGAATGCAGATAAATAACTTCAATGAATGTAAGACCTTGGATCAGGGTATATCCTAGTCGGGCACTCTCGACTAGAGTACTCTTACTTGTTTTAATTGTTGTTTGGCATTTTATTTTTGTTAGATTTAAAAACTGTTTTTTTTTCAACTGCATAGCCTTGCGCAGTTGGTCTTCTGCGGACGCAATGCCGCCGTCCAACGAAATAGAATCTGAAAACAAAAAGATCCACTTTAGTTAATAAGGTTAAGAGCAAAGTATAAAATATTTAAAATCTTACCAAGTAGTACCCCATAAAATTGAGAAAGTGGTTTTAAGGCCGCTTTAACTTGGACCCCGCCACGATGTAGGCCATCACAGCCCCGTTGGTCAAAACATTTTTTAAATTTCTTGCAACCCCGTCAGGTTGCATAAGGGACCTTGTATGTAAATGTTTTTTGGCTACATTTTAATCACTTTAAAATCTCACTTGCCTTGTTCGCGTTCCAAATCAAAGTGAAGCACAAGCTGAAAATAGAATGACAATATCGAAGAGCACAAAAAATAACGGCGCTTTTCTTGGGTATTTTGTTTGTGTAGTTTTAACCGGGTTGGCATCAGTGTTGCCATCATTTTGTGGTCAAAGCAAGCTAGATCGAGTACAAAAAAATCCAAAAAAAAAGCTGGAAAAACAAAAAAAAAGCATTAAAAAAAAGCTGAATTAAATAAATGTGTACTTTACTTATATTAATATTTTATAATGAAGCTTATACATTCATTTATGTGTAATATAAATTATGAAATGCTATCCCACGATGTAGTTGTACAAGTGGAATTATGGTATCTGCGATCCCACGATGTAGTGATACTAATGGGAATCCCGCGATGTTGAAGGTAATCCAATGGCTGTGTTAATAGCCTTCAGATCCCTCGGTGGCTCATAGGGTGTGATCACCTCGTACTCGCTGGTCCTCCTTGTGAGGATTAGGTTGGGAAGTATTAAGCTTCCAATCGCTGGCCCTGTGGCTCAGTGATATATCAATTAATGACAAGTATGGTTTTACGGCAAAGGCCGGAGCAATGACGTTTATTCTATTCTCTTTAGAGAACGATACAGAACTAAACCCAAAGTACAAACAAGCTTAAGCTAAGGCTACAAACTCATAGCCGGCAAGCCGAATCAGCATAAGCGATAACGCTGCTCTTGCGTCACAGCTAGTGTTATGCCAAAGCGTAAGATACAAAGTCATGGTCGGCAAGCCGACTCAGCATATGCTACAGCGCTGCTCAGGCGGCGCATGCGAGTGTCATGTTACCGTCGCTGGCCACTGCAGCTGGGACGCTGAACTTCGATATTTGACGCGTCAGCGCTGTGCGAGGCATGCCTAATAACTGATTGCTATATGTGCGAGGGTTACTCGTTAACTTATATACGACTTATTTATAGAAACAGTAGCTATTGTGTATCCAAATGAAAAAATACTTCATCGACATCAACGATTTCATTATCAGCGCTCTTATATGTATCTGCAGCTCCTATTAAGCGTAGGAATTTGGGTGGAATAGTATATTCAAAGCAGCACTTATTGACTCTGCGTAATCCAAATCTGAAAAAGATAATATAAAATTTAATGTCTTAGTTATTTACATTAGAATAATATTACACATTACCTTATACGCAAAACGGCGTTCAAACTTTCAATACTCAGCCGATTCCTCAGTTTAGTTTTCACAACGTTCATCTGGCTAAAAACTCGCTCCACTTCTGCATTTGATCAAGGAAGAGAAAGCATGTAGATCGTCAAATTTGCTAGATCTTTGAATTTCTCATTTCCTCCACAGTCTCTATATGCCAATACCTCCAGCCAGAACTTAAACGTGTCTTCCAATTCTGACCAATTCACAAATTGTATTTCATTGTATTGGCGCTCTTTTTCCGAAATATTTTTGAATTGTAATTATTTTAAAATGGGTACAATTTCATATTTTTTGGCACGCAAAATTCGTTCAACCGAGAATATATTAATTTGCTGCAAAATATCCACATTATTCGGAAGCCTTAAATTAAAAAAAATATATTAATTATTTCTAAATCAAAAACTAAATCATTAAAATCTCATTACCTTTGCTTCAATTGCTTTATTAGCTTCACTACAAAATTTGAGCAAATTTCTCGAATATTGTCTTGTACAGGGGAGACCAACTCCAACTTCTTTAAAAGGGTTTCAAATTTATATCCGAGGTATAAATCTTTTCTCACATGCATTTCGAAATCATCGGTTTCAAAAATGTCCAAATTCTTATCTGGTGGTATGACTTTTAATTTTAGTGAATTTATAACCAATAACATATCTGACAACAGTTTGGCTTGGTTTGGATTTCTGATTTGGAAACATTTATTTAAATTTAGCAGATCGGCAAGGATAGGTTGTAAAAAAATTAGATATAAATAATTTGTCCTATCCTTGAACATCGCATGCTCAAATGTTTTTTTGTAGTGGCATGTGCACATAGGTCAGAAACTTTTGCTGTAATATTACATTTGCAATAGCTGCAAAACACACGCGAAAAATTCGATACATCCTTGCGGATCCAGTCTTTAAATTCCGGTTTTTGAAACCAAACTTCGCGGACTTTTTGCTTGTATGTTTCTTTTGACATCTTGCTAGAATTTTTGCGCACTTTTTAAATTTGGAGATGGGAAAATTAACATAGAGATGGAAATGGCAAATCATAGGTGCATTTGAACTGATAAACGATGAATGCTATCGCATAATAAGCAACGAGATGCCAACTTAATAAAAAGCTGAGTTAACTAAAAACAAGCTAGATTGCCCGCTGCCCGCTGTTTTCAATTTTCCATCGCTGTTTGACTTTCAAAAAAGCTAGATCTGACTGGAAAAAAGCTGTAATGGCAACACTGGTCGGCATCGGCAACAGCAAACATTTTCGTCTACCTGCTACATGCTAGTGCGCTCGCCCAACGGGCAAAACAAATTCAGCACGCGTCTCTGCTGCTTATGCCGGACACTCGGTTAAACACACAAATAAATACAGTGAGCAAACACCGAATTTATTATTAAGTAACGACATACTTGGGTTGTTTTTATGATTTTATATAGTTATATACTATTTCATATACTTATGAAAATTATAACAATATAAAAAGGCATTAAGTACGTTTCTAAGTTTTAAGCTGTGAGTAAACTTTTTAAACTCACTGCACACACCCCAGATACCACCAGTTTTATACATACATATCTCTTTCTAACTCGCGCCGTCTCTTTCTGTATATGTACGTATGCGCTGCTGCTTTCGTGTATGCCCACGATTGAGAGACCATAGGTTATGCAAAGAAACTGGTTTCGTGACACTGTGACGTCACATTATCCAATTTGTGCGCGCGCGTTGCGCTTTGTATGCAAGTGAACCAATTTTATGAACAATTTTGCACTTACAGCAGTAAAACATGAGAAATAATCATTGTTTAGTGAATTTATAGTTGTACTTAGTTTCTTTGGTAATGTCATACATTCAATTATGAATACTTTTGTATTTTTAAGTATTCTTATGTAAAGTAATTTGACACGAAAACGACCGAATGCGCGCCAAATGCCAATTCAAAGTACACAGCACAGACCTATAATGTGACGTAACGTTATCGGTTTCGCTTCAAGCCTTCAAGTAACGGTACAAGTCTTTGCATAACCTACTGTCCCTCAATCGTGGTGTATGCCATGTATGTGTGGATTGTTTGTATACATATGATATTTTCGCTTCTGTAAATCGTGTACAAAATGTAATATTGGCAACCCAAGAGAAATTATCATGTGCGTCAAGTTAGCGTCGATCGAGTTAGCGTCGATTTTTTGACAAAATGAAACCTTTTTTTAAAATGCAATTATTTTTAGTTTAATTGAGTTTAATCAAAAAAATTTAAATGCAGAATTGATTAATCTATAATTTATGAGCAAAAACTTTGAAATTTAAGCTTTAAATGTGTTAAAATTATGGGTTTGAAAATGCAAAATAAATTAAAATTCCACAATTTTCATTATATCTCCACTCGCAGGCTTGGCTTACGTAAGTTGGGTATACAGAGTTAAAGCGTATAGTTTCTAGAAAAATTGGAAAAATTTTCAAAAAATTTTCTAGACGTATAATGGAGGTATATACAAAAGAATGCACCAACCTCGAAAAAAGTCCTATACAAAATTGACTCGAAAACTCAGCCTGGTGTTTGAACGCAAATATCTCAACTCAGGAGACCAGATTATCAATGAAAGTTATATCAAATTAAAGATAGATCTTTTAAGCATAAATTTAGACCTTAAAGGGAGAAAATAATTTATTTGTAAACCATCCAAGTCCATTTCATACATTGCTGTTCATTGAACTAGTAGTTCACTCGTGAGCGGAACCATTGCTGAACCAGTGTTGGACAACAGTTGGCGGGAAGCGCGATTTTTGAACTTAACATATATATAATAGAAAAAAAGATTCAAATAATGTCATGAGTAAACAAAAATCGGTGATTATATATTATTTAGCTTAATTAATTGTGGTGCGCTGCCATTTATATTAATATTAATATTAATTAAAAATAATTCATTCATGTATGTTCAATAACATGTCAATGTGACCACCCACTAACATTTCAAGATATTTAACAGAAAAGTTAGCGTCGATTTTAGATTTAAAGCCTGCTTAATCTTAATACAAAATTAATAAAATAATAGAAAAAATAACAATCATTTTGACATATAAATTATAAAAGTCTCTAAAGTTTTTATTGAAAATAATTTATTCATGTATATTCAATTACATGTCAATGTGACCAATGTCAATGTGTTTACAAATAAATTATTTTCTCCCTTTAAGGTCAAGAGAAATTTATTTATTTCTTAAACGATGCTTAAAAGATCTATCTGTAATTTGATATAACTTTCATTGATAAGCTGGTCTCCTGAGTTGAGATATTTGCCAATTTTACCAATTTTTCTAGAAACTATAGGCTTTAACTCTGTATACCCAACTTACGTAAGCCAAGCCTGTGAGTGGAGATATAATGAAAATTGTGGAATTTCAATATATTTTTCATTTTCAAACCCATAATTTTAACACATTAAAAGCTTAAATTTCTAAGTTTTTGCTCATAAATTATAGATTAATCAATTCTGCATTTAAATTTTTTTGATTAAACTCAATTAAACTAAAAATAATTGCATTTTAAAAAAAGGTTCCATTTTGTCAAAAAACCGACGCTAACTCGATCGACGCTAGCTTGACGCACATGAAATTATCCGCCACGGCAGAACATCTGAGCCAGTGTTGGAAGAGTTTGTTTTTTGCCTTGCTTGTGGTTTGCCGATTGATCTGTTTATGGTAGGTCAGCTGTTTTATTGATGAGCAGATTTTGTAGTTTCGATGATTGTTCTGGCTGGTCAGCGCAGCCCCTTTTAGACAAGACACGTAACAAATTACGTACTAGCATTTAAGCACTAAGAGCACTGTATGCTCACGATTGAGTGACCTTAGGTTATGTAAAGAATCCGGAAAAAACCGATTTCGTGACACTGTGACGTCACATTATCCAATTTGTGCGTGCGCGTTTCGCACTTACAGCAGTAAAACATGAGAAATATTTAATGTTAAGTTAATTGATAGTTGTATTTAGTTGCTTGGATATGTCATACATTCGTTTATGAATACGTTTGTATTGTTAAGTATTCTTCTAAAGTAATTTGACACGAAAGTAACAGCATAGAACTATAATGTGACGTCACATTATCAGTTTCGCTTCAAGCCGAGTAACGGCGCCAGTCTGCACAATCGTGCTGTATCATACATCATCATACATTTTCCCCCGCTGTTTGACTTTCAAAAAAGCTAGATCTGACGGGAAAAAAGCTGATTTAGCAACACTGGCTGTATGCTTAGTGATTTTTGTCGGTGTTCGATATTCGTGCTAGTTCGTTATCGTTAGTGATGACAGTCACAACGTGATGGGAAATTAATTCGATAACTCTTGGGTTGAACATTTGTTTTTGAATTAAGAAAATTTGCTGATTATAAAGATAAGTTTTGCGATAAGGTAGATCAGTTGCAATTGCAAGACAAGATGTTAAGGTACAATTTAATTGTTGCAGTTTGCGAAAACTTTGGCATTGGCCTAAAAGGCGATATTCCCTGGCATCTCAAGTGAGTTGGAGTCATCAATCATAAATAATTAATTTGGAATATTTGTGTGTACATATGCCACTGACAGATCGGAGCTAAAGTATTTTAGTAACACGACGAAGCGGACAAGCGATCCCGCCAAACGCAATGCCGTTATCATGGGCAAGAAGACCTATTTTGGTATTCCCGCCAGCAGTCGTCCGCTGCCCGATCGCTTAAACATAGTGCTAAGCACAATGATGTCTCCAGAGGCTCTTCCCAAGGATGTGCTACTGTGTCGCAGTCTGGAGGGCGCCATGCAGACCATAGAGGGCGAGCCATGGCACGATAAGGTGGAGAGCGTTTGGATTGTTGGCGGTAGTAGAGTCTATGCGGAGGCAATTAAATCGCAGCGTTTCCATCGCCTGTATATAACCAAAATCCAGGGGAAGTTCGAATGCGACACATTCTTTCCCAAAATACCGAATGACTTTCGTGAGGTGCCTCTCGACGACTACACTCCACATGGTGTTCAGGAGGAGAATGGGATCAAGTACGAGTACAAGATTTTAGAAAAACAATAAAATGTAAAAAATAAAAACTACAATTTATTTGTTACTGCCACGCACATTATCCGCCGTTATTGTATCCCCATCAAGCGCCTTGGCTGCCAGCATTAATTCATACAGCTGCACCACTTGATCATCCTTCAGCATTTCCACCGCTTGCGGATCTATTTGCTCGCCCAGTTCACCCTTCGGTTTCCCGCGCAAGCCAAGCTGCTGTGTTATTGTCGTGGCGTAGCGCTGGAAGTAGAGGCGTGGCGACGCAATTTAGAGCGCACTTTCAGAATTCTTACGTAAATCTTACCGCCCATTCTGTCATGAAGAGTTGCGCCTCCATGGGATTGCATGTTAGATGCCGCCTGAACTCATCGCGCACATAGTTATCGCCCAAGGCGCGCAGCTCTGTCGGCAAACCTAGCAAAACGGAATGTTTTAAATTACATTTCGATTTGTTTATGTTTAAATTGCAGTACTCACCTCGATGTAGTCTCAGTATGGTTTTGTACAGCAAACGCACGCGTTGTGGATGCGTCAGATGGTTCATTATAATTTTTGACATTGTGTTTATTTTAACAAATTTGCATAATATCACGCAATATAGGCAATATAGATTTAAAATATGTGTACAAATTAATTCGCAACAGCGGGCTGCTAGTTAAGTCCAGGGCTGGGTACTCTATAACATATTATCGATGTGCCTTTTTCGATAATACATAACAGCTCGATAGTGTGAGCAATTAGTATCGTAATTAGATAATATACAATTTGTTCGAGTATCTTTTTAATAATCATTTGTAGTTACAGTAACTGTAAAAAAACGCAAGTCGAAATACTCAAACAAGTTAGCAGCACCACTACGAGTAGATATTTACAGCGTTTGAATGTAACCGCAATTTAAGTCAGGTTGGCATGTCTGACACCGCGCGTCCCTAGCAAAAAAGAATTCCTGTACAGAAAACCGGGCTGTTTGTGCTAAAGAAAAATAAATTAAACGACAAAAAATACATGTTATACTAAAAAGTGCTTAAATATTGCAAATTGTAAAAAAAAACTATTGGGTTTCGTGTATAGCTTTGTGTGCCGCTAAAGTCTTGTTTTATTTTTCGCTTGCGTCTTCCTTTTTTTTCTCTCCTGCAGCCGACGCCGCCGTCGCTGTCGCCGCACAAATTCATATTTTTTCACGCAGCTGCATTTACAGTCTAAATGTGAAATGTCGCTGGATGGCGGTCAGTTGAATTATGTTAATGCCGCTGGCATTACAGTTGCCCATACGGCCAAGGGACGTAAATTCAATGTGGGCTCCTTTCTCGGCTGCGATTTGGTGCTGCCCGAGGCGGAGCGCCTTCACTGCGAAATACAATGCGATGCCTTTGGCAGGGTGAGTATGCATGTTTGTGTGTGTGTGCAGTTTATGTAGTAATATTTATTTAATGTCGACTAGAGACTTTCAACATAAAAAATTTAATTAAATATAAACATCAAAAGTAAAATTATTTAAAAAAGATTTGTTAAAAATCAAATAAACACAAATTTATTGATTTAAGATAATGTAAAGGTAAAGTTAAAGCTTTAACGTTAACTCGTGATATTATAGCTTCATTTCACAAGACAAGCTTTAGCGTCTATCATTGGAACATAAGCTTTAAAGTTGCTTGTGTAAAGTTGTCAATGTCTTAGCCGAAGGGTCTTTTTTTTTGTTTTTGGACCTGCGTTGATCACCAATCGCCAATCAAGACAAACTCTATTGACTACCAATTTAAAGTCACTATTGCTTGGTCGTGATTTTCAACTTGGTAAGAGCCGAGGCCCATCTAAAACGTCTTCCCATATATGTGAACCGGCACCTGCCCGCAGTTTGGGCTTATGGTCACAGCCACCATGATACTCCCAGAACGGAACTTTGCATCCCGATTACCGACTACATCTTACCCTTACTTGCCGCCACCACCCAAGTGTGTATGTGTTAATGAAAATGCTCGCGTCTTCCATGCATATCGATTTCCCCATACAACTGCATTTTAATTTTAATAACTGTTGCAATATTTATAGGTATCCATTTACAATCACTCTCGGAGCGAGCCCATCTTGCTGAACGATCAGATTGTCACGGCCAAGCGTCCGTTGCTGCATGGCGCACGCATTAAAATAATGAATGTAATCTACACTTGGCATTTTCCCAAAACCGATGAGCCCCTCACTCCGGATCGGACACCACCAGAGCAGGCGCCCAACTCGTCGCCCGGCCTTAAAGTAAGTTTTACAGTGCTGTTTTCTAGTACAGTAGTAGATGCTAATGCAGCTCTGTTTCGCGCACATTTTACAGGGTCATCGACAACGTCGACCATTTGACAATCGCTTCACCGTGCACAAGTAAGTAACAGCAGACATGCAACCAAGCAGCAGGCGAACCCAGGTAGTCAGTGACTCTCTACGAAATGGCAATCAACCCTAAAAATGTGCTGCCATATGCTGAAAGTCAAGAACAAATCAAGACCAAATCAAGACCAATTCAAGTCCAAACCAAGACAAACTCAAGAAATTTTCAAGAGTAAGAAATTATGTTTTGTTTTTAATGTTGTCATATATATTATTATACAAAATTAAAGTAATGTGTATAATACAGAAGCTTCTCTAACTCGAACAGACGTAATTCGAATGGAGTGGTAATAGTGTTATTTCCGTAACCCTAATTTCTCCATACTTTATGGTGTTCTCTAACGCAAAGTCGCTATAAATTTATTTTTGTGGCTGATAGAGGGTTGAGTTGGAGAAGTTTGACATTAGTTTAAATGTAGCACAAAGTCGTAGTTTTTAGATGAATTACATTGAAATAGAAACCCTTTTAATATTCCAATAAATACCTTTGCAAATACACTACATATAAAATATAAAGGATATATTACAAAAGTATATACGTACATATGTATGTACATAGTAGCATATATTTAACTATCAATTTGTTTATGAACAACTGGAAACAAGTCAACGTTCCGAATGATACATATGTGTGAGCCTACATACAGTGTATGCGGAAATTATAATGCATCGGATAAATAGGTAGCTATACTTATTATTTTCTATTAGTATTAGTCTGGTTGCTTCTGGTGCTTGTCGGGTCTACAAATTATACAAATATTTTAAATACCATTGAGTGCAAAAACGAGATGCAATTTTTAAATATTTATATATGTGTTTTAATCATAATCTGTTGCAGCTTTCGATATTCGATCAATTCGGACGATGAGGGCAATACATCCATTGAATCGCGCCACCTGGAGATTAGCACTAGCAGCGACGCAGCAGATCCAGCAACTGTGGCAGAGCCCGACCGCAGCATTACACCGCCAGCCAATGAATTGGAGGAGAGCATGCCCAAAGTTGATCTCCTGGAGGCGACACAGAATAAGGAAAACACCAGCACACTCAGCAATAAGCTAATGCTGCAGCTGTGCGCCCGCTCCGACGTTGTAATCACCTCCTTTTCTCCACGCGAAACGGGCGTCAAGATTGAAAAGTCATTTACGCGCGTGGTGAAACCGAGCTTGGTATCAGCGTCTACAACGCCCCGAAGCGTTTATAATACGCCCAAGAACGTGCTCTCCGAGCAGAACGATGACAGCTGCAGTCGCGATATTTTGGAGTACAGCACACCATCCACATCCAAAATGGCCCTGGCTGGCAAGCGACCATGCTCCATGTATCTAATTGATTTAACAACGCCGACGCGACTGCGGCCAACGCTGAAACAGACTCCAGATAGCGTTGGCGTCATAAGCGTTGACTCCACCGACGAATCCTCCGATGCTTCGCCTCTGGTCATTGACATAACTAACTCTTCCACGCCTTCAACATCAGCGCTGGGTAAACAAAAACAGCATTTGGTAGCCAAAACGCCCAAGGAACAGCTGCTGGCGGCCGGCTCCACACCCAAGCGTACACCGCAATCATTAATGAAACGTGCACTCCTCACCAGCACCAAGAAAAAAATACCCCTCAAAAATAGCGTAGCGACACCGCCGTTGGCCACGACCGACAATCGCAGTCGTAAGTCACTGCTCGAGGTACGTCGTCAGTGCATGACAGCGCCTCGTCGCCTGCCCTTCCATCCGCACCCACAATGGCGCACAGCTGGACGACGACAGCTTTCTACATTGCCTATCAGAGCCCCGCTCACATCGCCACGCAAACGCCAGCCCGTTCGCTTAAGCAGTCCTCGTGACACAAAAATCTCGCACCTACGCAAGTCACTTGCTGCAGCCGCCAAGCTGAGTCCCGGCGTAGGCATGAGTAACAAACTGGTGGCCAAGGCTCGTCGCGCACTCAATTCACCTAAGCAGAACTCACCACAGCGCATTGCATCATCCAAAGTTGAATCACTGCAGGCAAGGCAAACGCCATATATTACACCCAACAAATTCTTAGCAGCGAGTCTTGAACAGAATTCGTCGGCTGAGTTGAGTCGAACTTTTACTATTGAAGAGGATGTTGAGAAAGTGGAGCAGAGTCCGACAGCTACAGCATTGGAGGCAATGACTTCCTTGATAATTCATGAAAATGCTGGCAAGCCTTTCCTAGAAGGTTTGCTGGATCAGAGTGTAAGCAAACAGCTGGAGAAATATATTAGTACAAAGGAAACACTGAGCAGCACAATGAACGCGATTATCGATATTGGCGAAGATGCCGACATTTTTAAGGAAAATTGCAAAATCAATGAAGTACTTTCTAATCCCATTGATGCTTTAGTGAAGGATGCACTGAACACGACCTTTGATGCGAATGTGTCTCAAGACCAAGCTGACGATATTTTCATAGCCAACAATCAATCTCTGAAGGCAGCTGACGATACTACGGCTAAGGATGAGTCTATTCTAGATGCAGCTGTTGAGGAAAAAGTTGTCAGCAATGAAAAATCAACTTCGGTTCATTATTTTGCCTCGGATACACCCAATAAAAGCGTGTGCCATGCGGGAGCAGTGGATGTTATTGACGATAGCATATGCGAGGAAGTCGCCACAACTCCCATATATCAGGAAGGTAAGTCTTGAAATATTACTCAATGTTTCAATTGGTTTACTTACAAGGATTTCAGAAACAGCTACAGTGGTCAATAAAGATGTGCATCTTGTTGAAGATACAATTTGCGAGGAGGTGCCCACAAGTGAGGATTATACGCCCACAGCTGATGGTGAGTCTTATATGCTTACGTGAACACTAATCGAAATATTTATAAATTTAATGTAATCAAAAACAGCGATTATATGTGAATTGGACAGTATGTATTGTAAACATATTAAAACTTTTTGTTTAAATTCACAATATTTCTTTATTAAAGCTAGTGCCGACTCTCAGGAAGATTCGGAAGAGGTGGAGGAAGATGTAGTGGTTGCCCCACCTGGTCAAACGCCCAAACCCAGACGCAGCTCGCGACGTTTCTCAACTTCTGAGAATACATGCAGCTTGACGCCCAGACGCAGCGTACGCCGTGCCTCCATGGAGGCCAACAACAAGCTGCAGCAGTGCGGCAAGCCCACACGCCGTGCCTCCTGCTCCGCTTTCGTGGAAAATCCAGAAACCAGCATTGTCCTCCCCACGCCCAAACGTAAACGTCGCCTGACAGAGGACTTGTCCACACGCAAATCGCTGCGTCTTTTAACTAACACTCCTAAAAAACCTTCGCCTGTGGATGAATCTGTGGGTGACATGGGTGTTATTGTGGAGGGAGACGGACAGGCTGAAGGTTAGTAATGAATTTTATGCAACTGTCATTTTATAACTTAATATTTCTTCTACAGCCGACAATTTGCCTTCGGATGAGGATTACGGCACTGAACTGTCCGCTTTGGATTTGGATGAGCCGGACAAAATTGACTATCATGGCATGCGGGAGCTCCTCAAAACACCCAAAAGCTGCAGCACACCACGTTTTCGGGGTCTGCGCGAGATGATGCGCACACCCAAGGTGCCAGCTTCGCCCATGCTGGGCAACATTGAGGAACTGCTAGAAGGCAATTCAAATGATGCGCCGGCAACGCCCAAACGTCAGCTGACGATTAATCATCTAAGCTTGGAGCTCACACAAACCGAAGCAGCTTGTGATGCACAGGATTTGTATTTCAAAACGCCGCGTGGCAAGAATCTTATGATACCAAATGAACCCGCCAGCACTGTGCTGCAAACTCGCGATAATTCACTGGCCACCACCACCGAATACGATTTGAATGCGACTAATACAACGCTGCATTTGGACAAAATCTTTGATAATGTTCTACCAACGCATTCAACGAATCCCATAATCACTGTCGAAGATTCGGAAGCTGAAATAAATGTAACTGCAGTAAGCACGGCAAACATTACCAATAACGCAGCCGATCCCTTGTCCACATCTGCTGCAACAACTGAGGAGCCGAATAACTCTGTCAGCTTCGAGGCTATGATGACAATTGGCGATATTGATGCCTCACATAAAGATCCTTTAACAAGCACCGCATTCAAACCTGGAGCTAGACCGGAACTTGATCTTAGCACGCCAAATGATGAGTGTTACGTAGACAGAGCGAAGTCTTTGGATATCGGCGAAATGAGTGGCATACAGTTACTGGATCAAACAACGGATTCAATGTTCTCGGAACAACTTATTGTCACCGGCGTGGATTCGTGCGATGTGACATTGGAGGAAACAAAGGGCATTGAAAAATTGCCTAAACGTACGCCCAAGAAGGACATACTTGAAGAAGGCTCCGATACAGATTCGACAGTTGGTTTGGCTGATAATCTGGTACTAAGCGAAGATGAGGATCAGGTAGAAGAAATGCCAGTCAGCAGTGATGAGCCACTTAAAGAAACTAGTGTTCAGTTGGAAAAGTCTAAGCTTCAACAGGAGCTTAACAAAGAAGCATCTGTTCAAATAAGTAATAAAGATCAATATAAAACTGAATCTGATATTGCTGCGAAATTTTCTATCAAGGACAACGACTCCAATGAAGAAAGCACAAATAATTTGGATGATTTGTCAAAAGCTGAGAATGATTTAGGGTCTGATCTAGATAATACTGAAGAATTGTCATCTGTGGACATTCAGAAGAATAACCAGGAAACTGAAACGGAACAGGAAACTGAAACAGAACAAGAAACGGAAACCGAACAGGAAACTGAAACTGAAACAGAACTGGAAAATGTCCTAACACCAAATGAAACTGAATCGCACATAAAATTGGACGATTCCCAGACTGATGTCACAAGAAAATCTACAATTTATCCCCTCAACGCAAGCCAAGTTGATCTTAATGAAAGCTTAGATGCTTCAACAAATCCTGTCAACGAATCTTTAAACAAAGTGCAAGAAGAGTCAACAATTGAACTTAATTCTACAAATGCAGCCGACGAATCATTAAGCCAAAATATTAATAGTGTGCCAAATGAAGAAGAGTCCATGATGGAATGCTTAGATGCTTCAAATTTAGCTGAGGTTGATGTTGACCAACAAGCTAAAAATGTTAAAGAATTGGCTGATACACAAGCTAAGCATAAAATTGAAAACATTGATAAAGAAGAGGAGATGAACACATCTCAGGTACTTGATCAATTAGATGAAGAATCATCAATCCAAGACATAAGTAAAGTGGACGTTAGTTCAAATGAGGAAGAGTCCATGATTGAATTAGCTGACGTTAATCTTGATCAACAGACTGAGACTGTTGAAGAACTGTATGATACATCAGACAATTATTCAGTTGAAAACGTCAATAAAGAAGAGCACCTTAATGAATCTCAGGATCCTGATCAATTAGACGAAGGACTAGATTATATATCAACGCCTGCCGGACAATTTCCTATTGCTGCAAATGCATCCAGCGAAGTTAACGCTGAAGTTGAACTAGAGCAAAATCACGAACCTGAATCAACTGAAACCAAAGAAGCATCCGAGCATATCGAGGATATAGATACAACTGAGAAATCAGCAGAAAACATTGAAGATGAATCTACTAGAGAGCAGGAAGCGAGTCTTGATGAGTCAACAGCTCAGTTGGAAGTTGTAGAGTCCAAGGAAGCCGAATTGAGTACTTCAAGCGCAATTAAGGGACTTCATGATCAAGATGCTAAAATTACAATAGAATCTGTAGAGAAAGTATCAGCTGATTTAAGTGAAACGATTCCAGTAGCAGCCCAATTTGTATCCACTTATTTAGACAAATCGGTGGTTATTCTGGATACTTCAATTGCTAATTCAGAAGCTGATAAGACTGGGGAAAATCTAAATAACCAAATACCCGAAATTATATCGGCTGAAATAGAGAGTCAAGATACAAATGATGCTGAAGTAGAAACTTCAACCGAAACTGACACCGAACCGGCTGAAGTAACCTCTACAGAAGTCACTGTAGAAGCTACAGCTTCCAACTCTAGGCTACAGCAGCAAGACATCCAGGAATATTCCGAAGAATTATCAAAACAAATTAAGCCTTCAAACCAAAACAAGTCCGTGCCTAAAGTTGAGGACCAGAAACATAAAGCATCACTTGAGAACTTCACTCCTCAAACTGATGTTGAAGTTAAAACCACAAGTCAGGATGAATCGCATGTCGAGCCTGATGATGAATTTGAAAATGAATGTGATGTTTCCAGCTCAATTATAAATAAGTCTGTTGATGTTCTACCCAGATCTTCAGATGAATCTGCTGCAGAAATCACCAATGTTGATGAATCAATGATTAAACTGGATGCATCAGTTGTAGACGAATGCGATAATGAAGATCGTGAACTCAATGAGCAAGTCTCCGAAATATTATCAACATCAGCTGAAAATTCCGCTATTCAAAGTAAGGATAAGAATATTACTCAAGTCAATGAGGATGTCACAAATGAGTCATTAATTAAATTGGATGCTTCACAAGCTAATCTTGATAAACAAGCTATAGAAATTATGTCATCGTCTGAGAAATCAACAGTCGAGGGTAAACACATAAGTGAAGATGAAGTTGCGAATGAGTCCTTGATTGAACTAAATGCATTAGTTGTAGCTGAAACCGTTAATGAAGACAAAATCCTTGAAGAACTAGTTCCTGAAAATATGTCCACGGCTGATGAAAATTTGTTAATAGAGGACCTAAACGAGACCCAAGTTGATGTTGATGTCACGAATAAGTCTCTTATTGAACTGGATGTATCAGTTGCAGCAGAAGAAGATAGGAAATTTGGAGTTATTAAACAACAAGCTTCTCCGGAAAAATCGTCAGTTGTAGTTATGGATACACATAATGCTGAGAATGAGAAAACTTCTAACAAAGATGATTCCTTGATTGAGTTGGATGCTGATAATTCAGTTGTACCTGAATTTGATAATGAGGAACCTTCTAACAAATATGATTCCTTAATTGAATTGGATGCTGATAATTCAGTTGTACCTGAATTTAATAATGCTGAGGTCCAGGAATCTGCTGAAATGTCCATAAATAAAAAGCAGACGAAAGAGAAAAATGCAGCAGATGATGATGTTCAGAATGAGGAAGTATTTGCTGTCATAGAATCACGTGTGGAAAATCAACGAACTGAAGATGAGGTCTCAACACCTGCTAAGGAAACGCCACTTCCAGTCAAAACAACAAATAACAAAGTGGTTGTGATAGATTTGGATGCTTCCTGCAACAGTACGACTGATTTTATGGAAGAAGAAAAAAGTGAAGCAACAGCATCACATGTCGTAGAATCAACCGTGCAGGTTAAAGATCCAACCTCAAACTTTGACAAATCAGACTCAAGTGATGCCAAGAGTAATCAAAGCGATGTTTCGATAGCTGAAGCAACGCCCATAGAATGTCTCTCAGTTCAAGTTCCAGTAACAGACGAGACTGATGTTGAAATTAAGGATCAGTCAGAACTGAATGTTTCAGTGGAAGCTAAAGAGGATCAGAACGAGTCCACTAAAGCTGAAAAAACCCCATCAATACAAATTGAAGAATATATCGATGTAATTGACTTGGATGCTGGTCTGGCAACTGTAACAGTTGAGGAAAGTTCAGTTCCGGAAAATGATACATCAACAATAGCCGAGGAATCTTTAGCAGAAGTCACTGAATTGAATGCTACCAGCGCTGATCAATCGATTTTAGCTGAGGAAATTGAAGCAACACAAATTGAAAAAACTGAAAAAAAGTTGGGAGAAGATCAAGAGGCTGAAGAACAATACTTGTCTCAAGTCGAAAGCAAATATAATATAGATGAAAATAAGATTCCGGCAGTCTCAACTTCGGCTGAAGTGCTATCTTGCAAAAACGAAGATGATGTGATTGAATTGAATGATTACAAGTCAGTGTTAGATAAACAATATGAGGACATCGAAGCAATGCTACCTAAAAACCCATCACAACAAGTCGCAGTAGAAGAACCAGAAGATGAGACATCGACTGCAGAAATCGATGACGATGTAGAAAGTGTAACGTCCACTGATACTGTTTGCCAAGCAGCAGATGACAAAGTTGAACCGACCGCAACCTCTGAAGAAAATGAAATAAAATCCATAGCTACCGATATGCAGCAAGTGATCCCAGCTAAAAATGTTTCAAACCCAGCAATCAACAATGAGCTAAAGAAAACGACGCGACGGGGTCGCAAGCCAGCAACGCATGTGGTAGATAAACCCAAATCTTCCGAGATGAAGCCAACCAAACGTGGTGCTAGAAACGCAACATCCGCCGTGGAGCACACAAAAGAAGAGAAGTCCAAGCGCCATGGACGCAAGTCAACGGATACGATTGCTGAAGTTAAGAAACAAGTAATCGTCGACGCTTCAGTCGAGAATGTGGAAATGCAGGTGGTAAATCTTGTCGACGACGAGGACTCGAATGCGGAAGCGGAGCCAGAAGCAATTAATGAAAAACACGTCGAAGCTCTTAACTTGGAAAAACCCAAACTAAATATACGCAAATCAATATCGGAAGTTGCGGAAAATATAACGCAAATAGAGAACAAGTCGCAAGAAGAAGCTGAAGTGAAAAAACCAAAAAGACGTGGCAGAAAACCCTCAACAGAAGTTGTTAGCAAGAAACCAGATGAAACAACCAATGCAGAAAAGCCCAAAAAACGCGGCCGAAAGCTTGCTGTGGATATAGAGAAGGTGGAAGAAGTAATCGTAAAAGACGTAGAAGAAACTGTAACGCATATAGAGAAAAAGTCGGTAGAAACCAGCGAGCAACACAAACCCAAACGGCGTGGACGAAAACCAAATGTGGCTGAAACTGAACCGCATGTAGAAAAGAACGTCAAAGAAACAATCGAATTGGATAAACCCAAAAAAAAAGAAGATACTGTGGATCTTAAAGAAACTGAGACGCATGTGGAAAAGCAACCAGAAGAAACAACCAAACTAGGAAAACCGAAAAAACACGGACGTAAACCAACTCCGGATGCAGATAAAACTAAAACTACAGTAAAGAAGGTGGAAGAAAGGATCGTAGATAAAATAATCGATTTGGAAATCGAAACGCATGTAGGAAAGAAACCGGAAGAAGCTTTCGATCTAGCAAAACCGAAAAGACGAGGACGTAAACCAACAGCAGATCCAGTTGAAACTGAAATACATGTAGCGCAGAAGGTGGAAGAAGCAATTCCAGACGAAACCGTCGAAAACCCGAAAAAACAGGGAACTAAGCCTACAGTGGATAAGAACGAAACAGAAACGCATGTTGAAAAGCAGCCTGAAGAAGCATCTGAATCCGAGAAACCCAAGCGACGTGGTCGCAAACCATCGGCTGAAGTTGCTGAGGCTGAAACGACAACAGACTCAGAGCCAATAAAAGAAAAGCCCAAGCGTCGCGGACGGAAAGTCTCCGCTGAGGTGACCGAAACCCCGGAGCGGAAACCCGGACGCACTACCCGCAAAGCTTCAGCAGAAAATGTTGAGAGTCAAGCGTCAACCAATGAAAACTTAACCGTTATTGAAGAATCCACCGAACCGGAGCAAAAGAAGCTGCGACTGTCAGAGCCAACCGAAACGGATCCGGAGCCCGTGAAACCATCTGGCTCACGAGAGAAGAGCGTTCCACGACGTAGACGCAAGGCAACCAATGATGTAGATGCAGCAGCCGTGCAAGCAGTTGAAACTAATGAGATAAAGCTAAAGCGACGTGGCAGAAAGGCATCTCCTGAGGAGAAATACTCCGATGAGCCGTCGCCGGAGCCCATAGAAAAAACGGGTACTATACCAGCAGATGTACCAGCTGAGAAGAAGACAACACGTTGCGGACGCAAGCCATCTCTTCCAATTGAAGAGCCACTACAAGCCAAGAAGATAAGCACGCGCCGTGGACGCAAGGCCTCCATTTCCGCTGCTAGCGATGAGCAGGAGCAGCAACAGCAGGAGCAGCCTCAGCTAAATGTGGACAACATGGGCACGCAGCTGGTGGAACCAGCCAAAGTCGTTAATATTTCGGTATCTCCCAAGCCGCAGCAGCTGCCGAGCTCGGAGGATGAGCTGACGCCACGCCGTCGCGAGGGACGTAATTTGCCGCGCAAAAACTATGACGAAACATTCGATGTGGATAAGCTGGCCTCCGCATCACGCCGGGCACGTAAGCCAGCTTCCAACAAAACACCAACTAGAACTGAATCGTCACCCATGTCAAAGCCAACAACTCCCGTGCCCATCACGCTGAAGGCAACAGCGGAGTTAGCTGGAGAGCCAGCTGTGCAGCTAAAAACACCTATTGTGGAAACAACACTTGACGAGCCTACAAGCGCACAGCGCCGCGAGGGACGCAATATGCCGCGCAAGAACTATACTGAGACCTCGGACGATGAAAAGCCGGCAACATCGCGTGGACGCCGCCTGCGTCAGCCTCTGCCGGATGCAGTCTCACGACCCGCCACGCCCAGGCGTCGCAAGGCTAAAGCCGATGCCGAGGAGCCACCAGAGAAGAAGCCAGCAGCAGAGGAAGCCACTCCTGTGGCCAAATCACGTGCTGCCGCACGTCGCAAGGCGCCTGAAGTAGACGAAAGTGTAGAAGTCGATGCCGCTCCGTCGGCGGCCACTAAGCTGGGCACACGCAGTCGCACGGTGAGCGCTACCAGTCAGCCAGAAGAGGCCGACGTCGAAGTGGAGCCCAAGCAGCCAGCCAAGCGCAATGTTCGCGGCGCCACTGGACGCAAAGCCAAAGCCGAGGAGGAGGAAGGCGACGAGCAGCCGGCTATCAAAAAAGTGCGTGGCGGAGCACGCGTCAAGACACCGGTTGTTGTGGCGGCGGAATCAGCCAAAGCCAACAACGTTGTGGATGTGGAGCCAACGCTGGAGGTGCCGGACACCAAGAAGATGCCGGTATCACGTGGACGTACCGCACGCGCCCCTAAAGCCACCATCGAGGCAGCCGAGATCGTGCCGGAGACGACAGCGCCCGCACGTGCCCCACGCGGTCGCAAGGTGCACTTCGAGCCAACGGAGGAGGTGGCGACACCACAAACCGATCAGCCCGCTTCGGCAAAGGCGCCCAAACGTGCCACACGCTCTCGCCGCAAATAATCACTCATTTCACATATTTACAATTTAGTTTCAAAGTTTTTGTTTATTGTTTTATGCCTCCTGTGTACAAAAAAAAAATGAAAATTGTTTACAGCATGGTAATGTACGTATTGTTAATTTTTAAGTTAAAAACAGAAGAACAAAGAAGAGGAAAATAGAGTTATACGTTTAAGTTAAAAGACACGCTCAAGATAACATAAATGCGAGTACATAACTAAAGAAAAAATCGTAAATTCTGGATATACTTAATACACAATACATATATATATATATAAATACCATAAATAGCATACCTTGTAAGGACTTTCCCCGAAAATCAACAAACTAATAAAAAAATTCTAAAATTCCAAAAAAAAATTTTATATTTTTGAAAACAAAAATAGTACAATTGGGTAACGCTTTTCAGGAACAAGATGCGGAATATAATTGCTGAAATTTAATATGATAATTCTGTTTATGGATTGTTAAGGTTTAGGTTAGCTACAATGGGCGGTTATTCATGAATAATACGTTCACATGTTGAGGTTAAAAATCACTGGAACCGGAAAAGTCTATATATAACTATATATTCGTTGAAACTAGGTAGACTCATCACTATATTATAACCTCGTTTGATTTCAGAATAATCGATCCAAAATCCTTGTAGTTAAACAGTTAAATAAAATACATAATGTTCAGCTTTTTATATATGAATTTATAAACAAATACATCACGCATATAAATATTAAATCAATTGTATCATTATAAAATAGTTTTGCTTTTTGGTATAATCGTATAACTTATTCGGTTCCTGCTTGTGTTTGTCCACATACATAATAATTTTCGTTGCATTTAAGTAGTGCGGATTTTGCCTTTCAATTTGACAAGAATAGTTCGTTTTATAGGGGTTTTGGCTTTCTGCATAACAAGAGACTATAAAATGTTAGTATAATAGAGTAAACGTTCGCGTATAAAAGCTGCATATATAAGGTATGTATACTTTTTGTATTTAGTACATAAATCGAAAGACCTTAGCTTTCAAAGCTTGAGAACATATTGTGGCATTGTTTTTAATAGGAAGTTGGTGCCAGTTGAAGAATCATATCAAATATAAGTAGTACGTTAAAAAGAAATAAAAAATATATAACAAGAAATAGCAATAAATAAATAAATATAAAAAATGATAAAGGACATGTGAGAATTATGTGTAGCAAAAATAATTGCAGCACCTATCATAAATAGCATTTACGTCAGTATAAAGCACAATAAACTTAGCATTAAACATACAATAAAAACATGTATATAAGAGTAGCTTCAATTTCACTGGGTAATACTTTCTAAAGTAATATATATAAAAATAAACTTTCAATACATATTAAGTGTGCGCACTACAGAATAAATTAAATAACTTTGAAAACAATTTGTGTATAGAAACTACGTATATAAATAAATTAATGTAAATGCAAATGATTTGTGTGCATGTATGTGTGTTAGCGCGTGTTGTATCTTTAAATTTAGTTTGATGGTTGTTCGTTTTTTAGGCTTTCATCAAGAGATGCGGCTCGGAACGCAACGAGTCCGTGAGGTATTGCGTTTTCATTGTTTTCTGAAAATAGCGTTTCTCGTTGGGCGAATTCACCATGTACACAATTGGACGCACGCCCACATTACGCCACAGATCGCCAATGTGCCTGCAAAAGAATTCGCATATTACAAATTGTAAACTTGATATCAAATATAACTTGAATTATTTTTCTCATGCTCCTGTTAACTTTCAAAATGTAACAGACATTACAAGCTCAAATGGCAGTATTGCCAGCATGCATATTTGTAAATAGGCAATCGCTTTCTATAGACAGATACTTGAGTCTGAGAAATTATCCGCGATCAGTGCTGCCAGCTTAACATACAAGATGTAAACAGTTAGTTGAGCAGAAGAAAAATAAATGAAATTTATCACTGATAATATAACTTACAAGTTGAACTCTTCCTTGTTGAGAAAGACAACACTAATGCCAATTACAGGCGCAATAATATTACGCAAAATGGCGCCATAAATTGAGGTAATAAGCGTTGAGGATTTCAGTATAGATAGCGACAGATAACTTTCGTGCCAAAGGCCGCAAATGATTTCGGGCCTCAATTTGCGCAGCTAGCAGTGTTAACGAAATATTATTATTAGTTTAAATGTTGTTAAGAAATAGTCAAGTACAGTGCATCCTGCATATAGTGAACTAGTTGGAAAAATTCTTTTTATTAGTAGATATAACAAATAAACCTTCTCTACTAAAGCATTGTTCACTTTATCAGGTGTGCACTGTGATCATATTTTTGTGCAGACCTGATAAATGGCCAGCGGCGAGCGACTGATGACAATTGTACGCTCCATAAATGTTTCATTCGCAGCCATAAACTTCTGAAGCTGATCAATCATGACGTCGCTGGTGTCCTGCAGATGCAGAAACAAAGTGGGCGATGTGTTCTGATCCTCCAGAAAATCAGCGAGCTGATTCAGCGTGGCCACTGACTCCGTTTCGTACTGGGAGCTGAAATCAAAAATATGTACTTACATAAGTATTCATATATTCAAATTTTAGTGTAGTGTTGGCTAGATAATAAAAACGATATAGTTCCAGAGTTCTCCTTATAAAATAATCAAAATTAATATTTTGAATACATACATATATTATATTTTAAATTTAATCACATCTTTAAAACAAGTGTATATGTTTTACGTATATTCTATTCCACAAAAATATTTAAAAAGAGAAAAAAAATAATGTTCTCAATTGTTCTATTCTACAGGTTGAGCTCCAATTCAAGGTAATTAAATTACTGAAATTGAATTCCTCGGAACTTTCTTCTAATATAGAAATAAATAATTATCAAAATTGCAATTAAAAAACTTTATATATTAAGGCGTCCTTATGAAATACAAACCTATACAATATTGAAAATATGATTATTTCTATTCAACATAGGATTTTTCAAATTTTAAAAAGAATTGGAATTTTAAATTATTAGACATCTTATAAATTTAAAAAGCGTAACGATTTTATATAAAATTTTAGAGCTTACCCCATTGGATGATGCGCCGTGATGCTTAGTTGCTGCAGTTCGTGGAGCGTATGAAGCGACAGGTTACCCGTTAGACCGGCACGTTCTACAGTCAGGCGATTGGCAATAACAATTTCCTTGCAGGCCGTTATGCCAGCGTCCAGAAGGACATTGCGGTAGCCACGTGCCAGACACTACAAATAATAAAGGGGGATGTTATTGATTTTTGTGTGAAATCGCAACCACCCTGATGACGTCACAGACACAGACATACACACCTTTTTTAGGGCTGCCTTGGAGTTTTCGGGGGCATCGTAGCCGGCACCACGATTCGCAATGGGCCAATAATTGGGCCAATCATCTGGGGTATTGAGCAGACTGAGCAGCCGCTTCTCGTTGGGGCTGCGCTGAAGCTTGACGAATTTCGATGCCACACAAACGATGAGCAGCGTCAATGTGCACCACGGAATCGCCAGATTGCAAAAGAACCACAATACATTGAAGCAGAAGAATACGAGACTCATCGAACAGCAGAATAGCTTATAGATCATTTTCAGGCACAGCCAGAACCAGCGCCACCACATTCACCACAGCAGACTGCAATAGATACAAAGTTGTCAAAAATATTATTAAATAATATATAATATAAAAAGCCTTGTAGCACTGGCAATTCTAAATACATAAACTAAAGCTAAATAAATTTAAAATTATCTAAATTTAATTTGTATCCACATTTTCCTGCACATTTCTGTGTACATTCTGAAGAACCTTAGTTCTTATATATTAAATTATTAGAAATTATTCATTAAAAGAGACTAGCTCAGGATAAAAATATCATTATGAAAAAAATTAATTTATTGTGTTTTTGTTTAACGTCGACTAAAGACAGTCAACACTGAACATTTTTTTAATATATAAAAAAAAAACTAAAACTTTAAATATATAATAAAAACTTTTAGAAGCTAAAAAACTATAATTTTAGATTTAAGAGCTTAAAAGTTTTAGTAATATTCGGTTATTTTTGTGACTCTGTTGGGGTTTATTTATAAACATTTATTCTGTTAGATTTTTTTGTTGGTAATTGTGCATTTACCCCAATAAGAATGCGCGACGCTGACCACCTTCCCTCTTTGCCACCCCCACTCCTCTCTCTCTCTCAAACGCAATCTTTGAATTGCTCTTGTGCCGACACACAGCACGGTTTCTGTGTGACGCGCTTGCTTTTTATTTGCTGGCACAATTTGTTTAAGCCTTTTGCACTTTAACTCGCTCGTTAATTTCTTTATATTTTTAAAACAAGCGTGTTTTTAATTAAAATTGCAGTCCAGTTGGTTTGTGCGTAAATTTTCCAATAAGAAGTCAGCTTAGCGATGTGCAATTGCTATCAAGCACAGCACGCAACTATCGATAGCAGACATGCAGCGGCAGCGCGCGCTTTTTGAAACTAAGTACTTGAGTAAAATCCTATTTAACTGAGTTAATAAATTATTTTTTATTTTTTAATGAAATAGAAAAAGTACATATATTTTTATCACGCAATTTATTTGTATGTCTATAAATATCATTTGTTGTATTTTACAACTTAGACAGCAAACGTACCCAACGCCTAATAGATGGATGTGATAAGCGTGTGTAAACACCTGGATAATATGGATCTGCAACGAAAAAAATATATCACAAGGAATAATACAAAGTAAAGCTAGATCTTACCTGCACAGCCCACGCCCCAGGAAACAATTCCAATCAGTTTTCCTTGTGCAGTAAGTGGACCACCGCTGTCGCCTGTGAATTTAAAAAATGGTAAGTACAGTGGCCGTTTTTTGTCGATTTCAACGATTGAGTATCAGAAGTTATTATAGTTTTTTTGGACACAAATTAATTACTTAAAGATTCAGTTATTAGTTTATTTTTACACTCACAATTTATCATACAATTTTCGTAAATTATAACTGTCGAAACTATACTCGATAGAATAATCAAGTGGGATTGTATTATCCTCTCCACATGGTACTAACTTTATTTGGTATATTCTTTGAGATTTACGAATAACACTTTTATACATACAAACATTTAACATACAAAATCTTCTGAAAATTCTATACACGAAATAAAAGTATTTAACTGAGTTTTTTTTACCAAATTTAAGTCTCTGAATGACTTAATTGAAAGCTTTACAAAATACACGATTATATATTATTATAGACGTTAGTATCACGTTTATAGGGATTTTCATAAATTCTATAATCAAAAGTCTCAAAATGAATAATGAAAATGCACTAAAGACTCTAATATCTGAAATATACATATTTCTGCAAGTTTTAACTCTCGAGCTAAAAAAATTGATTACTTAAGTGCTGTTTTTTTTAGAGTTACTCACCCTGACAAGCATCCGTGTTACGGGCTGACGCACAGAACATGCTAACAACATTAACAAAAGTTTGATATTAATTAGGTATTTCTGGAAATCGCGTATCTCGCTTTACTTACGCCTCAGTGACGCCGCCGTGATATCTCAAATCGTTGTGACATTTTTCCTGATTAACCGTTTGCACCGTGGTATATTTCAGCACAGAGGATAGCACCGATTCGCTGCTGCTCAAATAGCCCCAACCGGAAACGACAGCATATAGATTCTCCTCAACGGGTTCACCCGCATCCGGCAAGCTAATCGGAGCCACATTGGGGTCCATGGTTAGGGCACCAAGCAGTGTTCGGAGCAGAGCCACATCAAAATTCATGTCCTTGGCATCATAGGAGGGATGCTTGTAGATCGTTCGCACACTCATCAGACTACCCCCACTGGAACGTTTCACACTGCCCAAACGGAGGGTGAACTCCTGCGGTTGATTCTCGTGTCCATCGATGCAGTGGGCAGCAGTTATGGCCCAACTGCCGTCCAGCACAGAGGCGCCACAGATGTGTACAGTAAGCCGTCGCAATGAGAGCTGATAGGGAAACTCCCCCTCACCCGCCTCCCTGCCATTCACAATACGTCCATCGGGACGACGTTGGGTAGCTGATTCACCCCGGATCCACAGAATGGAGAAGATCAGCAAAATGCTTGGAACTATGTTCTGCATGGCGTCGCTGCCTCTTGGAAACTAAACGACAGCTGTTCAGCATCGTTGGAGTTTTGCCAGGCAGAAAATCGAATCTCACTTAAATTGCACTTTCCGTTCTTTTTTTTTCTTTTATCAATTTTTTCTGTTATTAGTTCGTGTAGTTGATATCAGCTGAAGACGGGACGGTAATTAACAATTGTCAATAGGTGTGCTGCTTTGATTTTGTTCATGATTTACTTATTGTTTTTAGTCACAATGGCAATGAACTTTCCCGTCAAAATAATTTTGTTGGGGCATTGGAAAATCCCATAAGCAAAGCAATTAAAACTAGTTTTATGAAATTTGTAGCTATGCTGCTACCCAATAAAAAAAGCACCAAATGGTGGCATATATAAAATCCTCATCAAAATTTCCTCAAATATTAACTACTACATATCCAATTTTCATAACTGAAAAGTCGATTATTCGATTACATTATGCTCACCAAACACAAAGCATCGATACACCTTAATGCCGTTTCATCGATAGCTTACACATCACTAACTACTCTTTTTGTCGTTTTGCTAGTAAGACAGTACGGTCATACTGCCAGCAGTCTCGCGCTTAGTCTGAGCCAACAACAACGTTTGGAGCGATTACTCTGCGCGTCATATTGATTAAGTGTTATGTTTACATTAAATTAACATTAGCAACGCCACCTACGAGTCTTTTCCAGTTCTTCTTCAAAAAACCGTTTAAAATTTGCAAATTATATCTGTCGTTTACTTTCGTGTAAGGGTGTAAGGCTTACGTGTGTGTGTATGCATATATACATATATATATATATATATGTATATTAATATATATATGTGTTAACAAAATGCAGTTCGGTTTTTAACAACAACAAAATCCAAGCATCAACTACAAAAAAAACAAGTGTTAAGGCTGTATACAAAAAGGTGCGTACCCAGGTCAAAACAATCAATAGTATTTCCATCCTGCCAGCAAATACACACACACAGACTCACACATTCAAATTCAACCCTCAATTTATAATCCCGAAAAGAAATACATAGAAACCGGATTCAAGTTTAGTTGAGCGGCAAACACAAAACCCACCAGACTAAATTGGTTTTTGTGCTTGATTTAAATCAAATTAACAAAACTGCTGCATGTTCTTGTCGTTGTTTTTATTCTATGTCTGCGCTCAATTACCGTTACAATCGCACCTGACGCCATACGTCAAGGTTGTCTATCACTCCCCGTCGGGCACCCCACAACACTTTGTATTCAATTTGATTGGCCAAAAATAGATATGAAAAACCAGACTATAGTCTGGGCACACTACACACTCTCAAATATTTGCATCTCCTTTTTGCCGTTACATTGTTGCAAAATGTAATTTATGCAGCCGCCGCAGCTCATCTTTATTTAGCTTTCTTTGCTTACTCATTCGCATTCATTCATTCATTAAGGTGGGTTCTGCTTCTTCCACTTCCACTTTGCTTCAATTCTCGCCCTGTGCTCTCTCAACTCGTTTCGCAATTCGTTTTCGTATTTTATTATTCAATTTAAATTGATTTTTTTCTTGATTCTTCTTATTCTTCTGCACTTATGCCTTTTTACATTTAGCAAAGCGGCAGCTTTTTGTACTTTCCCACTTTGTCTTACATATGTACATACATACACATGCATATATACATATAACACATAACACATTCCCTTTTCTTTGCTTTCTTTGACCTTTTTTCACACACAATCGTCGCCCCCCCGCGTGGCTCCAATAACAACAACAACTACAACACAGCTTAGTTATTTGTGCTCTTGAACCTCGTTTCCCATTTCCAATCTCGATTTGGCTTAGGTATTTGTCGCTGTTGCTTTTTGATGTTTGACTGTTTGTTTGATGTTGTTGTGTTTGTAATGCATACTAATTTTAACATTGTACATATGTATGTACTTAATTCTGGCGCCTTATTTGTCCGATAAAGCTAACGATAAGCAATTACTGTAAGTAACCAATGAATATCAATGAATCATAGCCCCAAAACTCATAGAAACTGTTTTAATAATCACATTTAATTTTTAAATCGTTTATAATTTTGAACAATTATAAAGTTTTCGTATATTAAATTCATTACGTCGACTGTAAATTCTGTTATCAAATATATAAAAATTGTTTTTAGAGTTTTATTTATAGAAAAATAAAAACGTGTGAAACATCCATGTTTTTTTTCTATTATTAAAATGTGAATTAACGATTTGGAACAGATGTTTAACAACACGCTAACTTTACTAGTAGCTATAACAATTAAACGTGCTCATCTATATAAATTAATTAATATGTTTGCTTAAAACATGCATAAAAACTTGTAACTAAGCCGCGACATGCGATTTTTGTTAGGGATGGCAACAAAATTGTGCCTGTATTGTCTGTTTTCAAGGTTATTAAAGCATTTTAATTTGGATATTTTCTGTTCACTCTTCAATTAAATACTTGAATGTTCAACATGTCTATTTTTTTGTCTCATTCCTTAGGTTTATTCATTTAAATACCCTTGCAGAGGGTATAATAATTTTGGCCATAAATTTGCAACGCATAGAAGAAAACATTTCCGACCCCATAAGGTGTATATATTCTTGATCAGGACGACAAGACGAGTCGATATAGCTTTGTCCGTCTGTCTGTCTGCTTCTACGCAATCAAGTCTCTTAATTTTAAAGCTATTTTGATGAGACTTGGTACAGATGCTTATTTGCTGCACGCATATAATATGTCAGCCCGATTGGACCACTATAGCATATAGCTGCCAAAGAAACAATCTGTTGAAAAATGAAAAATTATTTTTTATAGATTGGTTGAATTTGGTCAAAATCATACGATTTTATCTTATAGCTGTAATAGGAACAATTAATCTGAAAATTGATTTAAATAAGAAAATGAATTTTAAAGGTTGCATTGTCATTCTCTTTTTGTATAAGCCAGAGTGTTACATTATATAAAGCAACTGCAAGGGTTCACTACATTCAAAGCGCCGAAGGAAGCCTTTATTTCTCGTTTATGTTTAAACTAAATCTATAACAAATAAGACAAATAAGTACATAGCCTAAGACCGTGTATAACAGAATTGAATTTGTCCGACAGCATAGAAATATTACTCCAAAGACGGCATAATTCATTAAAAATAATGTTGTTTTCTTTATCGTATGTAAAGTTCTACGAATTACGAAACATACAAAAAATTTGGCCCGATAACTTTAGCTAATATCGAATACCATTTTAAAATAGGTCTTACAAAATATTCAACTGACATCATTTCCTTATTGCAGTTTCGCTTTTTGGGTGGTATTTCGAATATCGTGGCTTGAATTAAGAAATGCGGTTTAATGGACACAATGCAGTTAAAAACTTGGTCGGTTCACTAACTTTACGACACAGGGCTTGGAGACAAAATTGCAACAGTTAAAATAACAATACCAACCACAGAAACAAACGATGACGAGAACTGATGGACAATGTCACCAGCAGTCGGTTAAAAGAACAACAAAACAAAGAAAAGCCAGTTAGCTTCGGTGTAACAAAGTTGAAACACACTTCGATATTCTTTTAAGCTTATATACTACACATTTAAACATAAGAAACTATAAAAAAGACAATTCGCAAAATAATTAGAAAACACAAATCCTTTAATAACAGGTAAATAAATACATAAAATAAAAAAAATTGTATTCTCTGACATACAAATACTATAAACCAAGGCGTTTTGGCAGATTTTTAAAGGAGCTCGGTGAACAAATACGAAATTTATTATATACATCATACCGTTGATCAAAATCATAAATTTAGCTAATAAAATTGTCGACTGTTTGTTTTTATGGTAGCTTTATGATATTGATAAAAATAGTACATCAAATTCGTGTTAAAATAAATGGTTATTATACACATTTGTTTTCTAGTTCCTATGAGAGCTATATGAAATAGTATTACAATATTGCTTAAACTCTGCCCAAAAAATTATGAGTATAATTTTGAGCTAATTATTGATGGGTTCAGAGAAACTTAACTTTGTAAACTAAACAAAAATAAATTATTGTCGTCCGATTTAGCCTACTTTCACATATTTGCTGCCTGCAGCCAAAATAAGCATCTGCACCAATTTTTATTACAATTACTTCAAATAGATACTGGCTCACATCGAATTAAATAGACAGACAGGCAGTTTTTATCCGGATATATATATGTCTTCTTCTTCTTATAAACATAATAGAACCCGCTCTAAGAGTATAAAAACAATAATAAACCGCAAAAAAATAAAGAAAACCAACGAACACACAAGCACAAACAAATAAAACGAGTTTTCAATGCAGGAATTTCCATTTCCATTACAATTGCTGATGTTTATGTTGTTACTAATGTTGCTACTGCTGTTGGCTATTGATGTTGTTGCTGCTGCTGGGCTGCTTGGTTGGGTTTTGTCAACTTTATGTTGGCCATGCAGCTATAACTGCAGCTACTGTTTGCGGCTATGTGGGTATTGGAATTGGAATGCTGGACATGTTGGCTATGGGAAAAAGCGTTGCCGCTTTGCAATTTGACAAACGTTGCACGCACTTCGAGTGCTCCATGACTGACTGACTGACTAACTGACTGACTGACTGACTGACTGACTAACTGACTGCCAACTGCCTTTTTTGCCTGATAGACTGGGTCTCTTTTCTACCGTTACGTTTTAGTTGAGTGCAGCTCAACTGTCACTTTGGACCCGGGCCCAGAGTGTATTGCCAACTTGGGACGTGAACGAGGACAGTGACCGACTGCTGTCTGCAACGCAATTGACCTGCAAATCAAGAGAAATGTCCTACCACACAGCATCTTTGCGTTTATTTCTCTATCGCTTTGTGTGCCACTTGGTTCAATGAGTCAGCCGACAGCATTTTGGGGCCAGCTGCTCAAGATGCATTTTTGCCACAGCAGCACTCAAAAAAAGCTTGCTGTCTCTCTGTTGCCATTTGTCGGCCGTTGACGTCTCCTATTTTTGGTATTTATATATACAATAAATACCAAGTCATCGATTTCGTTGTAGAACAAACTGCATTGCATATATTTATTGTGCACTTTAAAATTAATTTGCTACAACTGAACCTCAGATCTCTTGGCTTGACAATAACTCATAAGTCAAGAAACAAATTATTCCCAATGGCACAATCTTATTCCTTAAGCTTAGGGTAATAGACAAATATTGCCAGACCATGCAATAAATATTGTATAGAATTTAATAGAAAATAACCATACTTTTGGCGCCAAAGGCAGCTAAAAGTTTTTGCGAGATTAGGAAATTTAAAGCTTGTCATTTATATTATTTATTTAACATATATTATTTTCTGGAACATTTAACAAAAAATTCAATTTGAAGAAATTCATATATTATATACGTAGAATTAATATAGAGGACAAATCATGAACTAAAGTGGCTACAACTGGAAAATCGGCTGCTTTGTCAAAATTATGAAAGTTAAAAGACTTAGCAGTGCATTTCTAGGGACTCGTGCCCTTCAAATGTCACCATATTTGGCATTATAAATTCCCCATAGAAGAAATCAATTGAGTGTGCGGTATACAAAAGTTCGAAGTGCAAAGACTTTTAGCAGCGGCGCCCTCGCGCCTCAGTAATGCCACTTGCACTTATTCGTCATCTTCACGTCGAGTCGCGTCGCAGTTTGCGTGGGCTCAAGAGGTTTTTGGTTTCAAGGGCCTGTGCCAATTCCCGGTTGCGGGCGCTTCTTTTGTTGTCTGTTTTGGATTCTGCTTTGGCTTTTGCTTCTGCTTATGCTTGTGCTTCTGCTACGTGTTCGTCTGCGTCTGCCCGCAATAAAGAGCGACCTTCTCCCCTTAAAAGTTACTTGATTCTTTGTTTTATTCTTAAGCTCTTTGCTTCTTATTTCTTTCGCTTTTAGGGCCACTCGAGCAGAGCCGCCTTCTGTTCTGAGCTTCCCATTCCAATCCTTGCGCCCTTGCTTTTTTTATTTCCAGGCATTCCTTAACAGTTAATTGCTGCACTCAACTGAGCCCAACTAAGCCGCCCCCTTAACTCTCCCCTTACCGAACATGGTGCACCCTTGAGTCTTGCCAATATACAAAAGACATGAACTCAATGCGCTAAGCTGTTCGCAGATTAATGCCCTGGTAAAGATTTCCACTTTGTTGCCGTACGAGTAATTTTACAAGTGTAATCGCTCACAAGCAGCAAGGTTCAAGAACTTTACAACAAATTTGCAAAAAGTATGAAAGGAGTAAATTCTAAAAAATAAAAATCGAAAAAAAATAATATTAAGATTTAGGTTGTTAAGGATAAACCATACCCTAAGGGTTATTTCTTATGGAATGTGGTTAAATGTGTGTCGAGAAGAGAAATAGGAAAAATAATAATAAACTATAAATATAAGATTTATGACTACAAAATTGATTACCTTAAGATTAAATTTAGCTTCAAACAATTCATGAAATAATCGCAGGTAAAAAGGCTCACAAGTAGAACATTTTTCATGTTAAAAAAATAAATTGTATTACAAATTATGTGTATGAACACAATTAGAGTTAAAACTCCAAAATGTACAGTTGGAAAATACACGAAAGCCAATGCACGAGCACGAACAAAAGCAGCAAAACAAAACGCATTGCTGTGGCAAACCCCAAGAGATCCCCGGCGCAACTAAATGGAGAGCAGCAAGCAGCTGTTGCTCTTGTTGTTGGTATTTGTGTCGTTACTTGAGCCGAGTGAATGAGCGAAGTTAAAGTCGCTGTCGAAGTTGATGAAGTCGTTCGTACGTTTGCTTCGCTCAGTTGCGTTTTGAGCGGCATCGTTGTCGGTTGGCCGAAGCGCGAAGAGAGTTTCATTCAATTTTGTTTGTGCTTGCACCTGCAACAACTCCACAAGGGGTGACCCTCGACAGGACGTGGAACATTTTGCCCGAAACTCAAATCTAAACGAAGTGTTCCCTGTGGGTGCTACCTTTTAGTGTGACGGGAATTGTATTGAATTATTTTGTACGGAAAATGCAATTACGAAAAATTCGACGCCTATTGGGTTGGTAGCATTTAATTGGCGCGAATCTCATTCTTGGTACCGCTCAGCACATTTTAAGTGCTGCATTGTCCTTTAAATCCATTTACACTTATTCTGGGCATTAACTCTCTAACTCTGTGTGTGTGTGTGTGTGTTGATTTATGGTTGTGTTTTTTGTTCGGCTATTGTCCTTCGTGTGGCAATAGTGCAGGACTTGGTGGCATGGCATTAAAAGTTGCAAAACAACTTTTCTGATTTTTTGTAAGTTGGCATTTTTGCAATGTGCATTTAAATTCCACTCAGGTGAGGTTTAGACCGCTAGAGAGGGCACATACATTTAGATCTAGATATCAAGTAAATGATATATCCATAAATTAAGTTCTTTCCGTTATGCTTTTACCAACAACACACTTTATTTATATATATTAAACTTCCTTTTCACATTAATTTTTTACTTTTTCCGGTTTTTTCTGCTCTCTTACTACCTTTATTTCCCCAGCTTCCTGTGCCTTGTCCTTTGCAACAAACTCTTATGGGAAACGCTTTTCTGTTTTTAATTTATTTTATTCTTACTTGGGCTTTTAATTTTTTTTCTATTTTCTTTGCATTTTATTTATCTTCATAAATTTGCATACCTCTGGTAGTTTTAAATTTGGTAATAGTAAGTCTACTTTTCTATTTCTTGGTAACTTCGAACAAATAGAATAAGTCTGGGAAGTGTAGTTCATATATGCATTAAATTTCACAACTACCGAAGTTTGCATTATTTGTAATGTATCCTCCAGTGTCACTTTGTTCTGAATTACATGTTCATATTAAAATCGCAGGGAAAATTTATTTCGATCTAATATAAATGCGCATTGAGAATCCCATATTACCTCCAAGTTAACTAACAACACTGTAAAACTTCGTAATGAGTACGTCCAGTGTAACTTTTTATTTACATTTATTACTCTGTAGCTCTCTTATACTCTCGCTTGACGATAAATCAGCTTCTAATTATAAAAATCCAAATTTTAGTTTGAACTAGTCTTATTTCAGAGGTATAAAAATATGCACTTACATAAAGGCATATGTATTAAAACGAAATGCTTCATTTTACATAACACTGCTAACATAAATTTCTAGGACAACTAAATGACGTTTTAAGTTTAAAAGCCTTTAAGGGGTGGAACCTATCGTTTACCTATATCACATTATTTAGTAAGGGCTATAGATACTGTTACACACATACATATAAATGCATGTAACTAATAACTCGTGTCATAAAATTAGTCTCTAGACCCCCAAGAGGAGCACTCGCTGCATGCTGTGTTCCATTTATTCCATTACTTCATACTTGGATTACTTGCTCACATTCACAATATCCCCCGCGCGTGTGATTCGTTTCCATTCCATTTGGTTTGGTTATTGTTGTTGGCGTGTTGTCAATTTTCCGGTGGCGTCGCGGGCTGCGGTTGACACTGGAGATGATAAAGTGTCGTGCCTTCTAGCCCCTTCTTTGGCCCCAAACTATGGTATATTGAATCGTTAATAACTTCTTTGATTATTGTCTGATCGTAATGAAATTTTTAGGACACAAAGATGGCATATAAATGTGCAACCATATAAAATCCGAGGTCATACCTTTAAAATTACTTATTTTTCGATTTTTGTGAGATCAAGGAAGGGTATCCAAAAAGTGAAATGTATTTAACCACTGAATGCTATAAGAGAATATATGTACCGAATTTGGTGCCTCTACCTCTTATAAATTCTAAGCTATACCTTAAAAACGCTGTTCTGGAATCTTAATTTATCGATAACTTTTGAACGGGATGAGATATCGAAAAAAAATGATAAACTTGTATCGTCCCGCCACTACGAGAACATATATTTCAAATATGAAGTTTCTAGCTTTTATAGTCTCTGAGAAACAAGCGTTCATACAGACGGGCAGACGGACAGACAGACAGACGTACATGGCTATATCGACTCGGCTATTGATACTGATCAAGAATATATATACTTTATGGGGTCGGAGATGCTTCCTTATTCCTGTTACATACTTTTACACTAAACCATAATACCCCTTTTTCCCATTTTTAATGGGATCAGGGTATAAAAATAAAATATTGTTCATATGTACATAGATGATTTCGTTTAATCAAGGAATGTTTAGAGTTGAATGTTTATTTGAAAATATACTATTTATTTTATAATAGGAATGTAGTAAAAATTCAAATCTTTAATTTAATCGTGTATAATTTTATAACACATACAAATTTAAGTGAGACATAGAAAAGTGAACTTTAAAAATTGCAAAAGTCTTAACAGTATATTTCGACTTAAAAATAAATACACATAAAATCTAAGAATGTATATACATATATTTTTAACAAGAAATATAAAGTATTAAACATGAAATTTAATAACTTTTTCGTGTTAAGAAAGGAATATTGAACATACAAAATACTAAAAGTACCATAGAGAAAATAATTTATATTTAAATCCTTCAACAATTTCTATCACATTTGAAAAGTCACCTCTAAACATTCGGCACGCGCCCATCACTAATTGGAACATTGTCTTTGACTTGGGTATTGTCTGATAGCCCTGTCTATGTGGTTGGGTTGTGTGTGCCTCTTCAATAGGCTTTATTATATGTCATGTCATCATGCAATCATATCGTTTTACCATATAAACTGCCGCGCGCAATATAATCATCATTTCAGCGGCGACTTTGCATTTAGCTTTGGTCACGGCATCGGTACAGTACGACTACCAAATAACAACTCTTTGGCCCATAATTCAGTCAGTTGCTAATGATGCGTAACAGAAGTTGACAAGTGACGAGCTGAGTGGGGGCGGGGCAGCGGGTAGACCATGAGTTGGCAAAAATGTTTGGTACACGTATGCGTATGCCAGCTGTTACGGTTCCATGCATTATCGGATAGTAATGTCCATTTAGTAACAGTTAACTGGCTACGATTACAGTTAATAGACGTTCCAACTGGTGCAGAACCTAACCTCATTTCATATGTGATATCATTTACTTGTTTGATGAATCAATTGCTAACGAGCGTCTATTGAGCGACTCATATTTCACAAATGAATCAAGTGAGTACTGTTAGGCGAGTACGCAATAGCAACGAAATTAAATACAAATACAAGTTAAATACTTTCCAGTTCCCACAAGTATATTTTGTTAATTACATGATTAGTAACTGTAAACCTGTTATACATGTACAAGTATGAGGTCCAACAATGTGTGTGTGTGTGTGTTTGGGTGTGTGTGTAATGCTCCCAGCTTAAAAACAGCATGAAAATGTAAAAAAAAACTTAAGAAAAATTTCATATTTAATGCAATAAACGGCTCTATTGTTTGTGCTTGCTGCTTTCAGGGGTCTTTTTTTTTGAAAAACAAGGAAAACCTATATATATTTTCAGGTTGCCTTAGTCTAAAAACCCTTCCAAAGAAATTTATCCACTTTTTATACTATTTTATTACTTGGTTCTTTGTCAAAATGTTCTGTGATTAATCTAAATGGGATGTTGCTTAATTTATTGAGCGAGCCTATAGTGATTTAATTTTGTATTATTTAACTGCTAATTTGGTTTTTCCTTATACACTTCATAGGGCCGAGATAAATACTCTGTAGTCGTATATACCTCTTTGAATTAAATTGAATAATAAGCCAAGCAGGGGTATAACATTTTTTTTTCCACACCCCCGTCGTATGTTGTTCACAGGGAAAATGGAAGAGCTGTAAAAATGTTGCACGCCCCTTTGAAGAGTGCTTTACAACGTAAAACTATCACGTTTGAATTTGTATGGCCAGGCATTTGTGTGCTTTATCAGCGTTTTCCAGCACTTATTGCAGTGCATTAAAGCTAATATCAGTCAACATTTCTAGCAAAATGTTCAAGTAGGAGTACTTAAATGTCTTTACAGCTTGGGGAATTGACTTTCATGTTTACTTGTTGAGTTATTCATGAGAAACTAATTGCTAGTAGTTTAAAACTACAAAATTACAAGAAGCTTGCGAAATGGGCCTAATAATTTGCATACAATGCACTGAAGCAGTCAGTTCTTGAGTGTTATTAGTGTTATTAAGTGCAATTAGGCAATGTATGAAGTGTTTGAAATTATAATAAACTAAGATAAGAAGTTTAAGTTGAGCTTTAGTTGCTTTTGGTTCAAAATTAAAAGTTTAATTCCTAGATATTTATTTAAATTTAAGCTATACTTTAAATATAATATTATGACAAGACCCCAGTAGCGGTGTTTGTTGTAGATGTTGTTGTATGGCTCTATTGCTAAATTTGGCTGCCCACCCTTGAACTATAATATTAAAATAGGACACTTGCCAAGAGGAAACTATTTGTGGTATGCAGCTACTTGTACTCCATGTTAAGTGATTAGATTATATATATTTGGACACGAGTACCACAAATTAAACTCAGGTAGTCCGTCCTTAGTGTTTTTATATAATTTTGGTTTATCAATATTTATTCAGTATTTAATTATATAGTTTTATGGATTGACCACTCATATTTTACGGGTTACTATTTATCAGATTTTCCACTTAGTTTTCTCTGCACCTGATATATGTCCGCTGTTCATGATTAATGAATTTAATTATATTTCCAAAACACCTCCTAAAATTATCCTATTAGAGACCCGTTGCCAACGACTTTCTATTTAATCAATCGTGTACTTTAATTAAAATAATTAGATAATTAAATGCCATGACTAATTTATTTAAGCTCTCTACTGTACTAGAAGTTGCTCGCCAATGAAGTCTTTATATCTTCTAGCCACTTTCACAGCCATTAGCTAATGTCTTTCGACTCAACCGGGTTACGGCCATAATGCATTGGCCACACTTAAACGAGTCGATTTGATGGTTCTCAAAGCTAAAAACAAAGCAAGACTCAATCACTTTGTCCCTTTTCCAATGTGTCACAGTTTTAAGGGCGTTTGACACCATTCGGCGAACACAAATAAATTACATGCTCGTTTCTTTCTGTGTAGAGCAACAGTTTTCTTTCCCAACACTCTGAAAAGTTTCACAATTTTAAACTCAAGCGCCCTTATACCAAATCTTAGTTTCCTTAAGTAAGTTTTGCTTGCGAGTCCTCTGTCAAATAATTTCATTAAGTTTGCGCTTTAAACGTTTGGGCATTACGAAATGCACATAACGTGATTATTGCCTTGGGTGTTATTCTTGTTGCCATCATGGTTTGAGTATATTATACAGTGTGTCGTTTTCACAGTTTAATACAACATTGTAGACCACATAACCATAATTTGTAATCAAGTAAGCATAACAGTACTGAGATAAAGCGGACTGAACAAAAGTAAGACAAAAAACAGAAACAGCTGCAAAATCTGCCAAACTATATGTAAGACGAAAGGTAAAAAATTTACGCACTTCCTGTTGCAAGTTCAGAATGTGGATTGTAAATAAATGTTATATGTATTCACCAGAATCCGCAGAATTAAAGACAGCTGCAGGAAATGTGATACATAATATGTATGAATACATAAAGTCTTTGATTACAATAAGTTAAGATATAGATAAATATTAAATTAAATGGTATAAATCTCATTACTTTCTGTTCTCAAAGTTTGTAATATATTGAAAACGAAATTATAATCTTAAATCAGCTGTTTTTATTTAATAAACATTTAACCTTGACCTGCAGCACACTGGATTAACTTAATATTTAAAAAATATTAGATAAAATAAAATGTATTTAAATATGTTTCCGAAATCTGAATTATGGCTTTATGCTTTAATATGAAATGAAAGATTTCAAAAAATTTGAACTATTATTTATAATATACATTTTTTTATACATTTTTAAATATAAACCTAAATGTAAAGTTAAACACCAACTTAAATGTTCAAAATAAGCCTATAACTATGAACTCAAATAACATTAAACCTAACAAGTAAGAGTGCTCTAGTCGAGAGTGCCCGACTAGGAGATACCCTGAACCCAGTTCTTACATTCATAATTCTTTATCTGCATTCATACATAGAAACACACACACACATAAACAAACACAAGCTGCTGGTTACGCGCGTCATGCAATTGCTTTGCTCCTTCTTCTTCCCTTGGCCACAAACTATGGTACATTTATTAGTTAATAACTTCTAAGTTTATTGTCTGATCGTAATGAAATTTGTAGGACACAAAGATTGCATATAAATGTGGGACTGTGTAAAATCCGAGTCATCCGGTCATACCTCTAAAACTACGTTTTTTCGATTTCTGTGAGATCGGGGAGGGGTATCCAAAAAGTGAAATGTATTTAACCTCTAAATGCTATAGGAGAATATATGTACCAAATTTGGTGACTCTACCTCTTATAACTTTTAAGCTATACCTTAAAAACACTGATCTGGAATCATAATTTATCGATAACTTTTGAAAAGATTGAGATATCAAAAAACAATGATAAGTTTGTATCGAGCCGGCACACAGTGGCGCCATTTGATTTTTTTCGTTGCAAAAATCATAACTTTTGAACCAAATAAGATAATCGATCAATTTAAAAAGCATAAGACAAGCATAAGAAAGCATAACATCTGCGATGTTTAGGTGCCTTTTTATGGGCAAGCAAAGTTGAAATTTGTTGAAAAATCAATTTTCTGGGAAATAAAAAATATATATATATATATAAATATATAGGCTTTTATTATTTAAAACTTATATTATAAATATATAAAAAAAAAAAATTTTTGTTAACTTTAATTTTTTGTAAAATATTGCTCACAATCTAATACAGAAGGTATATCTAAAAGACTAATCATTTCTGAACTATAAATGTTCAACGACATGTTTGAAGTGTAATGAAGTACTTATCTCGTCAACTTTCAGTCGTAGACTAAGCCAGGGATTATGCTTGTTTTTTAATATACATATAGTCTAATGCAAGGGTGGGCAGCCAAATTTAGCAAGTGAGCCCGCCAACAACATCTACAACAAACACCGCTACTGTGTACTACTAACACAACAAATGTGTGCACTGAGCAAAATAATAAATTCAAAACTCAAAGTTATTCAATAGTATTTATATAACACATGTTAAGTTTGAACTTTTTTAGCCAGTGTACAGGGACCTAACTGTTATTTTATTGCTTTGCGATCGCGGCTCGAGTCGAAGCATCGGCGCACACTTCATGTACGTATTTTGTTTTTGGAATCTCACAAACGCGTCGCGACGAAATGCAGATGTCACGCGGTCGCGGCTCGAGTCTAAGAATCGGCGCACATTTCATGTATTTTGTTTTTGGAATCTCGCCGACGGCGCACAAGCGACTTGCAGGCGCCGATTGTTAAAAAATAACGGAGTGAGCTCAGTGAGCTCCGTGAGCCACTACGCGCCCACCCTTGCATTAGACTCTAATGTATTACCTGATAGTTTGTAAATATCGATTTACCTGGTCAAATGCAAAGCAAACAGTTTTTTTATATTTTTTTCTAATAAATATATCTATCAATAAAATTAAAAATAATGACGATCCGTTTCCTAGTTTTTGGGATTTTGTATCTGAAAGTCGACCAAATTACAATAAAATTGTGTTGATTTTGTAACACTGAAAATCAAGCAACTTTGAAGGGCAATATCTTCTAAACCAAATATCTGGTTGTATCAAAGATAGCAGATTTGAAATCGTTGGAAAATTTCCTATAAAAAAGGTTCATTCAATATTTTTTAGGGGCACATGAAATTTTTGATTTTTGCAACCTCACGTGTTCTACGTTCGCCACTGTGCGGCAGTAACTTAAACTCAAATATAAGGTTTCTAGCTTTTATGACTTTCAAGTTATGTCCGAAAAACACTTGTCTGAAATCTAAATTTATCGATAACTTTTGAACAGGACAAGATATCGAAAAATGATAAACTTGTATTGACCCGGCACTACGAGAACTTATATTTCAAATATGAAGTCTCTAGCTTTTGTAGTCTCTGAGAAACAGGCGTTCATACAGACGGACGGACAGACAGACGGACATGGCTATATCGACTCGGCTATTGATACTGATCAAGAATATATATACTTTATGGGGTCGGAGATGCTTCCTTATGCCTGTTACATACTTTTGCACTAAACCATAATACCCCTTTTTCTCATTTTTAATGGGATCAGGGTATAAAAAGTTGGATTTTGTTGACTACCTAAATATGTTTATATTTCGCTAAATTTTTTTCGCTTTGCATAACTTTGGATGGGTCAAATGTCGACCCTACTATGTTGCTGTTTCTGTTATTGCTGTTGTCCATATGTCACAAAACGGCGTTTTAAGAATGACTAACGGGTCTGTTGTGACTTTCCGTATAGTTTGCTATTGTTATTGTTGTTGTTGTTTCTATACGTACATTTATGTATGTATGTTTATCTGAATCTGTTTGTGCTCGCCTAACGGCTTTCAGTCCCCATGGCGCTGTTGTTCAGTTCGCTTAATTGCTTTTGGCTTTATTGCAACTGACATCGACATAAAGCAATTTGTTTGTTGCTGTTGTTTTTAGTCTGAACAATTATGGTGGGTGGGCGCCAAAGAGTTGATCTAACATGGCCTAGATTATCGCTAATATTCTGCATACATAGAAGTACTAGTATGCAGATGCAAACAAATACAAAATGTTGCACTTAAAATTGTGACAAAATCCTGCTTAAGTCTCAGATCAGTAATATTTTGGAATGATTACAATTGTTCTCATCATTGCATTCATAATTGAAATACAATTAGTTCTAAATTATAAAAAAAAATTAAAAATTGGTGAAACATAATGCTTCAATAAAGATCTTAACCTAAACAATGACTAAACTATGCCTAAATATATATGCATTTTTCTCCGTTGCGGTTTGTTGTCCACCTTTTCATTTCCTTACGTCTCGCTCATGTTCGAAATAATTTTGGACCTGATCAAATTAAAAATCCAAAAAGTTGTAAACAACATTTTTCCTGCCATTTTGCAACTTTATTGTTTGAATTTTCCAAAATTGTAATGTAATGTTTTAAATATTTTGTTATGCAGTGCTTTGAAAATCAATTTGAAGATAATCGGACGAAAATTTAATTTTCATCAATACAACCTTGACCCACCATTTTCCTTCAATTGGGGTGAAAATTGGTATACAGTTAATGAATAATGAATTTTTATAATGATCTTTGGAAATAATTTTGAACCCGATCGGATGAAAAACAAAAAAGTTGCATACAATGGTTTTATATATATAAGTATATAATCTTCCATAATCGCTTCTTAGTACGCACTTTTCGACTAAGACGAAACTACTGTGCAATTTTGAGCTCTCTAGCTCTTATGGTTGATGACCAGTAACCAATCGCCATTAACTAATCGCCAATCAGGACAAACTGTTTTATATATATAGATTACATTCTTTAGATTTTTAGATTCATTTTGTTTAGTCACAAAAGAAAATAAGCTTTAAAATCTTAAATAAATTTATACATTTAGTTATAGCTCCGAACCGCTCGCATTTTATAATTTGGTTGTTTGTACCTTGTTTATTGCTTCGCTGCCTATGTTAATGGGCTTTTGGTTCGTTCGCATTTTTTAATGTTTTTAGGCGCACATGTCAAGCCCACACGCTCACCTAAAAGACCCCTCAGCCAACTCGCTCCTCCCCCTTTCATCACCTATTATTTGAGCTCGTCATAGTTAAGAGCGGAAGGCAACTAACTATCTTAAGCTCAATTACCGGTTCCGCTGCCTGTCTCAGTCGATTTTCAGTGCTTCGCTGCTTTGCTCAATTAAAATCTTGAACTTTATACAAGTTCTGAGTGCTTTTGTGCTGGTGTCAACAGCACAGCCCTTTACATAATTTACCCCCTTCCACAGACTCACACGTTTTCAAGCTTTCACTATTGCGTTTTCCGCCGGAAACTTTTGTGGTGGTGCAAATATCTAGCTATCAACTGCAGTATTGTTAATTTCGGTTTTGCTCTAATTTCCTTGGCTACTTTTCTTTGTGGCAAAAGGCTTTGAGGTTTACCTGCGTATTGAACTATTACTGATTTAAATATAATGCTTTATAGTCTATTTTCCTGCAACGGATGACAGTTTCTTCTGAAAAACTTGTGTTTCTATTACATAACATATATTCTTATAACTGCAAGGCAAATATTGAATGAAAACATTTATATTACGAGATTATTAAATAATAATGAATTATAACATTCCAAATTCGAGCCTGGCATCTATTTATACCCTGATCCCATTAAAAATGGGAAAAAGGGATATTATGGTTTTGTGCAAAAGTATGTAACAGGCATAAGGAAGCATCTTCGACCCCATAAAGTATATATATTCTTGATCAGTATCAATAGCCGAGTCGATATAGCCATGTCCGTCTGTCTGTCCGTCCGTCTGTATGAACGCCTGTTTCTCAGAGACTACAAAAGCTAGAGACTTAGTTTTTAAAATATAAGTTCTCGTAGTGCCGGGTCAATACAAGTTTATCATTTTTTTTTAGATATCTTAATTCTTTCAAAAGTTATCGATAAATTAAGATTCCAGAACAGTGTTTTTAAGGTATAGCTTAAAAGTTATAAGGGGTAGAGTCACCAAATTTGGTACATATATTCTCCTAACGCAAACAGAGGTTAAATACATTTCACTTTTTGGAAACCCCTCCCCGATCCTACAGAAATCGAAAAATACGCAATTTTAGAGGTATGACCTTCGAATTATAAATGTAATAACTGGGTTCAGGGTATCTCCTAGTCGTGCACTCTCGACTAGAGCACTCTTACTTGTTTAATAATACGGTTATTACATGTATCTATCATAAAGTTGCGCATAAGTATGTAACAGGCAGAGGGAAGCATCTCCGACCCCATAAAGAATATATCGTCCCGTTGTTGAAATTTTAAAAACAAATTCCCAAAAATTTTAAAAAAATAAATACAAATAAATAAAAAACAGAGTGTGCTTTGAAATATCAATCTAAGCTTCACATGTAAAAATCAGTGATCATCAGTATACATCAGTCTCAAGTAACAAGTCAATCATATAACATAACAAATATAGTCAGTAAAAAAATATAATCGAACAATGAACACTCACAATTCTCCGAATGTTTTTAAATGTGGAGTAAGTTTTCGTATAAGTATTAAATGTATATAGTAAGTTATATGTTTCCCAACTCGCAGACAACAATCCTGGCACTTGAGTACGATGGCGGTGTAGTAGTGGCAGCTGATTCTCGGACCAGTTGCGGGCCTTATGTTTCGAACCGAGTCAGCGACAAGCTTACTCGCATTTCTGACAAAATATATTGCTGTCGCAGTGGCTCGGTGAGAGACACCCAGGACTTGGCCGAATCAGTGTCCAATACGATGTACACCTTGCAGATGACGTTAGGCGAGCAGCGTGTTAGTGATGCGGCTAATGAAATGCGTAACCTAATGTATGCTGGTCGAGATCATCTGGTAGCCAGCATGATTGTTGCCGGCTGGGATAAGCGTGAGGGTGGCCAGGTGTATAGCGTGCAAATGGGTGGACTTTTGGTGAAGGAGCCCTGCGCCACTGCCGGCTCTGGTTCGACATATATTATGGGCTTTCTCTCCGATCAGTATCGGCCCGGCATGAAGAAGACGGAGGCTGTGAATCTGGCCAAGAAAGCCGTGCAGTTGGCCATTCATCACGATTGCTGTTCAGGCGGCGTGGTACGCGTTGGCGTTATAGACAAGAATGGAATGGGTTCCAGGAGCATCTGTCACTATGATCCTGAAGTGGCCAAGTTTGCGACAAAATTTCTGTGGAAGCTCGAATTAGACAAGCTCAACTAAATAAATAAAATTGAAATTCAATTCTACATATATCTACATGGAAGAAGAAGAGAAACAGTCATTATTTAGTTTTGGTTTTCATTCAATAGATTTCCTATATTTATGTCACAAGCAGCAAACAATAGTTTTCAATTTATGTATATTTCGTAGACTGACATATGAAAAACAATTTCCTGCAAGCAAAATTTAATTCACTTTGAAATTATTACCAAAATTCACGACCGCACAAAAACAAAGAACATCAACAATTTGGAGTGGAAAAAGCACAGTGAACTCTGATAAAAGTTACAAAATTGAATTCGAGGACTCAGAAACTTTCGGTAAAGCACAAAAAAAGAAAATAAAACTAAAACAAAATAGTAACTTTTTTGGGCTCCTAGCAACAACAATAACAGCAATCAATATATTTGAGTACATGTATGTACATGGTACGCGTAGTATATTTGTTATACCCTGATCCCATTAAAAATGGGAAAAAGGCTATAATGGTTTTGTGCAAAAGTATGTAACAGGCATAAGGAAGCATCTCCGACCCAATAAAGTATATATATTCTTGATCAGTATCAATAGCCGAGTCGATATAGCCATGTCCGTCTGTCTGTCCGTCCGTCTGTAGGAACGCGCGTCTGTCACAGGCTACAAAAGCTAGAGACTTCATTTTTGAAATATAGGTTCTCGTAGTGCCAGGTCAATACAAGTTTGTCATTTTTTTTTTGATATCTCTTCCCGTTCAAAAGTTATCGATAATTTAAAATCAAAACCGGTGTTTTTAAGGTATAACTTGAAAGCCATGAGAGCTAGAGGCACCATATTCACTATGTATATTTTCGTATAGCATACAGAAGTACACAATGTTTTTTTTTTTTTTGATACCTCCCTCTGATCCCCCATAATTCGAAAAATACGTATTTTTGGAGGTATGACCTTCGGATTCAGCATACTCACACATTTATATGCCATCTTTATGTCCTACAAATCGGGCAACAAACAAAGAAGTTATTTACGATTAAATGTAACATAGTTTTGGGACAATGGAAGAAGAGGAAGCAAATCAATTGCATGACGCGTGTATCCAGCAGCTTGTGTTTGTATATGTGAGTGTTTTTATGTATGAATGCAGATAAAGAATTATGAATGTAAGAACTGGGTTCAGGGTATCTCCTAGTCGGGCACTCTCGACTAGAGCACTCTTACTTGTTTTTAGTTTATAAATGGTACAACAAATACATATGGGAAATTTGAAAACTCAGCACCAATGGCAGGCGAGAAAAACTTCGCGACTTTTGGTTTTGACTTGGGTTTTGTGTTGTAATTGTTGTTGTTGCTGTTGCTGTTGGGGGAGCATGCAAAACTGTTTGCAGCACAGAAATAACAAGCTTGTATACTCGAGATATGAATGCCTGACTAGATGCCCTGCACTCAGATTAGAAGTATCCTAAAAATATATTATAGTTTTGTTCATTAAACTTTGTTTACTATATGCGCTTTATATGCAGTTTTACTAATTACTATTACTACTGTATGACTAGGAGATGCACTTCACTTCGCTCTAAATTACACTTTACCTCTCCACAGTTTTTATAATTGACGTTAGAACGTAAAGTCTCTGAAATCCACCACTCAAATGGAATGCTGTTTTAAGATATGGCCACTGCCTTTTACATGCATTTCAACAACAATTTCATACCCCATTTTCATGTCTACAGGGTGTTAAAAAGGAACCGTAACCATTACGAGCTGGAATGACTCGCATATTGTAAAGAAAGGCAGACGACAAACCAAAAACGAGCAAAGGGCCACATGTCAAAAAGTCAAAGGGACTTCTACCGGATGGAATACTGAAAGCAACTGTCTGTCCCTTGGCTATGGCCAGAGCAATTTACGATGAAATCAAATTAAGCAAAAAAGTTTTTGCTGTTCCGAGCAACTAATAAGTCGGCCAGACCTTTCCGGCAACGAGAGCAAGCAGTTCGATTTGCAAAACTTTCACACAGTTAAATTGAAACGGAGCTGGCAACTCATGAGTATTATTGGCTTATCATCCAACATTTGCACATTTAATACTGAAGCGATTAGGTATCTACGAACAATGGTAATTTAAGAAAATAATAAAAACTGTAATTCGTTTTTGGACAACAAGTTCAGCGAGAACTTGTTGATGAAATAAACCCATTTAAATCAGGCAATGAAAGATAACTTTTTAGACTGTTAAATTGTTTGCCATAGCTTTAGAAATTGTGGGTAAAAACTTCTGTGCTCTACTAATTTTGTAGAATATAAATACGTAGTAACTTTAAAAATGGATAGGAGTGCTGCCGAAATGAGGAAAATATCTTAGCTTTAATTTTAGACTGCTTGGAATTACTTAAAGATAATACTCTGTTCATTCGCTAATTAAATTAAAAATTATATTTTTTAGATCAACAAACTTTAACTTTAGGCTAAACTTTCTCTGTTGAACTGAGGTAGCACTCAAACAATGTAAAATGTATTTCCCCAACTTTGCGAAAGTTATGAAAGCAATGCGAATGATATATTTCAATGTCAATTGAAAGGCACTTGAGAGGCACTTTATAAATGCTTTCGCTGTCAATGGGGCCTTTTTAGACCAAGCGTGTCTTATGTCGTTTGATGTCACAAAAAGTCGTGCAATGAGCAAGAAAAATCCCCAACTGAAGTGTAGCATGCGTGGTTTTAGTTCCAGTTCCAGTTGCCTCCTGCACCCCTAATGAGCTTAAGCAAGAGGTTTACACTCGTTTTTCGCACATTGTGACATGCAGCTTAAGAGGTGCAGACGTTGGAGGCGGGCAACATGGGCAACGTTTAAGTTAACTGCTGAACGTGTCGAGAGGAAAGCACACATTTGCGTGTTGCCAGTGACAGGTGCTCTCGAGGTGGGGGTGCGGTTTTGGGGGGATAATGGCCACTGATTAGTATGCGAGGGGCTGCTGTGGCAGTGTGATTTGTATGTGCTTGTGTGCGTCTAATTGAAACATTGGTCAAGGGGGGGAGGGCGGCGTGTGCAGGTGCTGCTGTGCTGACACTTAAACTCTTGGTTGTCCGCATAGATTAAATTAAATGCAATTCAAATTTAGTTTTCACACATTTTTCTCTCTTGCCAGCCCATTAAATGATGATTTGTAAATTGTTTCGCATGACGTATGCGTGTTGCATTTCACATACGCACTGTGTGCACACACCCGAACTGCCAGGAAATTTGAGGCCAAACTGTGCGAAAGTTTTCACCAACTTTTAGCGCGCGAGTGTATTGGTGTGTGTGTGTGAATAGTTTTTGATTGAGTTTTGAGTTTCGAATACAAGACTTTTCTATTTTGGTATTTATGGTTCGTTACATTTTGAGTCGAGTGCAAAGTAATTGGCTTGCCTTGACTTTTTGACTTTTCAACTATAGTTTTGCTGCCCCTTTTACTGCTGACAAGTGCAGAAATTGCAGTGTGCATAAAGTTTTTTTTATTGCGAATTAAACTTAAAGTAATGTGGTTAATTATGAGCTGTAATTGAATGAATTCATTTTGCGTAATAAACGTGCATACATATATTATATAAAAATGTACTTTATTTTAAAAGTAGCTATATATATATGTATATGTTACAAATATTGAAAAACATTTAATAAAATTTAATAAAAATGTAAGCTCAAATTTAATAAAAATCATAGCAAATTACTGCACTTTAAGTATGCAAAAAGTCACAAAAATAAATTGAATGATATATGTATATGCATCTTCACAAACTTTCCGATATAAGAATAGTTTTAGTTAGCAAAGTCCGGTGTAAAAAACAAACAACAAATCGTTTAAGAATGAAGCAGAAAGAAGAATTGAAAAATGAAATGCACCACGAGATAGTAATTGCAAGTAAATCATAGGCGTAAGCCGGACACAGTTTATAATCGGATGCATTCGTTTTCAAAAACATAAACGTGGTTACATCAACCAGACTGTCATTAGTATATTTGGTAAACGTAATTCCCAATAATAAAGCAATTACTCACATTTGCCCGCAAACTATTTCTAGTTTATTAAATTTCGATTAGAATTATGAATGGAAATTTAAAGCATTACAAATTGATACATTCGTTTATGCCACAAGCGCGCATAATCCCCAAAAGCCGCACGACCTGCTCTGCCCCCTAACTATGGTATTCCACATGCGAAGCATTTTCGGGATGTGCCTTAATTGAATTTTCGCTGGCATGTCCTGCCAGTCCCTTGTAGCCATATCCTGGCTCGTCAGCTCTCGCTCGCTTATTGTGATTTCGAATTAAAACAAACGAAGACAGCAGTTAATGTGGTGAGGGAGGGGGTGAGTGGCACAAAGCCGCGGCAATATCTTAAATTTATGAACAACAGCCACTGAAATCCAAACGATGCTTTTGTTCCACAGATTATACCATCATTTTATAGTATTTGTTTGGTTCAGCTGTAAATACACTGATCTGAAGGTTCAAACTTTAAAGGGTTTGACAGTTAAATCCTCATTATCATATCTGCTTATCGACTTTAGCTTTTGTGTTTTTATTATCTCTATATTTTTTATCTTTAAGAGCATTTCTTTAAAGTAGAACTAAGCTTTAATATGTTGTGAACTTACTTACAATATATTTAAATTATTGTTGTGCTTTTATTAAAACGGCACAAGTAATCCATTATATACAGTGTATATTTTACCGCAATTTCAAAAATATATCTTCCCAAAACATCTATAGCTATCAATCTCGTCACCTATTACAAATGAATATTTTTTTCAATGTATTTACGTGTATCATGAGGGTTTCTATAAACCGTCTTTTTGCGATGTATTGCATCCAAATTTCTTTTGTAAATTAAACAGTTAAAATTGTTTTGAGGTGTCCCTATATCCTCTAACAGGAGCTTGCTTCTTTTTCTAGCCAGCGATAAATATTTAAGCAGAGAATGTGGGATTTGGTTTTAACATTTTAATGGTTAGAGGCTATTCATTAAAATACACTTCTTATTTTTAAAATATAGTTATTTTAAATTGTTGATTTGATACACAGTATTGAGAATACGATTATTTTCGTGACAGCTTTTCCTATGTGGAATATTTTAACTAACGAGACAACAGGCTATTTAATATTTAATCATGACATCTGCTGATTGTTGAAACAAATTTAAGAACAACATAACACAAAATACATCACACACACACACACACACATTAAATTATTGTTATCTTCGTTGCACATTTGACTAATTTTGATTATCGTAATGATGTCGTTTTTCAGATGTAGTGACGAGTTGAATAACTCTCACAGCAGTCCCCAAAGATATCCAGTGAGAGATACGGAAGCAGCACAGCAGCTGAAGAGCATCGATAGCAACAAGGACATCGACAACGGGACTGACCCACAGCAGAAGGAAAAGGAGGAGTGCAACATGTCATTTAAGCTTTTTCGACGTGGCTCGGCGCGTTGCATTGGCCTCTTGTCGGCATTTGTGACCATATTGCTATGCCTCTACTACATATCCATTGGCCAGCCTAATCCGGCGCATACTTCGGATGCCAATGCAGTGGGTCTGTCTCTAGCCATGAGTCGCAGCCAGCTGCCATCTGTGGCGGTGTCCCTCGATAGCTTCAGTGTCGGCGGCGGCAGTCCCTCCTATCAGCAGCTAGTGAAACAGCCGCAACAATTGCCACAAAAATCACATCATCCAAGCACGGAGCTGCAACAGCAACAGCAAGAGCAGCAACTGGATGATGAGACGCTGCGAAATGTCCACTGGGGCGACAAGTGCTACGTGCTGCTCCAGAGCAGAACGAACATAACAGCTACAGAGGAGCACAGCCGATTTGATTTTCAGGTAACAAAATCGACAATTATTTTGTATTCCCTAACCCCTTTTAAAACAAGTAAGAGTGCTCTAGTCGAGAGTGCCCGACTAGGATATACCCTGATCCAAGGTCTTACATTCATTGAAGTTATTTATCTGTATTCATACATAGAAACACACACACACATATACAAACACAAGCTGTTTGCTACGCGAGTCATCAATTGCTTTGCTCCTTCTTCTTCCCTTGGCCACAAACTTTGGTACATTTATTCGTTAATAACTTCTAAGTTTATTGTCTGATCGTAATGAAATTTGTAGGACACATAGATGGCATATAAATGTGAGACTATGTAAAATCCGGTCATACCTTTTAAAATACGTATTTTTCGATTTTTTGGTGATCGGGGAGGGGTATCCAAAAAGTGAAATGCATTTAACCTCTGTATGCTATTGGAGAGTATATGTACTAAATTTGGTGACTCTACGTCTTAAAAATTTTAAGCTATACCTTAAAAACACTGTTTTGGAAACTTAATTTATCGATAACTTTTGAAAGGATTGGGATATTGAAAAAAAAAGATGAGTTTGTTTAGAGCCGGCAGTACAGTAACTTAAACCTAAATATAAAGTTTCTAGCTTTTATGACTTTCAAGTTATGCCCGAAAAACACTTGTCTGAAATCGATATTTATCGATAACTTTTGAACGGGATGAGATATCAAAAAAAAATGATTTCAAATATGAAGTCTCTAGCTTTTGTAGTCTCTGAGAAACAGGCGTTCATACAGACGGACGGACAGACAGACGGACATGGCTATATCGACTCGGCTATTGATACTGATCAAGAATATATATACTTCATGGGGTCGGAGATGCTTCCTTATGCCTGTTACATACTTTTGCACAAAACCATTATACCCCTTTTTCCCATTTTTAATGGGATCAGGGTATAAAAAGTGTATCATTGTGCAAAAGTATGTCACATTCATAAAGAAGCATAGCCATGTGTGTCTTGTGTGTCTCGCTTATAAAAAAAAAAAAAAATAATAATGACCAATATGGTCTCGAGATTGATGATCGGTTCAGTTTAGGCAAAGTTATGGAATTGGAGGTCGTTAATTTTTAAGTTGTTACTTTAAAAATAACTCAACTCGTTGAAAAACCCTACAAAACATTTATTTTTTAAAACAAATGACAATCGAACTAAAATCATGAAAACTAACTTGATAAACTACAATCAGGTATATAGTCGGTCAGTTTACTGAATAATTCGATTGAACTTATCTGAACGATACGATACAACTCTACAAGACACAAAAAAACTTTATATTTGTTTGCCGATAACTCATCCAGATTTAATATTAAATATTAGATTTTAACATTCCATTCTTAACCCTCACAGCCAGAATGGATGCGCTCCAAGGAGTACTGGGATCGCGGCTTTGAGGAGCGCTATGAGGTGCAAAAAAAGGATAAACAGCGTCCGCCTTTGAAGGTCATTGTGGTGCCCCATTCCCACAACGATCCCGGCTGGCTAAAGACCTTCTTCAACTACTTCCAGTCGGATTCGCGGCAGATACTGAATCTCCTGGTGACCAAAATGCATGAGTACAAGGATATGACATTTATCTGGTCGGAGATTAGTTTTTTGCAGCTCTGGTGGGATCAGGCGCATCCCACCAAGCAACGAGCACTCAAGCGACTGGTGAACTCAGGACGCATTGAGATCACCACCGGCGGTTGGGTCATGACAGATGAGGCGAATGTTCATATATATCCAATGCTGGATCAGCTCATCGAAGGTCATCAGTGGCTCAAGAACAATTTGAATGTCACACCAAAGGTGGGCTGGTCCATCGATCCCTTTGGACATGGCAGCACCGTACCCTATTTGCTGTCCGGTGCTCAATTCGAAGGCGCCATTATTCAGCGCATTCATTATGCCTGGAAAGAGTGGTTTGCGCGCCAGCAAAATGGAGACTTCATATGGACACCCTACTGGCGCTCCCCAAAGGACCAAGGAAAACTCCTAACTCACAACATGCCCTTTGATATCTACTCCATAAAGGGTTCCTGCGGCCCGCATCCCTCCATTTGCCTTAATTTTGATTTTCGCAAAATACCCGGAGAATACACGGAGTACTCGCTAAAAGCGCAATTCATTACGGATGAGAATGTGGAGGAGAAGGCGCAACTGCTGCTGGATCAATATTCACGCACCGCTTCGCTATTTCCGCACAATGTGGCACTCATTCCAGTGGGCGATGATTTCCGCTACAACAAGGAGCGCGAGGTGGATCAACAGTATAACAACTACAAAAAGCTCATTAACCACATTATGGCCAATAAGCGTATGTACAATGTGGACATTAAATTTGGCACGCCCAGCGAATATTTTGCAGCGATAAAGGAACGCATGGGCGAGAAATCCTTTCCCAGCTTCAAGGGCGATTTCTTTGTCTACTCGGACATCTTCTCGGAGGGCAGACCCGCCTACTGGTCGGGTTACTTTACAACAAGACCCTTTTATAAGCTACTCAGCGCTGAGCTGGAGCACAATTTACGCGCTGCGGAAATACTATTTACCATAGCCTACAATACGGCGCGTCAGGCGCGGCACGAGGATGCGATCAAGATCTATGAGAAGAACTATGAGCAAATAATACACGCCCGAAGAAATCTGGGTCTATTTCAGCATCACGATGCCATCACGGGCACCTCGAAAGCAGCTGTCATGCGCGACTATGCAATGCGACTGTTTGAAAGCACCCAGAATATGGCCAAAATGCAGGAGTCGTGCATAGAGCTGCTGCTCAAGAATGGCACATCTCATGAGCTCGGATTTCTGCTCAGTGAATTTGAGCGCGATAATTTTAGTAAATTGCCACGCAAGATGCCCATACAGTTGGCGTATCCAACGGTAGCCGGCAGCGACGAAACCAGCACTAGTGTGACAGCTGGCGAGGGGCAGGGGGAGGAGTCTGCTGTGCCTCTGTCCAAAAATGCCGATGCAAGCTTTGTGCTCTTTAACGCACTCACCCAGAAACGCATCGAGATTGTGACGCTGCGTGTCCAGCAGCCCAATGTGCGCATCTACACTGAGCGTGGCGTGGAGCTCAAGCATATCCAGATCAATCCCGTGTGGAACATTACAGAAGTCTACGAGCAGGGGGGCTTCAATACCCAGCCGCAATCAGGCAGCGGCAGCGCTGGACGGATTCGCACCTCGACGCGACAATATGAAGTCATGTTTTTCGCCGAACTGGAGCCCCTCTCCCTGACCACCTATCGCGTCCAGGTGGATGAGTTCAACTACAAGCGGAACATTGCCACCATCTACTGCGATGACTGCACCGAGAAGTCCAATCCAGCTGATCCGGTTGCAGGTACTCCCAGACCAGTTGCAGCCAATGTTGCGGAATTTGAGGCAAAGGCGAAGCCAGCCGGTAAGTTCAGATAATAATTTAATATAATAAGTCTCAATGCAAATAATGATAACAGAAATCATAATAATAATGGTTGTACCAATAATAATGATAATAAAAATTATGTTTTTACTTACTTATATTGAACTGTCTGATTAACTTGTATCAAGACTATAATACTTTTTACTAATTTCAAATGCATATTAAAAACACCCAAAAAACAAGTAAGAGTGCTCTAGTCGAGAGTGCCCGACTAGGATATACCCTGATCCAAGGTCTTACATTCATTCAAGTTATTTATCTGCATTCATACATAGAAACACACACACACATGTACAAACAAAAGCTGCTGGCTACGCGCGTCATGCAATTGCTTTGCTTCTTCTTCTTCTTCCATTGGTCCCAAACTATGTTACATTGAATCGTAAATTACTTCTTTGTTTATTGTCCGATTGTAATGAAATTTGTAGGACACACAAATGGCATATAAATGTGAGACTATGTAAAATCTTAAGGTCAGACCAAATGTTTAATATCTGTATACTGTATGAGAATATACATACCAAATTTGGTGACTCTAAAAAACACTGTTCTGGAATCTTAATTTATCGATTACTTTTGAACGGGTTAAGATATCGAAAAAAAAATGATAAACTGGTCTTGTCCCGGCATTACGAGAACTTATATTTCAAATATGAAGTCTCTAGCTTTTGTAGTCTCTGAGAAACGTGCGTTCATACAGACGGACAGGGCTAAATCGACTCGGCTATTAATAGTGATCAAGAATATATATACTTTATGGAGTCGGAGATGCTTCCTTATGCCTGTTACATACTTTTGCACAAAACCATTATACCCCTTTTTCCCATTTTTAATGGGATCAGAGTATAAAAATTATAAACTTGTATTGACCCGGCACTACGAGAACCTATATTTCAAATATGAAGTCTCTAGCTTTTGTCGTCTCTGAGAAACGCGCGTTCAGACAGACGCACGGTCGGACAGTTGGACAGCCAGACGGACATGGCTAGATCGACTCGACTTGATAGTGATCAATAATATATATACTTTATATATACTTTCCCCATTTTAAGATGGATCGGGGTATAAAAATAAAATAAATATTACAATAACTAAATTGGCAGTAATATAAAGAATTAAAACAATAAAGTACTATCTACTGCAAAATACGTTCCAGAAAAATGAAAGCAGCTCAACAGAACAAGAAAATATTCAACTTCAAAAATATTAAAAATAACCCTGAGTCCACAGATGGGTGTATCTGTCTAAGCGAACTATACTGTCATAGAAAATCTCACTTAATCGCGTTATACTCACATATACATATTCCTAGCTTGCATTTCCTGTGACTTACATCACTTTATTCACTCACCAGGTGACATCCAGTTGGAGAATTCCAACATGCGTTTGCTATTCGATGAGAAGAGCGGCTTCCTCAAGACAATCACCCGAAAAAACAAGAAGCAGCAGCTGCTCCAGCCGATGCAGTGCGCCATCAAATTCGCCGGCTATCGCAGTGCTCAGTTCCATTCGGGCGCTTACCTCTTCAAAACGGATCCGGAGCAGAGCGAGGCCGAGCGGGATGTGCTAGAGCAGTATGAGGATGTGCGCATCATTATCACCTCGGGTCCCATTGCTAGCGATGTGACGGTAATTTATGGACCCTTCATGGCGCACACCGTACGCATTTTCAATACGCGCAGCCACTTGGATGCCGCCATCTACATTGAGAATGACATCGACTTTGAGCCGCCACCAAAGAACCGTGAAACGGAGCTATTTATGCGGCTGGTGTCGAACATTGATAACATTGCACCAGTGCCGCCGCAACGAGATCCGCTTAAGGAGCCAACGGATACGGTTATACCCGAATTGCCCGTTTTTTATAGCGATCAGAATGGTTTTCAATTTCATCAGTAAGTAATATGTATCAATTTTTCAAATAGTTCAATTATAATGAACATATAAAGTCCAGTATTACCCACTTAACGATTAAACAGATCTTAACTAGACTCTCCCTTCAATTCTTCAATAGACGCATCAAGGTGCCCGCCATTGGCATTGAGGGCAATTATTTCCCGATTACCTCGGCTGCATTTCTGCAGGATGCGCGTCTGCGCTTAACGCTGCTAACGACGCACGCCCAAGGCGCAGCCAGCTATGAGCCCGGCCAGCTGGAGGTGATGCTGGACCGTCGCACTCTATACGACGATTATCGCGGCATGGGCGAGGGCGTTGTCGACAGTCGCTTGACGCGTCACAAGTTCTGGCTGCTGGTGGAGGACATGCCACCCGGGCAGCAGGTGGAAAATCCGCCGAGTTACAAGGTGCTCAGTTTGCAGGCACAACAATTGGCCAACGGACTGCGCTACCCGCCGAATCTCTACTTTTTAAGCAACTTTGAGCAGCCGCAAGCGGCGCTTAAGCCGCTCGTCCGCCTTCTGCCACACGGAGCGCTGCCCTGCGATGTGCATTTGACGACGCTGCGCACGCTCTCCGAACCGCAGCTACAGCTATTTCCGTCCGCATCAGCGCTGCTGGTGCTGCATCGCCAGGGCTACGATTGCAGCGTCAGCTCACAGCAGCTCGACATGAGCAGCCTGTGCCCGCTGCAAGGTAATGGCCTCGGTGCCGTACGCTTTGGTGAGCTGCGCCTGGACAGCATCGAGGCGACGAGTCTGACCGGTCTACCAAAGCATATGCAGCCGGAGAGACTCCGCTCGCTGGCACAGATCACGCTGGAGCCAATGGAGCTACGCACCTTTAATCTTACCTTTCGCGGTGAACTGTAAAACCCACCGGACAGCCAGCTAGTTGTAGTAGCCTTTAAGTTCGCGTTGTATCTCATTTGTAACTAAATCGAAAGTATATATTTATTGTATTTATTTGACATTTAGTAAAGACTTTTTTAGTTTTTAAGTACGGACAGTTGCATGTTATTTAGCTTTATTTACGGACACCTCTCTATCTTTCTCTTCTCCGCGTTTCACACATTTAAAAGTACAAAACTAATAGCATAGTTCCAATATTCACATGTACCAAAACTATCTATATAAAGTATATGCAATAGACCATTTTATTGCCCATTTTATTCCGTTTAAAGCTTAAACAACTGTCGTACACACGCTTTATAAAATAGTACGGTCCACACATTGTGCAATATATTTTAACAAATTTCTTAAATTAAGCATATTCAATATCTTGTTAAATGAAATACTTTGAAGAGGCCCACACAAATAGACAGCTATTTATATTTTTTCATTATTGAATTTATTTTTTCTAATATAATTCATCTTGCTTCAGACCAACAGGCAATATCCAAATTATTTATAATGTTTTACAAATTATTATATATTTAGTAATCATTGCCTGTTCGTACTTAGGTAAATTGGTAGAGCTTAAAGATTACACTTATAGCAAATAAATATTTAGAAGCAAATATTTAGCCAGCGTATTAGCGAAAATTTTTTTCTGTTTTAGCCAATAATGTTGAATTTCTGTTGCTTTCTATTTAATTTATTTAGACTGATTAGCTTAAAATATTTGAAAAACAACAATGTATGCTTCTTTAGCAAATTGATGGCATTAAGTAACACAAACACATTATGACTAATATCTCAATTAAAGAAAGACCCTTGGACATAGTTTAAGATTTTTAACGGACGTTGGATATCAAAAAATTTCTGCCAAATATTCAAGTACGTTTCTACTTTCCCTATAACCAATTGTAATCTTAAGGCGCCTGTTCGCTCGTTTTTGTATATAGTTCTAAAAGGCACGGTAAAAGATAGCTATAATACGAAATCTAAACAAATCCACTTAGATTAAGCCATTACTTGTAGTGCTGTACTTTATTAACGGAAACAAATCTTTGATATACATAGATAAATACACAAAAGATACAATAGTTACTACGAAAACAAAAATGTAAAGCCTCACACGTACCGAAAACAAAAAGCATTCAAATCAAGCAAAAGCTACAAAAATACGTAGGATACGCATTATATTGATGAAAATAGAAATGACAACAAAAGTTAAGCAAGGACAAAAACACTTAATGAGTTTGATTTTAAACTTTAATATAAGCGATACATATGTTTGATAATGTAAGAACAAAAATTAGCAACACATTCTATGTAATTTATGAATACAAAATGAATAAAGTATTAATTGAAACCAATAGTATTAGTTTCACACTGTTTTAATCTATCGTACATAGACCTTTTTTTATGTTACCCTTTTAAGTTCATATTATTTATGCTCTACTTTTTTGTTTGCTTTATAGTGTCACAGTTTGTGGAAAGAAGCTTGAAATTTTATTTAAAGCATTTCTAAACTCCTTCCTTTCTGCTGTTGCTGCTCAATTTAATGGTGTTTTATATAATAGTGCTTAATTATTAAATAATTCTAGTATTCCACCTAAAAGCCAAGTTGAAAGCCGTGAAATATGCTACAAATTTTTAAACACTCGTTAAACAATTTCTACTTGTCGCCAGATGGCGCTTTAGTAAGCGACAGCAATTTGCGATTCCAGTCGAACGATTTGCAGTATATAATGATTTGCGATTTTTGATTTAATTATAATAAATATAATTAGCATCTCTAAAGTTATTTGTCGCTATAAACTTGTCAACAATATACGCATCTTAGTGTTTAGAAGTAAGGTTTAAGTATTAATAAATATAAAGTTGGCCAAAATCTGATATATTTGCAGATAGAATTCATCCTGGCTTTATACAAATTGATATTTGGCTGCGCAATTATATCAAATTGTGTATGCTTAATAGTTATTAAGTGAACATTTGATAAATATTTAAGTAGTAAACTGATCGAAATTAAATAAGGAACTTCAAGCCAAACGAAGTTCCAGACAATTAAAACGTAAGAAAACTGAATGCATTAGTTTAACAACGAACATTGTTTAAATGTTGACATACCAATTTGCTTAGTCGGGCACCACTTCGTACATGTTTGCGCCCTTCTTGAGCAAATAGCCGCCAATGTTGGCAATCTCCACTAGCTTTGTAATGCCCGTCATGATGCCCGCTCGCGTGCCCATCTCCTTGAGCTCCTCAAACTCAAAGATGCGCCGCCCCAGCGCAGCCGATCTCAACTGCATCATGCGCACAAAGCTCTGCAGCTGCGAACTTTTGCCAGAGCTGCTCGTCGCACCAGTTTGAGCATCGCCGAGGCGTGTCTGTGCCATGCTCTCCGTCAGCACTGCGATCACATCGCGCACGTGTAGCGTCGTCACAACGGTGGACAGATCCAACCGGGCACGTGCCTCCGCGAGGCAAATCAAGCCGAGCAGCTGTCTGAAAAAAAAACCAAGAGAAAAAATGAATAAAAATAAAGTATATATACCTCAAGTTCGTTGCCTAAGTCTTTCGTTTAAGTATTTGCTTTATGTTTTTAGCGCTGAAATTATATTTGTATATTTAGCTGTTTATTCTTCACAATAAATAAAAATCTACAGCCTGAGGCTGAAATGTGACATAAAAAGCCAAATGAAGCAGCTGAATAACAACCTATTTCGGAATCTTTACACATATCTGCAAATTTCTATATGTACTTTTTTAGGTCATATGCGTGCTACTATTATGGTAATTATTTAGCAAACTTATAAACAATTTTTGAATATATTAGGCTGTAGAACATTTTGTGAAACCCACCGTTTAACCCTTATATGGGCAATTAATAGTTATGGGCCGAAACTCGTTTCATAGAGTTAACTTTGTAAATTAATCAGCTGTATGTGGGCGAACATCGAACATGTTCCAACGCATTGGAGCGGAAGAGTTTTGAAACATGCACAACACAAAATATTACACAGAGATGCTGGACTGGTCTGTCGGCCAGTTGGCGAGCCGCAGCTCAAATCGATCCCAAACATTGCTCACACGCACCTTTCATTTAAATTGATCAATTTCGTATTTTCATTCTCGGCTTGCACGTTGGCGCGCACGGTTCGTTTCGGTGTGGTGCGGATTCGATACGAATAGGTTCGGTTTCAGTTTGGCTCAGTGTTTCTATCGCGTTGTGGAAAAGCGCATTGAAAGCAGAGCGCAATTTCCAAACAGTTGGCATTGAAGCGGCTTTTGTTTAATGCTCAGGTTGTCGTTGATGAAATTTTCAGTTGGCCAGCGGCGAGAGATTTTTTGAGTGTCGCAAGCTTAAAGAGTTTCTCATCAAATATTCGAAAAAGTGCAGCAAATACAATTAAGTTGTTGGTGTGACTGTTGAGTGTGAGACCAAAAAAATAAAGATGCACTCGATCATGTGGCCACTGAAGCTCGTAATCTTACTGAGCGTGCTTCTTGCAGCCGTGCAATGCTTTGAGATGAACAGTAAGTAATCCATTAAAATGTGACATTGATCAGTGGGTTTTATTATGAGTATTAAACTGGGAATTTTTCCACAATAATTTTTTATTTATATTTTTATTTTTTTGCTGTCACTAATAAATCGCATTTATTTGCGGCTGCACGCAACGATTGGCGGGGTAGTCATCCCATTAAAATGTAACCCATCAAATAATTCTAATTGCAATTGGATAAGTTAACATTAACGACAGATTGTGTAATGCCAGTGAATTTCTTATGTAAGACGATACAGCCTTCGCATGCTCAATATATTTTAAGATTAAATGTAAATCAGCTTTACAGATTTGCAATTAATTTGAACAATTTTGTATACAATACTAAAGCCTATTATAGCGCTTTATATTATTTACAAATTAAAAATCGGCTGAGGTTCTAGGCAACATCAATTAGTCTTTGGTATACACACTTAATAAATGAAGGTTTAAATATTTATAGTTTTTCGGCATCAGAAGCAATTCTTACGTCAAATTATCAGCTTTAAAAACGCTTACAATAAAACTGTATCCCATTTATGGATATATCAATTAACCCTAATCATCATATTTTTACCATTTAATAAAAAGTAAATAAAATGAGGTTAATTCTATTATGGAATATTTTTGAATGAAAAATTAGCGATTAAATTTTATAAACCATGTAAAAAAGTACAGAAAACATCAGTTTCTGTAGATTTAAAACAACAATTTTAGGCCACAGCCAATTTGTGCTGACCATAGCTTAAGCTCAATCAGTAGTTGAAACAGGGTATGCAAATATAATTAAAAGAGAAATTGAAATTTTATAATGTTCTATGAAGTAGATAATCGAATTTTACATCCAAGGGCTTGCATGATTTATAAACAGTGACAATGGGAGATTTTTGACGGATACATTCATTTTATATTGACATACGATGATTTGACAAATCCGCACTAGATATATGAAAGCGATTTGCATTTTAATTGTCACAAAGGTTTAAGCAAAGAGTCAACAAAACATTCCTTTCCAAAATGGTTTAATGCCCCAAACGATTGCTTTCAGTTAAGTTTGGGTTCTAATCAATTATCACATCTCAAAGAAGGCAACAGACATTGAGCATCTTATTTTTTGCTTTTTTGCGAAGCCTGACATGCTTAATTGAACAAATCCCAAAGCGATCATAATTTACATTCATTCAGTTTCGTGTTCTGTCAATAAAAAAAAAAAAAGTAAAAAGTTCCCCACACACAGCAGAAAAAAGAGCAAAAACTTCGAGATCGTAGAGACTCGAGACGGGAACAGTATGACTTTGCACTATTTGCATACCAATTTGAACATCGCAAAACAAATAAAACACGATTTTATTTTGCAAAATATTATGCACAGAATTTCTGTATGTTTTGCAAGTGCGAATTGCCAAATTTCTTTTTGATGAGCGTTTAAGGTTAAAGCAAAGGTCAAAGACTTGAAGTTAAAGGCTAATTTTCTTTTGGAAAATTTCATCTTGATGAGCATGAAATACGCAAAGTTCAATGATTTCAAATTGAATGTCATGTTCAAGTTCGTATCCTAAATCGCATTTGTTGAATACAGATAATAATTTGTCAAGTTTGTGTCCTATGTCTTTTGCTTGATTTTGCGAGTTATTAATGTTGAAACATTTCTCGGATTGAAAAAAAAATACAAGTTCAAGTTCGTGTCTAAGCATATTCGGCAGTCATTTAATGGGATACGTTTTTTAATGCGAATAACATGAATATTATTCGATATGCCAAGTATAAATGACTTTAAACTAAAATTTGAGTTCAAGTTTAAGTTTCAGTTTGTGTCCTAAGTCTTTTCAGTCTGTTTGCACGAATTCTAGAAATTTCTTTTTTATAAAGCGCACATTCTGCAAAGGTGAAGGACCCGGAATTCAAGTTCAAGTTTGTGTCCTAAGTCATTTCGACTAAGTCCCAGAACGGGCAGAAAAACAAGTTTCCTTTCACTTGACTTGATTGGACGAGCTGATAGAGTTAGTTAAAGTTCCATGTTCTCGGTTAATATGTTGGGTTTTATTGCATCGAAACTAGTTTTAAGTTCGCTGAATCATGCAACTGAAACTTCCTTAATGATGTGCATTGGTTTGCCTCCGCATCCGCTTCCACATCCACAGTGACGCAGTACTATGAGATGCCGCAACTTTACGACTTTGATGACTACGATCGCTGCCTGCATGAGTTCAGAGTGGGCGACACAGCCACCTATTGCTTTGTGCGCGCCGAGGTCCAGCCGAACAAATCGATAGCCGCCTGGCGTGCCATTCAGGAGATATCCAAGTATGACCGCCATCACTTTGATCATCGCCAGCTTTACTTTGGCCTCTGTTTGCACAAATGTGAGGCGCAGCTGGCGGATCTGGATGCAAATGCCATGCAGCAGCTACAGGCGGGCATACTCACTGACAACGCCAAGGTGAGTATACTAGAAAAAAAAACAAAAACTATCCTATTTCATCTATTCGAAGAAAATTTCGTTTCATTGCCAAGTTTACAAGTTTCTTGTAATTATTAACAACATACAAATTAACAGCATCAGCTTATTTCGATGGTTCAATGATATTCTATGAGCCTTATCGCTTGGATTTAATTAACACAACCATATTAAAAAATGTATTCAATATATCGAAAAACCGCTTTTCAATGCATTTGAAGATCGCACACAATTTAATTCAATTTTACGCCTTTGCCCAACCGCCGCCGGTTGCACCTTCAAGAAAAATAAAGATTTCAAAATCTCTCACAGCTACCAATAAAAAATAAACAAAGCGAAACAAACGAAAATACAGTGTTGAATGAATGATAAATATGTTTAAACTAACAACAATAAAAGCCGAGACAAATGCGTACGGGACATATCACAAACAAACAAATAGTGTAACGACTAGTTTTTACCCTTACGTAGCTGTGAAGTTAATATGAGAATTTGCTAGCAACTGAAATATATTTTTTCTATACTAATTATATAAGTTAATATTTATTTTCTCTTTAGTGAGCATTCAATTTGTACATTAAATTTTTGATTTTTAAAATTTACTACTTTGGGACTAAATTATTTGGATTTCGTATTTACATAGATTAATTTAATCGATATGCCAATAGCAGTATCTTAATTCTTATCCAAGCCAATTCTTAATTGAATACCTACTAATACCTCTAAGACTTAAAATTAATATACTTAATTAATAGATAGTTTCTGAATTGTATTATAAAATAATTTTATTTTGATGCTAAAAATATAGTTTCTTCTCTATGTATTAAACTGTTTGATAAAGTTTGCATAATTTGCTTTGTGTTCTAATTTATACTTTACATTTTCTGTATAATGACTTATATTTTAAGGCTTAAAAATTAAAATTTTTTGGGAACAGCCGATATTGTTTTAATTTTCACATTTTAGATACAATTAAAGTTATTACAGTGCCGAAAGTTAATTTTAAAAGTATATGCCTTTTTTATATGCAACAAGCTGTGTAATATAGTTGATGTACCCTATTACTAAACAAAAACGAAACAATGATCGCTGTTATTTAATGACCGACAGTTTATTCAACTCATGCTCAAGCTAAGCAGTGGCTTAGCTAAGGGGAGTGCGACTAATACGGAAGCTGTGTATAAATTGTTCAGAAATGTAATAATCAAGATTTATAAAGCAAATATTATATAGAAAATATAAAATCGAATAATATGGCATATTCAAATTTCGATACGTTTTAGCACTGATTTTTTCAATTCATTATAAAAAGCTGTTTAGTTGTTCAAACCCCGTTTTGGAGTATTTGAAATGACTAAGCTAAATTAGAGCTTTTATTATTTTATAAAGACTTTGGCATCATTTAGGTGGGTCTGCTGAATACATAGAGATATAATGCCTTCTCGGAAAACCCACTGATTGACTGATGTCAGTCGCTGCAGTAGACAACTATGAAATGCAGTTTTACATTTTTTAGGTTACACAAAAGGCGCGGACCCTAAAAACAAAAATTTATTCAAATTGGAGCAAATGCATTTCTTTCAGGGTCAAGGCTGTGACATTTAATAGCCAATTTAATGGCACTTGATGATATAATATTTGTATTGCTCGCTGCAGGTGAACGTGTATCTGGAACTGTTTACCATGGAGGTGGCCAATCGGGCCCGCCATAACGGCCTTAGCAACGCCTGCATTAACTGGCGCTTGCAGCAGCTCAACTTTGGTATCCAAGCCAAGAGCGTTGTCGAGTATTGTGATACTTCAGCGACAGCCGGCAAGGTCATCGAGGAAGGTAAGCTATTTTATGGGTACAATATTAAAGAACAGTTTTCTTTGAGCGACGAAGCATAAATTCCCTTGCAAACAGATAACAGATGCATGATATATTTCTGATAATAATAATAGTTAAACTCTCAAGTAATTGTGTCAATGGGATCTATACCATATAGAAGGGCGATGTCTCAAAATTGTGAGTTTTGTCAATATATCATTAAAAACAAAGAGTTTTTCAAGCAAGAACTCAATTTTCAATGGATTCCTTTATGGGAGCTATAAAGTGCAGTAGTGCTATACAAATAAGTGTTTTTTTTTATGATAAAGTAATATTATCACTCATTAATTTTGATCTTGGTCAAAATATATTAAATATATTTCACATGGATTCCTTTTCGGATTGAGCGTTCCTCGGATAGCTATATGATATAGAAGTCCAATGTGAATTACCCCTATGCTGAGGAACTAAAGTATAAGTATAGGACAAATAATAAAAATCGGTGTGATTTTAAAAATATAATAATTCTTGTAAATAGTGCAATTATATAATTAATATTAGAAAAAAAAAATACTAAAAATAGGTACATTTTTAACCAATTGTTCCAAGAGGAGCCAAATGAAATTTTAGTCCGATGTAGATAGATATTACATTAATAGTGAGAAATAAGCAATTATAAAATAGGCAACTATCATACTGATTAAGAATTATATATATACTTATATATAGGACTAGCATTTCCCGGCTTGCGTTGCTACGCCCCTTCTTTATTTAAAACAAGTAAGAGTTCTCTAGTCGAGAGTGCCCGACTAGGATATACCCTGAACCCAGTTCTTATATTCATAATTCTTAATCTGCATTCATACATATAAAACACACACACATACAAACAGACGCTGCTACTGAGAACGTCATGCAATTGCTTTGCTTCTTCTTCTTCCATTAACCAAAAACTATGTTACATTTAATCGTAAATAACTTCTTTGTTTATTGTCCGATCGTAATGAAATTTTTAGGACATAAAGATGGCATATAAATGAATACGAAGGTCATACATCCAAAAATACGTATTTTTCAGTTAATGGTGGATTGGAGGGAGATATAAAACAACAAAACATTTTTTACTTTTGTATGCTATACGAGAATATACATAGTGAATATGGTACCTCTAGGTTTTATAGCTTTCTAATAAAACCCAAAAAACACCGGTCTGGAATCTAAATATATCGATAACTTTGGAACACGAAGAGATATCCAGAAAAAAATTGATAAAATATATTTTTAATATGATGTCTCTAGCTTTTGTAGTCTCTGAGAAACGCGGGTTCATACAGACGGACAGACGGTCAGACGGACAGCCAGACGGACATGACTAGATTGACTTGACAATTGATAGTGATTCATAATATATATACTTTATGGGGTCGGAGATGCTTCCTTATGCCTGTTACATACTTTTGCACAAAACCATTATACCCTTTTTCCCCATTTTTAATGGCATCAGGGTATAATAATCAGACGAAAATTTAATTTTCACCCATACAACCCACTATTTTCTTCCCGGGGGGTGCATTTTCCACAAAATTGGTACACATTTCTTAATCAATTTTTATAATATTCTTTGAAAATAAGTTTGCACCCAATCCAATAAAATACCAAAAAGTTGCATACAACAGTTTTCCCGCTGTTTTTAAAAATTGGGGGGTGATTTTGCGAAATTTTAAAAACCTGTTGTTAATATTTTCTTATGTAGAGCATTGAAAATCAATTTGAAGATAATCGGACAAAAATTATATTTTCGACATACAATCTTTTAGGGGGTGATTTTTTAAAAAAAGAAGTATACAGTTCTTAATGAATTTTTATAATGATCTTTGAAAAAAAAGTTTGAACACGATCTGATGAAAAAAAAAAAGTTGCATACAACGGTTTTTCCTCATTTCCCCGAGTTTCTGTATAGAAATTTCCAAATTCTTAGTACTCACTTTCAGACTAAGAGAAAACTACAGTGAAAATTTCAGCTCTCTAGCTTTTATGGTTTGGGCCCTGCGTTGATCACCAATCACCAATCAGGACAAACTGTTTTATATATATATATATATGTAGATATATCTTTTTCAATGTTTTAACAAATTTCTAGACATAATAAGCACACTCTCACTCTCGCCCTTAATCCGTACCACACAGATGATCCCTGGAATTTGATGTTCTACGTTATTGTTTGTGCAATCATTCTGTTCTCCTGCGTTAGCAGTCTCATTGATTTGCACTTGAAGCGTCGCCGTCATGACAAAATGCTGAAGGAGCGGGATCATTACAAGACGCCTCCACGTAGTCTGATCACCCGACTGCTGCTGACGTGCAGCGTAGCAAGGAATTGGTATCGATTGAATCAAGAGCCAAATGGCAAGATCGGACGCGAGTTGCGTTTTCTCGATTGCTTCAAGTTCTTTGCCATGTTTCTGGTCATTTTCGCGCACACCAACTGGGTGATCTATGAGAGCGCTATAAGCAATCCACAGGATCCGGAACGTATGCTGCATTCGGCTGCTGGAACGCTGCTTATTTCCGGATCCCTGATAACAGTTACATTCTTTGTGATAAGTGGCTTATTGCTGACCATCAATTGGCTGGCGGTCACACGCGCTGTGTCTGTGGATCACAAGCCGGAGGAGTGGGGCGTGGCCAAATATGCGGCACTCTTTGTCAAATTCAATGTGTTTCGATATATACGCCTGACGGTGCCGTATGCGTTTGTCCTGCTGCTAAGCGGCGTTTACTTTGAGAACGCCGGCGGTCCGCTCTGGCGGCACGTCTACCAGCGGGAACAGTTGGCCTGCCGCAAGAACTGGTGGACCAATTTGTTGTTTATCAACAACTTTGTGCGCACCGATGAGCGGGTGAGTAAAGCTGGTCGATTGGCTGGAACTGCATTAGGTTAATCGGTTACATTTCCTTTTTACAGTGCCTGCTACAGGGCTGGTATTTGGCAGCGGATACGCAATCCTTTGCCTTGAGTTTGCTGGTACTGATGCTGGGACATCGTTTTGGAAGATGGAGCAAGCAGCTCTATGGCATCGTGCTGGGCATCTTTATGCTACTGCCCGCTGTGCTCACCTATGCCTTGGACTATTATCCCATTTTCCTGCCAACGCCGCAGTACGTAGCGAAATATCCAGTCCAAATATTTGCAACAAATTTTAATTTGAGTTTCCATTTTAGAACCCAAAAGGACTCGTTTATTGGAGATCGTCAGTTCACCGAGTTTTATACATCTTTTCAAATGAACTTTGCCGCCTATTTCTGTGGCGTCCTGGCTGCCATTGCCTATGATCAGTTGTCCTTGAAACAGTATAAACTGCGGGAACTGCGCAGCTTTCAGTTTCTCTGGTTTGCAATTATTCCCGTTGCTGTTTTGTGGCTTTTTACGGCGCATCCGATTTATCAGCATTATTATGCTGAGACGCCGCGCATTTGGGGCGCCATCTATGCGGCCTTGCAGCGCAACTTGTGGGCCTTTGGACTGGGCATATTCGTTGTGGGCATGGCCGCCAAGGTGGGATGTAAGTACAGTTAGCTCAGTTAGCTTGCACTTTTTATACCCTGATCCCATTAAAAATGGGAAAAAGGGGTATTATGGTTTTGTGCAAAAGTATGTAACAGGCATAAGGAAGCATCTCCGACCCCATTAAGTATATATATTCTTGATCAGTATCAATAGCCGAGTCGATATAGTCATGTACGTCTGTCCGTCTGTATAAACGCGTGTTTCTCAGAGACTACAAAAGCAAGAGACTTCATATTTGAAATATAAGTTCTCGTAGTGGCGGGACGATACAAGTTTATCATTTTCGATTTCTCGTCCCGTTCAAAAGTTATTGATAAATTTCGATTTTAGCCAAGTGTTTTTCGGGCATAACTTGAAAGTCATTAAAGCTAGCGAATTTATATTAAAATTTAAGTTACTGTACTGCCGGCTCAATACAAACTTATCATTTTATTTTTGATATCTCAATCCTTACAATAGTGATCGATAAATTAAGATTCCAGAACAGTGTTTTTAAGGTATAGCTTAAAAGTTATAAGAGGAAGAATCACCAAATTCAGTACATATATTCTCCTATAGCATACAGAGGTTAAACACATTTCACTTTTTGAATACCCCTCCCCGATCTCTAAGAAATCGAAAAATACGTTTTAGAGGTATGAACTTCAGATTTATAGATTTATATGCCATCTTTGTGTCCTACAAATTTCATTACGATCAGACAATAAACAAAAAAGTTATTAACGATTCAATGTACCATTGATTGTGGCCAAAGGAAGAAGAAGAAGCAAAGCAATTGATGATGCGCGTAGCAAGCAGCTTGGGTTTATATATGTGTGTGTGTGTTTCTATGTATGAATGCAGATAAAGAATTATGAATGTGAGAACTGGGTTCAGGGTATCTCCTAGTCGGGCACTCTCGACTAGAGCACTCTTACTTGTTAAATACATTTTATTTAGTAGCAATTACTGTTGTGTAATTAAAATGTAGATTTTAGTTCCCTTTGTTTTCTTAAATACTGTTAATTAACAGCAATTACTTTCAGGTAATTGAATTGCAATTAATATTTCCAATAACAGTATTATGCCTAAAATATTAAGTTATTTGGAGTAATTCCAATATTTTCCCATTTTTTTTTTTTTTTTAATTTTTTAGGGGTTGTTCGGAAATTTGCCTGCCTACCCATCTTTCGCATACTGGGCCGCCTCACCTATGGCGCTTTCATAGTGCACCTTTTAGTAGCACGCCTAGCGCTGGCCACGGTGCGTGAGCCCATATACTTTGGCACAGGCACAATGGTGAGTTAATGAATTTATAATTGATCTTTGACTTTTCCACAACTCATTTTGTTTGGTTTCCTTCTAGTTTGCTTATATTTTCTATGTGTTGTGCGCCTCGTATCTGAGCTCTCTGGTTCTGGCGATTTTTCTAGAGCTACCTGTATCATCTTGTCTTAAACTAATGCGATAGACTTAGCTAAACAATTATGATATTGATATTTGCTGAAAGTGACAACCTAAAACTGAGCTTAATCGGAAAAACAGTACAGCAAACATAACCTTATGAATAATGCAAGTGCCTAGAGCGAGAGGAAAACCGTTTTAATTTGTAAAAAAGGTTTTAGCTTTTTAGTTTGTAGAATGATTCATTTTACGAAGCTTTCAGTGAACTTTTTAGATCTATTCAAGAAAAACAATTGAAAACTAGTGAATAAATAACAAATTTATAAATAATAATAAATAACGGAATAAAAGAATGAACCGATGTAGCTTGATAGTGAAATCTATAGTTTAAAATTTATATTATATATTCATTTATTCATTTGCTCTTTTAATGTTATGTGAGGCAAGTGTCATAGTCGTTTAAACTAAACTTATGCTAACGTTTTTTTTGTAATTATACCCTAAACATAAGTAAATTAACTTAATTAAATCCCATAGGGATAACAAATACCAGTAAAGCTGAGTTTAATGGATACTTATATTACTACATTATACAATTTGGTTACATGCATTGTATCGTTATATAACTAATTTCGATTTTGTATATAAAATACCATATTCATTGTGATTTATAATAACAACAAAAAACCAATAAGTACATATATGACAATCATTTAATAAACAATTGACCATATTTGCAAACATTGTAATTAATAATGCGCACCTAAATACATCCGCAAACCAAAAGAATCGCAGAGATGTTTTTACTATACTTATGGCACAAAAAAGCAGCACAATAAACTATAATTCGCCAATAAATTTTATCAACTTCTTTATAGAAAAAAAATATGACAATTTTTAGAAAAGCTCATCTATTAATTCATCTTTGCATACCGGTTAATGGCATTCTACAATGGCAAAAGTACATAAATACATATATTTTTGATGAGCAATACAAATTAAAGTTTTTGATATCAAATTATATATATTTTTTTAGCAGTTGTGTTTGTCTAGTTTTAGTTTCCACAACAATTTGTATATCCTGATCCCATTAAAAGTGGGAAAAAGGGTATAATGGTTTTGTGCAACAGTAATTTTGTATGACCTTCGGATTTCACATAGTCTCAGATTTATATGCCATATTTGTGTCATAAAAATTTCATTACAATCGGGCAATAAACATTGAAGTTATTAACGATTCAATTTAACATAGTTTGGGGCCAAAGGAAGAAGAAGAAGCAAAGCAATAGCATGACGCGCGCAGCCAGCAGCTTCTATTTGCATGTGTGGGTGTTTCTATGTATGAATGCATATAAAGAATTATGAGTGTAAGAACTGGGTTCAGGGTTCTTCCAGTCGGGCACTCTCGTCTAGAGCACTCTTACTTGTTATTCCCTGAACCCATTAAAAATGGGAAAAAGCGTATTATTGATCTAAATCAACAACCGAAACGATCTAGCCATGTCCGTCTGTCTGTCCGTCTGATTAAACGCGCTGATCTCAGAGACTACAAGAGCTAAATACTTCACATTTGAAATATAAGTTCTCGTATTGCCGGGTCAGATCAAGTTATGTTTATCTCGTCCTGTTCAAAAGTTATCGATACATTTCGATTCCAGACAAGTGTTTTTTGGACATAGCTTGAAAGTTATAAAAGCTAGAGACTTCATATTTGTAATTTAAGTTCTCATACAAGCTCATTACAAGCTTATCATTCTTTTTTTTAATATCTCGACCCATTCAAAAATTATCGATAAACTATGATTCCAGATTAGTGTTTTTAAGGTAAAGCTTAAAAGTTATAAGAGGTAGAGGCACTAAATTGTATATGTAAATTTTCCTAAAGCATACAGAAGTAAAAAATATTTCAGTTTTTAGATACGATTTTCCAGAAATCGAAATATACGTGTTTTTAGAGGTATGACCTTCGGATTTTACAATGTCTCACATTTATATGCCACCTTTACGTCCTACAAATTTAATTACGATCGGACAATAAACAATGAAGTTATTTACAATTCAATGTAACATAGTTTGGGGCTAATGAAAGAAGAAGCAATTGTATGACTTGCGCAGCTAGCAGCGTTAGCTTGTATGGGAGTGTGTGTGTGTTTCTATGTATGAATGCAGATAAAGAATTGTTAATTTAAGAACACTCTCGACTAGAGCACACTTACTTGTTATACCCTAAACCCATTAAAAATGGGAAAGAGAGTATCATGAAGTTGTGCAAAAGTATGTAACAGGCATGAGGAACCATCTCCGACCCCATAAAGTATATATATTCTTGATCACTATCAATAGCCCAGTCGATATAGCCATGTCCGTCTGTCCGTCTGTATGAACACGCCTTTCTCAGAGACTACAAGAGCTAGAGACTTCATATTTGGAATATAAGTTCTCGTATTGCCGGGTCAATGCAAGTTATTTTTATTGTTTCGATATCTAGTCCCGTATAAAAGTTTTTTAAAAATTATACCTATTATTTTGTGCCAATGGTACTTGGAGCCGGGCGCGAAGCCGCGGATAAAAGCTAATATAAGGTAATATAGTACTCACCCCATGCCAATTTGACTATGTTCATGCTCCGCCTCGCTTCGGCGACACAGCTCCAGGAAGTGTCGCTTGATGGCACTGGCAGCTGCATCGTTGAGCAACGGCCTTACATTCTGACGCGCATAGGCAATGAATTTCTTAATCAAAATGGGCGGCAGCAGATCCAATTCCGCATCTTTCAAAACATTATACTCGAGTCGCTTATCCAAGTCATAGTCCAACTGCATAATGCTATCCTGGTCATCCGGCTCCGGCACATCATAGAGGCTGCTCTCGCAAAGGGAATCACTCGTCTTGGGCTTCAGCGCATAGCGAGCGGCGATCTGGGAGCGTTTCTTGGATCCCGCATGGAGGACACGCACATGCTCCGTCAGGGATATATCGCGCGTGGTAGACGGTCTGTCCAGGAGCACGTAAACCAAATGGAACTCCTTGAGCAGAGCAGCAGTGATACGTATATTCTGCAACAAATAACGCGACTGATCGTATTGGCCACGCTGAGGATTAGCGCAGGCTATAATGGCGGGTTGAGCATCGAAGGCTGCAAAGGCTCCTGGCAGCGACATATTGAGCTGCCCGGACTGCATGCACTGCAGCAGGAGTTGCTGCTTGGAGGCCAACTTTTCGACGCCATCCACAAGACAGTGTCCCACACTGCTGGCCGAGAGCAGAGCACCTGCATCCATGATCCGCTTATTGCGACCGCTAAACGTGAAGCCCATTTGATTGGCTGCTTGGGCGCCTCGCTTGCCACTGATGTGGCCGCCACGTTCTGTGACCTGTGCACAGTTTAGCAGCAGCTTCGATTTCCCAATGCCCGGATCTCCCACCAGCAGCACATTAATGTTGTCGCCAAGCAGTGAGAGTAGGCAGGCAGCTTTGGCCAGCTCGTGGCCATGCAGTTCCGGCGCCAGCGATTGAACGAGCAGCTTAAAGCTATTCGACTCCGAGCTGATCATGGAAATGGCCTCCAAATCCCGTTCGCTGAACTCACGCTTCTGGTGCCGCGCCTGCTGCACGCTGCACGCACGCAAGTAAACCTGCAAATCCCCGCCAGCTGTCTCCTCGCTGCTGTCACACAGTGCGCGCAATTTCAGCACGCCTGTGGCAATAATCTCCTGACCAACGTGCACGGCATCCACCAGCTCATGCCGAAGCTCAATGTCCAATTTGCTCGGCAGCGTGTTATCATAGTCCGTAAGCAGCGACAGGCTGGACTCCTCCAGTCGAATAATCTGACGCACTGCTAGTCGCGTATATGGCGAGCTGCGCAGCGCCAGAAAGTTAGCCTTGGCCCCGCACTGCGCCTTTAGGCAGTGATAGGGACGTGGCGTATAGTTGGCACGCTGGCGCAGCGACTGCTCCGACTGGCAGCGTGTGCAGCGAAACGCTTGCCAGGCCAGACCATAGCTCGGTTCACCCACGCTGCTCACAATCCCACGCACTGCAAATAGGCTGTCCACACGGGCATGACTAATCTGGCTGATCAGCCCAACGGGCACAAAGTCCTCGGGACGTGCGTGGATCTTGCGCGTACGTCCAGTGCGCGGCACATAGGTATCCTTGGTAGAAACAATCGGCAAAATGCTATCCTCCGTCTCCTCAGCGGCATCCAGGCAACTGTTGACAACCACCGTGTGCATGGCGATCCCAATGGTGGACAGAGATCGCAGTGGCTGCTGCTGCAAATCTTCTGTTAGCGTCGGCCACACCGCCTTCAGTTGCTCGTCGTGCACAATGCCGGCGGCGGTGAGCTGAAAGTAACCACATTGACGTATCCTTACCACATCATACTTTTGCGGATTACGCTGATAGTGCGCCTCCACGGCCACAACACGCTTAGCCAGCTCACTCTCCGCTGCATACACCTCGCGCAGAAAGTACAGCCGCCAGCCGGGACAGCTCCGGGGATTGTCCACCAGCACACTGCGCACCTGCAGTGCATCCTCCGGAGCAACATAGTTCTCCGGGCGCAAAAAGCTGCATTCTAATGGCGCATTCGTGCCACGCTTACGCCGTGCATTGCCATCGGAACGAGCACGATTCCAGCCACGAGGCTGCGCAGCGACGCCCCTCGGAACCGGATCTTGTCCTGTAGTCTCTTGGCGATTGGCGCCTGCTGGTATAACCTGACCATTGCGACGAAAATAGAAATAGGGACAATAGCCAGTGCCACCACGCCCTCGTCCGCGAAAAAATCTCGACTGTGCACGTCCAGCTGCTGGTGGGTTCATTTAGATTTCACAAAATTACACTATTTTTTAAACTTGCGCAAATCGAGACATTTATTTCGCGGCCTGCTTCCTCTTCTACCTAGTCGATTTCTACAAAAAATACCAATTTAAATACTATCGATTACAGCGCACCCATATAAGCCGCTTTTTATTAAATTCACCACAAATGCAATTTTAAACATGTAGCTATATTCGATATAAATAAAATTCAATGCGCGCTTTATCGATTAATTTAAGATTGAATATTATATTTTCCCGGTTAACTTTACCGACCAACTCATATGTATGTAATCAATGGTACCAAGGCTCTAAAAAAAAAAGAATATCATATTTAGTTATAGTAATTTAATTATTTATTCAGTACACTCATACCCTTTTCAATCAATTTTTTTGAGGCAAATAATGCTTAAGAGCATTGATGACCTTAGTCTTAAGTTCTTTAAACAATTCCAGCATCAGTTTCTCTTCCTTTTTGTTTGTAGCATGGAAGTCACGGAGCTCGCAGAAAAAATTAGCGCATCCATCAAATAGACCAATCTGTTTAGCCTGCAGCTGCATCATCTCCTGTTGCAAAGCCTCAAGATTCCTAATATTGTCATCTAAACGGGCCGACATTGTTTCTATACCAGCCAAACGCACCTTGTGATCCTTATCCTCCTCGTCATCCTTATTATCTAAACTAGTATCCGCCATATCATTCAAAACGATGACAGTATCGTCAGTTAATCTAGCAGCCACAGCTAAATCGGGATCTTGCACTGGAGACTTGAGTTTCTCTTTAGTTTGCTTCTTCAATTCCGAATTGTCCGCCAACTGCAAATTTTGTTTGCAATGTTACCTGTATACACTATTTTATGTACTACACTTACCTTCTTTTGGACAGCTTTTGATTTATTTTTTTTAGTCATTTTTCTTTATTCTTTTACAACTGCAGTAATAATTTATGTCAGTAATTATTCGACAGGAGCAACGAATCAATGTGAAAAAGCAGTAATGACAGTAAATTCATTGCGTACCGATTTAGCAAGCGCACTATTAATAGGGCCTTCTAGTATCGTTAATAATTTGTTGTTTATAAACGGTGCAATCGGGCCACGCTTATGCCGTGCATCGCCATCGGAGCGAGCACGATTCCAGCCACGGGGCTGCGCAGCTGTGCCTCTCGGAACTGGATCTTGTCCTGGAGTCTCTTGGCGATGGCCGCCTGCTGGTATTACCCAACCATTGCGACGAAAATCGAAATAGGGAATAATAGCCAGCGCCGCAAATTCCTCGTCCGCGAACAAATCTGGACTTTGCACGTCCCGCTGCTGGCGGATTAATTTCGATTTCACAAAATTACACTATTTTTAAAACTTGCGCAAATCGAGACATTAGTTTCGCGATATGCTGCCTCTTCTACCTTTAATCGATTTTTACAAAAATACTAATTTAATTGCTATCGATTACTGCGCAGCCATATAAGCCGCTATATTTTAAATTCACCACAAATGCAATTTTTAATCAATGTAAAAATTTTTAAAAACCAAATAGCAAATAATCAAGTTAACTAAGGCTCACAAAAAAATAAAAAATAATATCATATTTAGCTAAAGTTATTTAATTATTAATTCATTATTTAACTGCAGTACATTCATGCCCTTTTCAATCAATTTAGTCTTAAGTTCTTTCAACAATTCCTGCACCAGTTTCTCTTCCTCTTTGTTTGTAGCATGGAAGTCACGAAGCTCTAAGAACAAATTTGCGCATCCATCAAATAGACCAATCTGTTTAGCCTGTAGCTGCATCATCTCCTCTCGTAAAGCCTTAATATTCTTAATATTGTCATCTAAACGGGCCGACATTGTTTCTATACCAGCCAAACGCACCTTGTGGTCCTTATCCTCCTCGTCATCCTTATTATCTAAGCTAGTATCCGCCATATCATTCAAATCGATGACAGTATCGTCAGTTAATCCAGCAGCCACAGCTAAATCGAGATCTAGCACTGGAGACTTGAGTTTCTCTTTAGTTTGCTTCTTCAGTTCCGAATTGCCCGCCAACTGCAAATTTTGTTTGCAATGTTACCTGTATACACTACTATATGTACTACACTTACCTTCTTTTGGACAGCTTTAAATTTATTTTTTTTAGTCATTTTTCTTTTTATTTTTATTATTGCAGAGACAATTTATGGCAGTAATTATTCGACTGAAGCAACGAATCAATGTGAAAAGGCAGTAAATTCAGTGATTACCGATCTAGCTAGCACATTCTTAAAATTGCCTACTATGATAATTTTTATTTTGATGTTTATATATATATTGAGCTACATTTTGATATTGATAAAATTTTTCACCGATACTAGCTATATGACTATATCCAATTCGGTCCGGTAGTAGAAAGCCGGATATACAAACATAAGCCACGATATACCAAGAAACCTTAAAAACTGAAAAACATAAGACAGGTTCATCAAGCCTTAAATTTCTATATATATATATATTATTATTATTATTATTATATAAAGCTTACTTATGGTTTAAACTATAAGTAAACTTAGGTGTTTTTGAGCAGAGCTACTAAGGCCTTAAACTCAATTATTTGACATATTTACATATATACAAATTTTTATATTTACATATTCACATGTTAGTTATGATTTTTCATAATTAAAGTTAATATTAAATTTTATTAATTTTTTTTTTTTTTTTTTTTTGGTTTTATATTTTGTCTGCAATGTTGCTCTTCATTAAGAATTCTAATATAATTTTTAAGTTGTGGTTAAACCGTTAAAAACAGAAATTCATGATAACCATACAAAATCAAAGAGTTTTTGGGCAAAACAAATTAATAACCCAAATATGCATTAGTCAAGTTAGAGTCGATCATGTTAGCGTCGATAATAAAAAAATTAAATGCAGAATCTAAGGGAATTAAATTATCTATCAATTAAATGCAACAACTTGGAAATTGGAACTTTTAATGTGGTACAATATTTTATTCTGTTATTTCTATTATATATATGTTAAGTTCAAAAATCGCGCTTTCCGCCAACTGTTGTCCAATACTGAATCAGCAATAGTTCTGCTCACGAGCGAACTACTAGTCCAATGACAGCAATGCATGAAATGCCCTTGGATGGCTTACAAATAAATTATTTTCTCCATAACTGCTTCAAGGAATTTTATCTTTTATATCTTAAACGTTGCTTAAAGCAACAATCTTTAATTGTGTATACCCCTCATTGCACGGCCAGTACTATGAGTTGAGATATTTGCGTTCAAATACAAGACTCATTTTCGTGGCGATTTTGTATGGACAGTTTCTAGGAATATTTTGAAAATTTAACCAATTTTTCTACAAACTATGGGCTTTAATCCTGTATATTTATTTTTGAAGTTCAACCCCAAAATTGAAACACATTGATAGCTCCAATTTCTAAGTTTTTGCGTTTAAATGATAGATAATTCAATTCCCTTAGATTCTTAAATTTTTTTGATGAAACTCAATTAAGCTTAAAATAATTACATTTTAAAAAAGGTTCCATTTTGCCAAAAAATCGACGCTAATTCGATTCTGCATTTAAAAAAGGTTCCAATTTGTCAACAAATCGACGTTAACATGATCGATGCTAACTTGGCGCACATATAAATTTTGGTATGCATAAATTAGGTATTTTACAGAGATAAATTAGCAGCGACATGCTATTTGTGATTGTTTTGTTATTGTAAATTTATAATTTCGGTAGAGAAGGCTAGGCGCATGGGTCTAATCACCACACTACAAATGTAATTCGCCGCACCTCAGCCATAAAAGGTTAAGTTCTGAGTTATCGATGACAGTCAAAGCGATACGTTTATTTGCAGTCAGTTGTAATTCGGTATAATATTCAGTTTCATCAGAAAAAAAAACAACAAACTAGACAGCTGTTTTTCCAGTCAAAAAACAGTGTTAAACAACACTTACTAAAGTTAGTTTTTGGGGTGAATGTGAAATAAACAATCAGAAGGGCTGTCGATATCGTTTTTTTGATTTTCCTATTTATTCAAAATGGGCAAAAGCGAGAAAAAGTCTAAGAAAAAGCACAAGAGCAAGCGTAAGGAGCACAAGGAGAAGCACAATGACAAAGTGAAGAAGTCCAAGAAGCATGATAAAAAAGAAGCAACGCCGCCAGCAAAAATTGAAATTCCAGCCGCCGTCGCCGACGCTGCCGATGCCTCTGCCGTTGCTAACAGTGGCAGCGAGGAAGATTTCGCTATCCCAATAGGTAGGTATTGATTGAGCGTTATTCAGCACTCAAATCTGTTTACATTTCGTCCTTGATTACATTTTTAAGCGCTGATGAACAGTAAATCGCATGCACCGGAAACGCCGGAGGAGTATCAGCGACGCCAAAGCCAAATACGCCGTGAAGTGGATCCGCTTACTGGTCGCACACGCCTCATTAAAGGCGACAGCGAAATACTAGAGGAGATTGTGAGTAAGCAGCGACATGGCGAAATCAACCGGAAAGCGACCAGTGGGGACGGGGAGTATTTTGGGGGTCAATCCTTTGCGGCGGCAGCAGCCGCCAAGCGTCGCAAGCAGCCAAAGTAGACATACAATTAGTTATAGTTAATAATTAATAACTGTTAATCTATAAATAAACAAATTTAAGCTGTATATACACATAGATAAATGAATAATAGATAGACAGATTGATAAACAGGGGTAAATTGCTAGTAGAGTTGATGAAAGAATGTTGTGCTGCCATCCTGCCAGGCGGGATCATCGCTGACCTTGGCCCGGCACATGGGACAAGTCTGTTCCCGCTTGAACCATGTCTGGACGCACTCATCACAGAAGATGTGACCACACTCCAGTAAAGTGGGTGAATTGTACGGATCATGGCAAATGGGGCACACGGAGCCAGCGGCATCCAGTTCGTCTTTTGTCGGCGGCCGCTCCGAATCCTGTATATAAATATGATGACAAGCCAGAACACATGAGATTAGTTAAAGAAATTTAATTTTGTATTATAAAAAGTGTTTATATATGAAATACAAAACGAATAGCTAGCCGTAAATAGTCTGGAGAGAGATACATATCAATTTATGCATAAATAACTTTATTTAAATTAAAGTAATAGTGAAATACTATTGACAAATTAATCATGTATGAATTGAGTTTGCAACCAATTTGATACAGAACACAAAAGTTTTTAAATTTCACTCTGATCGGACAAACATTGAACTCTTGCTCATACTATCTTGAATATCATTTTCCATTCTTTGATATCGCAAATTATGTAAGCAATTTTAAAAGAAAAAATGTTTATTCAACCGCTTTCCACCATGATTTGATTTCCCGAAATCGCCATCACAATCTTAGATATTCCTGGATATACCGAAGTCGGTAATACCGTTCAAAATTATGAGTTTGAAGCTGGATGGATGAAAAACAATTTAAGGTACATTACCAGTTTTCTTCATATATCGCTTTCTAGCTCTTACGGTTTCTTATGAATCTATATCTATATTATATTTACTACTTCTATATATATGTAAATATATAAAAGTTATTTTTGTCCACTTACAATATTGCGTTTAAATGTTGTAATGGCCTTCTTCAGGGATTTGCCGCGCTCCAGTAGCTCAAAGATTTTAGCGCCAATGTACAAAGAGGAGAAGAGTGCGCCGGAGATGACCTCCAGACCCGAGTAGGACTCGTACAGAAACATGAACCACTGTGTGATGGGAACGAGTGCCCGATAGAATTGCGATATGTACTCTACCAGAACATAAAGACGTGCCTGCAAAAGATATAGAAATTAAGTTGAGAAATCAAGAGTCATAGCAACTGAAAAATAAACAGTCGAAATTCCCAAAGTCGAATTATCTTTAAAAAAAATGATCGGTTTACACTCGAATAGTAACTAAAAATGTTGATAGTGATATAAAGTATTTGGTTATTGCTGACCTTGACATTGAATTTTTAATATGGTAAATTTGGTAAGTATTTGTTAAAAAATAAAAAAAATACTTAAATTTCGAATAATTATATTTTAAATATTTTTGTATACCGAAGTTTCTAAGTTGAATTTTCTTTGTGGTGATTCAAATTAGAGAAGTTCGACTAAAGGTTAAAATTCAATAATATCTTGAAATCAATTTATTTCACAATATATCCATTAATAGTATAGCAATTACTTACTCGCACTTTCAGTCGTATCACATGGATGGGCAACAGGGTAATGCTGATCTTAATGAGTATTGTGATCAGCTTGAGCAGCAGATCGCTGACGGCCACATAGTAGAGAAGCATGCCCAATGGAATGACTTTGGTCACAGCCGTTTCATTCGAAGAATCCTTGCCGAGCAGCTCAAAGCTCGACTGGAATGTTGTCGGCGGACTGCCATTGAGCAGGTCGTTGTCCGATTTGTAGTGCGATGTGGAGACATCAACAAACTGATAGCTCTTTGGCGGAGGTACAAGCAGCCCCACAGGATCCGGCGGCGCTGTGGCCATATATAGACGCACCGTGACCACCACAATGATAAAGCACGCATCTCGCAGCAGCACCGCATAGTTCTTCTGTGCCAGCCGCGATACCTGCAAGCGCACCGAGCGATTCACATTGTACATTATGGTCTGGAGCAGCAGCAGATCGATTATGCCGAGCAGATGATCGTGGACGAACTTGATCATCAGTATGCAAATAATGGGCAAGTAGCGGACAAAGTGGCTCAGAATCTGCACCACCATGTCCGTAATGATGTTATCATCATCCGCATTGTTTTCATGCCCATCCTGCGGACCATTGCCATTGGGTGTGCCGGCTCCATCGGATGCTGGACCACTAGCAGTAACAGCAGCGGCGCCATCGGAATGGGAATGTGCATCGTAGGCAGGTGGAATAATGCTCGGCACCGTGGGCGTTGTCAACCCAATCACACTGGCATTATGGCGTCCGGTTAGGCTGTGCCGCACCTGCTGCTGTTGTTGCATTTCACCCTCGCGTAGCGATATGCTTCTGCCCATGCCGATGGATGCACTTGTGCTGGCTAGAGGTGCTTCCGGTTCGTGCGTATTATCAACGGAGGCAATCGCTCCGGTCGCGCCGGGAGCAGCATTGCCCGCTGCTGGCTGATAACGGAATTGGGAATGTGCAATAAAAGAGCGCAGCGCTTCTGTAGACGGTGCCGTGGACAGCGAGAACATCTCATTAAGATTCACACGCCAAAAGCGCATGCTGGCCGGAGAGGCAGCCGTTGGCGCCGTGGGCTCATCCATGCTGCCGCTGTTGGCTCCCACGCTGCGCGACTGCTGCAGCCGGCGGTTCATCTGTGACGTCACCCGCACCGGAGTGCTCCCCACGGGCGTAAAGGATCGCTGTCTGGCCAGAAGTGAGGATAATATATTGCTGGAGGAGGGACGTGTGCCGGTCAAGCTGCTGCTCCTCGCCGGCTGATTGACATGCTCAAGATTGATGCTGGTACTCGTACTTGGAGCGATTAAGGGCTGCGTGGATAGGGGAGGTGTGGAAGTGGGGGCGGCGGCGGGCAGGAGGTATTCGTGCTCAGCTGTTGTTGACTCATTGTCGTCGCCATCGTTGTCGCTCTCAATGTTAATGGCTATGCCCTTAGTGGGGGTGCGATGCGAGCCAGCGGCAGCATCGTTCGGCCCGTTATTTATCGGCAGCATCGTCGTAAGCACCGTTTTAGCAACTTATTTACTTTGCGGAATTTGTGTTTTCGTTTTTTGTGCATACGCGAGCTGAATGTTCATCTGCCAGTCAGCTGTTAACGTAACGATTCGCGTGTCAACGTAGAAACAGAGTTGCAGACAAAGTGACCGTTACAAATACTCAACCGCAAAACACAAATACAATTCAATTGAAATGAATATGAAAATAACTTAGAACGTTACATTTACAGTTACAGGCTGGAATATATTTATTGTAAATTTTGAGCTGTCATATTGCAGTTATTTTTTATATTTATATTGTTCATTAAACTCAATTTAAAGTTATAAATTCATATTTATAAATTAATATATAAAAAATTTAAAAAAAAAGAACATTTAAAAATGTTATATTAAAATTATAATAGGTATTTTTCGTTTTTTGTGCATGCGCGAGCTGAATGTTCTTCTGCTAGTCGGCTGTTAACCTTAACATTCGCGAGTGAACGTAGAAACAGAGTGACCGTTACAAATATAATTAAATTCTACATTTATCACAAATTTGAAATACTAATTATTGTATATTTGAAATTCTCAGCTCTCATATTGCTGTTATTTCGCATATTTAGTTTTATACATTAAATTCAATGCCAAAATATAAATAAAAACTAACAAATTAAAAGAGTTAAAATTTAAAAAAGGATTAAAAAAATTAGAATATTAAAGATCTAAGGGTATGTCAAAAAGAAATTTTTTTTTATATATTTTAAATATTTTTTTTAAAATTTGCTGCCTCCAAATATTTTGTAATTAATATAAAACGCAAACTAAATGATTAAGATCACACAAGTTTTTGCACCTTGCATTTTGGCGTTGTTAGGCCGTAATACACACCTAACTCTTTTGGGGGGTGCTAGTCTGATAAGGATAATGCAAATGACTCAGTTAGCGCCCGCACTAACCGCAATTAAACTGACCTAAAGCCGTTGCCCAGCAACGGGGCTACAAACGAAAAGGAAACCTAAACGTGGCCAAAACAACCACCGACAAGGATACTACGCTGGCAAGGACAACGGTGGTGGTCAGTTTAGTTTTGTTTAGTTTGCTATCGTTTTCCTGATAAACAGAATGTGTTGTGTGTAAAAAATAAAATAAAGCCAGAATGGGTAATTACATATTTCCATAATTTTAATAAATTATATACATATAGTATAGTACGTAAGCTTTATTTATGCAAAGTTCGCAAACTGAGCCTATATGTGATTGATTGTGCCAGATGCTACATAAGTGCTTCCCTCACATACAACCAAATACATGCAAAAGTAATGTGCTTTTTGCTTATGTGTGGTAAAGCTAGCCTAATCTTCTTAGATAGATGTTGAACCCCATTGGATGTGTTGCGTGCGCTCCAAGTAAATAAAATAAAGTAAAAAATATACAATATATATATATGTATATATGTATATGCATATGTGTATGTTTGTATGTGGTACGAGTATATATATATATATATATATGTGTGTACATATATGTATTGTTCAGTCTGTGCAATCTCTCTCGCTGTCACCGTTGCTGTTGCTAGCGCTTCTGTTTGTAGATGGACGGCTGCCGGCTATTGCTGCAGTGCGTCGTCGTTCAATGAACCGGCGCCGTGATGCGCGGCGATAAACTTTTGGTCTCGCTGCGATTCCGTCGCTGCAAAAACAGCTTTACGGATTCCAGCGGCAGCTGAAAGTGATAGTAGGCGCAATAGGGCAACGGATCCCAGTAGGCAAACAGTGCCTCCCGCTTATCCAGCGCCACCTTCGATGTGCTGCGCTCCAGCGTGGACCAGCTCCAGCTCCAGCTGGCCGTATCCTGCTCCTCCGCCGCCGCACCGCTACGCCGGTGTATGCACATGCATTTGATGGCACGGCACAGCAGCTGGGCATGGGATCGATTGTGGCAGATGTAAGGCAGTGCCACGCCCAATCGCACGCCCAGCGGCACAAACTGACCGCCATGGGAGGGCGACTTGACCAGCCGGAAACTAATGTGTCCGTTAATGCTACGCTGAAATCGCACCTTGGCAAAGAAACTGCGCAGCCAGAGCACAATCTGTGCCTCATCCTCCCGTCGCACCGGTATCAGATTCTTGGTATGATGCTCCACCCGGCAGCTGACATTGGCCACGACCCGCGAGTCCTTGACCGTTGTGCATGTAACATAATGATGATAGCCAGGCTGATCACGCACCACCAGCCACGGCTGTCGTTCGCTGATCTCGTGCTGATTGAACTTGAGCAGCTCCACCCGTCTGCTGGGCAATATGTACTTGTGTCGCTCCATAACGCCCTGCATGCCGCACGCCATGAATATGTTGCGATAGCCACCCACAAGCCCACGCTCGTACAGCTGCTGCAGTTGCTCCTGTGCCGTTATTACCGTATGCGCTGGCAGCGTGATCTCTTGGGCCTCGCAGCGCTGGAACAGCTGCAGGCAGTCGTCCAGCTGTTGGGTCTCCCGTGCACCCGGCACAAAGCTGGCGCAGCCCAACAGCTCCAGATGCGGCTTGGCCAGTGCATCAAAGTACGCCGGACTGGTGGCACAGACGGGCACATAAACCGTGGGTCGCTCCTTGCGCACAATGTGACACAGTGCCGCTATATACGGCTCCACATTGCCATTACTCGGCCGTGGCACCACATAAAACTTGTCCACGCTGGTCGAGAAACGCGCAAGACCAAAGAGACCCTCAAACTCAAAGACCACTACCCGTGCGCCGGAACCGTAAAAGTTACGTGCCAGATGAAGTGTCTGAATGGTGCTGCCGCAACTGAGGAGCACGGTTCGCTGTCGCTGGCGTTGATGTTCCGGCACTCCCGGCTGCTCCTCATCGCTGCTGAGCAGCCATTTGACCAGGCCAATGGGCACCCGCAGCAGCTTCCAAAAGATCCAGAGGAGAGCGGATAACCAAAAACTGGGTGCCGCTATCGACAGTGGAATGTAGAGCATATAACGTAAAAGCGTCAGCAGCAGACGCATCAAAAGCTGTGGTCCAAACAACAATAGGTTACGGTTCGAGGATTGTGCCGCAGTTTGAACGTGACCTCGTAGAAGGCTGCCATCGGCGGTCCGCTGGCGGCGAAGCGTTATAAAATGGCGATGGGGAGCGTTCTCCTCGTTCTCGGATTCATCTTGGCTGGGATGCTCCGGTATGCGGTCCAGTGAATTGAAGCGCCGGAATTTGGGGCGAGTGGCAAGACGAAGCTGGCGGGCATGCTCCTGTCGCTGCAGCAGATCGTCCAGTGTCTGCGACATCTTCTACACACACACAGACACTCACACACTATCTATCTTTCTGTCTATGTCTATCTCTCTCTCTCTCTCTCTCACACACATACACTGATATTGGGCTTCCGTTTTGTAATCTTTAGCGGACTCCTTTGCCGTGCAATGCTGGCAAAATTCGAAATCTGACTAAAGCGCCGCTTAGACAGGAGTTATACTTAAAACCTACGTTCTGTGATGTGCTTCTGGGCACTGCAACAGCGGCATGATTTAAGGCGATAACGCCTCAACAGATACAGATACGGCTGTACTATAGTCATATAGTAGGTACGGCAGACGCATACGGATTTACGTTCATTTTTTTCATTTTGTGTTTTTTGTCTGGCTGCGCTAGCTAGCAGTCTGTGAGATTTTGCATTGTATCTACACTGAAAAAAAAAACAGGTGCAATTCGCTGGCAACTGGGAGATAATACTTTTGAGTTTTGAGAATATAATTTCAGAAAATGTAAACAACTTCTATTCAAATCGGCGTACTTATCAGAATGCCATAGGAATGTATCGAAACATATTATTTTTTCAAAAACTTTACCAAATATGTACATAAATATATAGTATTTTCAACATTTCTTCAAGATCGTACTATTAAATCAAATAGAATGTTATTCTGTAATGGGGGCCTATAAAGTTTGACTATACTAATTTTGAGAATGGTTGTATTGCAATTCAGTTTACAAAGACAATATAATTTAAATTAACTCTTTTGTTGCAACTATCTAAGAAGATCTTTGATTATAAAGCATTTGAAAATATATCATTAAAATACTACAAGGGGGTTAAATACTCCATTTTGAAAATCTTTCTCATACCTACAATTTTTAGTAAGAAATTATAATTTGATCAAGATTTTTTCTCAGTGCACTAATATTTGTCAATAAGTATAAATCATCCACGTTGTCTGAAGCTGGGTCTTTCAGCCCAAGGTTTGGCGCTGTTGCCAGCGACACTTTGCCCATATACTACCATCGTGCTTGGCATATCCCTTGTCAAATCTGAAGAACTGCAGTCAATAGTGCTAAGTGTTGGAATTGTACTAATCTTTGCATTAATGCACACGCTGCTGCTATTGCTGTTTGCCGTGTGTACTTTGACCCCATCGTTAAAAATTAATACTTTTATACATATGAATGTACATATGTGTATAGACTAATAGGTACTCAATCCAATTTCAATCAGCCTATTGCGGCATTACGACTGGTTCCGACTGCGCTTGCGACGGGAGCTGATAACACGCTGACTATGAACCCAACACTCATTAAGCAAACCACGGAACAATAACAACAACAACAACAATGTCAACTAAATACTGTAGTGACAAAACAAATAAGTAAGAGTGTTCCAGTCGAGAGTGACCGAGTAGGAAATACCCAGCATTCATACATAGTTATAGAAATGTCACCAAAAATTTGGAGTTTAGATATAAATGTAGGATTATTAGAAAGACCAAACCATGACCAAAAAGACTTTGCTTTTCAAAATAGTTTCAGTTTTGACAAAGTTATTGCAGGTGAAAGTTTGGACCCGTACCTTAGCTGCGACATTGTTGCGTGGAACTTTAACATTCATTTTGACCCAAAACTGTATTTCTATATTTGAATATAATATTAATATAGAGGCGAGTCCGGTAAGAGTTTTGACAAAGTTATGTTAGTGAAAAGTTTGGACCTCACTGGCTGTTACGTTCATTTGCACAACTTCATGCTACCCTGTTTAACCATTTCGAATGGCTGCAGGGTATTAAAACTTATTCTCCACAATGAAGAAAATAATCACACACCTACTATTAGTGTTATAAAATTGTCTGTCTCATAAATATTGAACATATACATACATATGTAGATTAAAAACGGAAAGTAAATATACCTTAACCTTGCCAAAGCTCGGACTTTAAACAGCTAAGCTCGTATTTACCGGTTGTTTATAGTTCGATTTGAATTAAACACTCAGACATCAACAATTCGATGTCTGCATTATATTCCTGTGCATGCACCTTGATATCTGACCACAGGTTAAAAGTGCCCCAGCTAGATGGGAAAAACAAAAATATCATCGCACGTTGATAAGAAATATTCATATGTCAAAAATTTGCTAAATATTTTTTATTTATATACCTATATGCATGTTTATATTTGTTTTTGCAATTTCATTCTATTGTTGTTGTTGGTTGTTGGGCGACACTGGCCTGTCCACACTGAGAGAAGCACCCACCTTTTAACGTGTTGTGTAATTGAGTGTGCTTATATGTATATATATATATATATATATATATATATGTATATATATATATATGTATATATATATATATGTATATATGCAATTCTGATAGGCATGCAGGAGGTGGAGGAGGCATCACCTATAAGTCTTGATAACCTTCAGAGCTCAAGCTGGCACTGCAATATAGACTTAGTCGCAATAGCAATTTAAATCATATGCCAGGAAACATTTTGGCATTTGGTTTGCCAAGCGATCTAATTGCATATGCACTACAAATACATATATATATATATGATATAGTATGAATAAATATAACTTTCTTTAATGAGCAGGATTTTGATCATGATAACTAAGGTCTCTTATAGTCGAGAGTGCCCGACTAGGAGATACCCTGAACCCAGTTCTTACATTCATAATTCTTTATCTGCATTCATACATAGAAACACACACACACATATACAAACACAAGCTGCTGGTCTACGCGCGTCATGCAATTGCTTTCCTTCTTCTTCTTGCTTTGGCCCCAAACTATGGTACTTTGAATCGTTAATAAATTCTTTGTTTATTGTCTGATCGTAATGACAGGACAAAAAGATTGCAAATAAATGTGCAACTATGTAAAATCCGAAGGTAATACCTTTAAAATTACGTATTTTTCGATTTTTGTGAGATTGGGGAGGGGTATCCAAAAAGTGAAATGTATTTAACCTCTGTATGTCATAGGAGAATATATGTACCAAATTTAGTGACTCTAAAAAAAAATGATGAGTTTGTATTGAACCGATAATAAAGTAACTTAAACTCAAATATAAAGTCTCTAGCTTTTATGACTTTCAAGTTATGCCCAAAAACACTTGTTTGGAATCGAAATGTATCGATAATTTTTGAACGGGACTAGATATCGAAAAAATATGATAAACTTGTATCGTCCCGCCACTACGAGAACTTATATTTCAAATATGAAGTCTTTAGCTTTTGTAGTCTCCGAGAAACACGCGTTCATACAGACGGACAGACGGACATGCCTATTTCGACTCGGCTATTGATACTGATCAAGAATATATATACTTTATGGGGTCGGAGATGCTTCCTTATGCCTGTTACTACTTTTGCACAAAACCATTATATCATTTTTTCTCATTTTTAATGGGATCAGGGTATAAAAAGCAATTTATTCTCAGAAAAGATTTTATATTATAAAGAATGCATATTTACGAGTAGCTGCAAAAAGCCCTTTATAAATAGGAAAAATAGTCAGTGTATATATTAAACGAATAACGACAGTCAGTTCAGTGTTAATCAGTACAAGTTAGGTGCAAAGTGCGCTTAAAATACATATCTTGAATACAAAGTTGATGACATAATTATTAATTACTAGCATTTACCTACGTGCGGTGCTACGCCCCCCGTATTTATGAACAACCAAATTAATCGGGCGAATATTGAAAATCTACCGCCCGTATTTTCCACGCAAGTGTGCGGATTAACCACAAAATATGAATATCGTTTTTTTTGGAATTTAAATACAGATCACTGAAAATGATTTTGAATCTAATCTTTCTGCAAAAATTTTCCGCTAACTTTTAGGATAATTAAAAATTTGAAAATCACGTTGTTAATATATTCTTATGTAAAGTTTTGAAAAAAAGTTTGAAGCTGTTCGGATGAAAAACATAAAAACATAACATAAACATTTTCCACAAAAAGTGAATATATTTTTTATGGATATATAATAGATATATAATATATAATATATATATAATAGATCTTGGAAAATGATTTTGAATACGATCAAATAGAAAAAAAATATTTTTATTTTCATAAATTTTCCGTCAATTTTCCGGTTTTTTTTCAAAATTTGAAAATCACGTTGTTAATATTTTGATAAGAAGAAAAACAAAACAGGTTCATACAACTGTTTTTCCGCCATTTTCCGACTTTGGGGGTGGTTTTTCAAAAATGTAAAAGTCATGTTTTCTATACTTTTGTATGTGTAGTTTTAATGATGAGTTTGAAGCTGATCGGCTAAAAATCAAAAAAGTTTCATACAAAAGTTTTCCCGGCATTTTTCGACTATGGGGGTCGATTTTCCAAAATTTGAAAATCACATTCTTAATATTTTGTTTTGTAGAGGTTTGAAAATAAGTTTGAAGAAAATCGGATGAAAATTCATTTTTTGTCATACAACCTTGACCCACCATTTTCCTCCCAGGGAGTGCATTTTCCATAAAATCGGTGTACAGTTTTTGATGAATTTTTATAATGATCTTTTGAACCCAATCGGATTAAAACCGAAAAAGTTGCATACAACGGTTTTTCCTCATTTTCCGAGCTTGCATATAGAATTTTCCAAAATCGCTTCTTAGTACGCACTTTCAGACTAAGAGAAAACTACTTTGAAAATTTCAGCTCTCTAGCTTTTATGGTTTAGGCCCTGCGTTGATCACCATCACCAATCAGTACGAACTGTTTTATATATATAGACAAGCTTGCAATGTTCAAACTTCCTAGCAGATCATCTTCTGTTTTCAGATTCGAAATTGATTTTCTGCACATTCCTTGATGCCAATTTCAATAAGAATATTGCAAAATGTAGCTTGTGTTTCTCTATTTAAATATAATGGTCTCGATCTCGAACTCAAACTCGAATTATGTATTTATAATTGTGCGTTCCTTGAATAACTGACAATTGATGAGCATAATGTGCTTTGGTGGTTGCATTTTCATGATAGATTCGGCACAAAATAAAGAAAAATACATAAATAAATAAAAAAGGATAAAGGAAAGGAAAGAGAAGGAAATGGGTAAACCTCATTGACATAGCTCACAATTTATTGCCCTGCACTGTTTGACTTATTAAACGCAGTTAGGCATGAATATTGTGAGCTATATAAGTAGTAAGCGGTTACAGCACACGCACACAAACACGCAAGCACACACAGACACAGCTGGCCGGTTAGCAAATTGGTAACAGTATGCTTTGAGCCACGATTTGCATTTGTTGCTCGCTGGCACGCCAAACATAATTGTAACTTCTTCGGGTTCGCCTTTGGATGACTCGCAATCGCAATCAATTTGGTTGCTCGTGGAAACGAGGAATTTGTTAATTCAATGTTTATATTGCTTCACCCTGTAACCCCAAGGCGCGAGGTAAACTCAATGCAAACAGCGCCAAGTTGCTGCCGATCGGGTACGGGTAGGACTCTCCGTCTGTCTGTCTGTCTATCCTTAATGGCGGTTACTTCGAAAGCCAATCCGTTTGGTGTCCTTATGTAAATGGACTCACACAGCGATTGGCGCTCAGTCGTTTCTGTTCCACGGAGGTCGGCAGTTCAAAGGACACAGCCTCGTTACTTTCTTACTAACATCCTGACTAGTTTCTTGCACATTAAAACGACCGCATGCAAAGAACATTAGTTGCGTATTTCCGCATTTTCGCAAATTTGTGTCAATTGCCCCAAACGGTGGCAAACTGTGAAGTGGAAGTGGGTGTGGCTCGAGTTACCAGGGCGTGCGTGGTGTATCATCATTTACCCGTTATCGGTTACCGCCCAAAAAGCAGCCAGAGTGGTGTGTTCAAGTAAGCCACACGATAACTTGATGAGTAGTCAATTGAAGCTCTATCAGTTAACATTTCCATATTGTGTGCTCTATAATTTGACAATTCGGATTTGTGTGTCTCCTGATATTGGATAAATATCAAAAGAAGTAAGTCCTAATTTATTCCGACGACGGAAACTTGGAACATGTAAATGTATCTATACTCACGTGCTTTCAATTCGCAACAAACGAAAAACCCGACGGTTTAAATGTAATTACCTTAGAGATACTGCTTAAGACTCATTAGACTCGTAATTGAGAGGCTATATTCCATCTACCTATACTAGTAGCTGTTATTAAATCATGTGAAGGCATGCCGATTATACCAAGTCTTAAAATATCAATTAAGGCGGGTGTAGTATACTTCAGGGGGCTCGTTACCATTATAGTGTAAGTATTAAACTCCGGACATAATATGTACTCTTTAACACAAATGCTAAATGGAGACGCTAAGGAAGCAGGTTAAATGGGCAAATAAGTAAATATAATTTGTAATCAGAAAATCCGTCCAGCTTAACGAATTCATCTTGACAAAAGGCATACAAATACTATGATAACTTTGCTGACAATTATACAATACAATATTCAGTTTCCTAAGATAAGTTAGGATCAAAATATGATTAGTCGTATCACAATATATGAAGCGAATCAAGTTGGTAGCTCCATAAAAACCATATATTAATGACAGATTTATGATTATGTCTTTATGTCGACCGCAATCTGAGTGAAACAGAAGCCATTAAATCGGGTGTACTATAACCAACCAGTCCAAGTACTAAAGTTAAAGGCAAGATTGCATGCTTAAGCCTATGCGAAATATCGTTGTCTTTACTAGTATGTATGACGGAAAACTATTAATTTTGGTTGTTGTCTCTATAAACGAAGCGGAAATAAAGTTGCCAAGAAATTACACACAGCATAATGAGCTCAAAATTATAAAACGACCCAAAGAACACGAAAAGAATACGGAAAACAAGACTTCATTCGTGTCGAAAGAAGTTTCAACAACGAGCTAAATACAACAAGTAAGAGTGCTCTAGTCGAGAGTGCCCGACTGGGAGATACCCTGAACCCAGTTCTTACATTCATAATTCTTTTTCTGCATTCATACATAGAAACACACACACACATGCAAATAGAAGCTGCTGGCTGCGCGCGTCATGCAATTGCTTTGATTTTTCTTCTTCCTTTGGCCCCAAACTATGTTAAATGAAAATAACTGTTTTGTTTATTATCCGATCGTAATGAAATTTGTAGGACATAAAGATGGCATACAAATGTGAGACATTGTAAAATCCGAAGGTCATAACTCTAAAACTACGTATTTTTTTATTTCTGTGAGATCGGGGAAAGTATCCAAAAAGTGAAATGTATTTAACCTCTGTATACTATAGGAGAATATACATACCAAATTTGGTGCCTCTTTCTCCTATACCTTTTAAGCTATACCTTAAAAACACTGTTCTGGAATCTTAATTTATCGATAACTATTACACGGGTTGCGATATCGAAAGTTTGTACCGAGCCGGCAGTACGATAACTTTAATTTAAATATAAAGTCTCAAGCTTTTATGACTTTTAAGTTATGCCCGAATAACACTAGTCTGGAATCTAGAACGGGACAAGATATCGAAAGATATAAAAAATGATAAACTTGTATTGACCCGGCACTACGAGAACATACATTTTTAAATAGAAGTCTCTAGCCTTTGTAGTCTCTGAGAAACGCGCGTTCATACAGACGGACGGACAGACAGACGGACATGGCTAGATCGACTCGGCTATTGATAGTGATCAAGAATATATATACTTTATGGGGTCGGAGATGATTCCTTATGCCTGTTACATACTTTTGCACAAAACCATTATACCCCTTTTTCCCATTTTGAATGGGATCAGGGTATAAAAAACCCAAAAGTATATTTTGTTTATTAATATAAATACGAGGACAACGAAATTAGAATACATGTTGTTGATGATGGGATTGGAAGGTCTGGCGGGTAAACACACAAAGTTGGTGGTGTCCTGGTGACAAACCGTGTCAGCCCAGCTCGGGCCCAGGAATTGTATCGTCAAGTGGGCGATGTTTCGCATAGAAATATCATTGAGTAGATGATAAAAAGGGGAGCTTGTTTATTTGTGAGGCCTAAGCATAAAAAAAAACAATAAAAACAACAAAATACTATGCCTGGTGCAGCTGTCATGGCGACCGGATATGGAAATAGTCGCAGCCCGACCAGAGTTAATAAATCAATTTGGACAAAGCTATCGAGCATTTAGGCGTAGGCGGCAAAGTTTTGCAAAAGTTTCCTGTCACGCATACCGCAAGCGATTTTACGAAAACCAACTTTATCCACCTCCAACTCTTCCTTGTCTCCTTGTCTCCTCTCCCAACTCAGATGCAAGCGTATCGCGATAACTTCAAGCAAACGCCTTGCCCAACGGCCGTCGACCTGCAAGCGCCGCCTGCTTCAACATCCTCCTCCCGCCTGCCTTTCTCACGCAATCGTGGGCGTGGCGAGCCGACGAGCAACGCCCCCAACAACATCATCAGCGGCTCTGGTGCCCTCACGCCCAGAATGATGAGCCCGGCACCTGTGCCGCCAGCGGCACCGGACTGCTCCACCAATGCGTTGCTGCGCCAGAATCAAGAACTGCGGCAGCGCCTGGCCGATGAGTCGCACAGCTATCGCAGACGGCTGGACACGTACAAGCAGGCGCAGCACAATCAGACCAATCTCGTCAGTCGACTTCAGTCCAAGATTCAGCAGTACAGGCAGCGATGCAGCGATCTGGAGGAGCGCATGCACGAAACCATCAAGCCACCGATAACTGCGCCAAAGCTTACAACCGGACCAACTGCTAGCCAGGTGCTGGTGAGTAATATGTCAATTATATTCGGCACATTTCCAGTACCACACTTTAAATCCGTTAGTAAGTATTAGTTAATTAAGATTGATTAGTTAATTTAGATTGAAATACCTCTTACTAAAATCTAGAAGTGTTGAGATATATAAATTAATCCCATATAAATCCAAACATTTATAATAGTGGCCGCTAGGGAATTTTAATTCCTTGGTTTCAGAGGTGGTGCTATTTTGCAAATAGTTTAAGTTTCTCAAAGCCCTAATCATCTTCATAAGATAGTAATTTTTTCGTAGTGTATATTTATAAGCAGATATTAAAAAAAATATTTTTGCAAAAATACGAATTTTAATGTTCAAGGCTAATCAATTGAAGATTATAATTCTGATTTCTGGACAATTCTAGTTTCCGGGAGTTTCAATTTCCGAGCGTGGTATGGTTAAAAATGTGAGAAGCAAATGGATGGATGCAACCGAGGGTATCTCCTAGTTGAGCACTCTCGACTTTAACATTATTAATGGCAATTGCAATTTTCTTTAATTTTTACATTTTGATTCTTGCACGGAATATAAGGCATAATTATGCCCTGATCCCATTAAAAATGGGAAAAAGGGTATAATGGTTTTGTGCAAAAGTATGTAACATAAAGTAAATATATTCTTGATCACTATCAATAGCCGAGTCGATCTAGCCATGTCCGTCTGTCTGTCCGTCTGACCGTCTGTCCGTCCGTCTGTATGAACGCGCGTTTCTCAGAGACTACAAAAGCTAGAGACTTCATATTTGAAATATAAGTTCTCGTAGTGGCGGGACAATACAAGTTTATCTCGTTCCGCTCAAAAGTTATCGATAAATAAAGATTCCAGATCAGTGTTTTTTAAGAACAGCTTAAAAGTCATAAGAGGTAGAGGTACCAAATTCGGTTCGTATATTCCTATACTATACAAAGGTTAAAAATATTTCACTTTTAGGATTTCACATAGTCACAAATTTATATGCCATTTTTGTGCACCACAAATTTCATTACAATCGGACAATAAACATAGAAGTTGTTTACGATTCAATGTAACATAGTTTGGGGTCAAAGGAAGAAGAAGAAGCAAAGCAATCGCATGACGCGTGCATCTAGCGGCGTGTATTTGTATGTTTGTTTGTGTGTCTTTCTATGTATGAATGCAGATTAAGAATTATGAATGTAAGAACTGGGTTTAGGGTATCTCCTAGTCGGGCACTCTCGACTAGAGCACTATTACTTGTTTTAAATGATTATTGCGATTATCTTTTATTAATAGTGCTCGACCTCACTAACCCTGGGCCAGAGCAGTCTGCCGTGCAGCTCTTCGCTCGACTCGCCACCGCCCAGTTGTGGACGCGATTACTTGCATGAGGATGCCAGCAGCGAGCTGTGCCGCAAGCTGGAGGAGGAGCACAGTCGGTGCGAGCAGGTTGTGGCGCAGAATAATGCGTTGCGGCAGCAGCTGGAGGAATCGAATCGCACCAACGAGGCGCTGACCAATGACTTGCAGAAGCTGACCAATGATTGGGCCAGCATGCGTGACGAGCTGCTCATCAAGGAGGATGAGTTCAAGGAGGAGGAGCAGGCCTTCAAGGACTACTACAACAGCGAGCACAATCGCCTGCTGAAGATGTGGCGCGAGGTGGTTGCCGTCAAGCGCGCCTTCAAGGATATGCAGGGGGTGATGAAAGCTGATGTGGCCAAGATGGGTCAGGAAATCAATAGCGTCAACAAGGACATCAATGGCTCCAGCTCCACGGTAGCATTCACACTACAGCAAGCCAAACGGGCTGCCGATGAGGAGCTAAAGCAATCGCGTCGCATCAACGACGAGCTGCAGTCGCAGCTGGCCACGCTGAAGGTGCAGTATGAGAGTGCTCGGCACGAGATCATGGAGCGAGATCAGCGACTGCTGGAGCTGATGAATCAGCTGAAAAAGCTGGAAGATCGCTGCGCTCAGGCCGAATCGCAGGCGGCATTGGCTAATCGCTATAATGACGAAATCGAGCGTCTGAATAATTCCATGCGCGAGATTGCTCAAGCCGTTGTACAAGACGCCGAGATCGCCGATCGCGAAGCAGACGCCGAGGTCAACAGTGCCATGCAGCACATGCATCTTACGCGTGATGCCGCCTCTGTTGCGGGTGGCGCTGCCAGCGGCGGCGGAGGCGGCGGCAAATCGCCGCGTCGCAATTCGACACGCGCTTCCCAGGCCTTTGCCGAGGGCACCATATCCGCGGTGCAGGCGGCCCTGCACAAGTACCAGCTGGCACTGCACGATATGCAGGTGAAGTTCCAGCACAGCAGTGAGACGTTGCGCAGCACCAGAACCCAGCTGGACACCAGTGAGGGCACCAAACACCTGCTGACCAACAAAATGCAGCAGCTGACCGAGAAACTGGATTCGAGCAACTCTAAGTTATCCGAGCTGCTGCAGGAGCGGGAGAGTCTGCAGAAAACTCTGGATGACGTGAGGACACAGAAACTGCAATCCGAAATGGGTCGTGCTGATCTGAACAACGCGGTGAGTGGGTGCTAAAGGTGATAAGAGGTCTAGATAAGCAGAAAACACAATCTTTGGCCAGACGAAACGCTCCCGCGGCTTATAGATTTGACTTCTAGATTGAAACATTATAGGAACTCATTTGAAACGTTCTTTAGCCTTTTCGGTTGAAGCCCTTTCAAGATATCCAGTTGAAATGCATTCAGAAGTAAATATTCTTTAATGATATTTTTTACATTCAAATATATCTATATCTGTAATATATGTTTTTGCATAATATATAAATACTAAACATCACTGTTTCAAAAAAATAATATGCTATGATTTGGAATCAGTAATTATTTTCTTCAGATTAATATCTTGGATCATAAGTCAGGTCATATTATCAAAATAATTAATTTGTACTGCATGTTGAAGGCTTATTAATAGTTTTTATACTATTTTTAATTTTAGCATATTTTCCTCTTATTTATATGCAAGTATAGATTTGTATAGATAGTCTGTAGACATTGGTAGAGTGCAGTGAGCTAATCTTATTAGATTAATTGTTTTGCCGTCTCGACAAAAAATCCATTATATTATATTATATATGGTTTATATTTTGCCGTTCCCGGTAGATGAGTTATTAAATGACCGAGACATTATGGCAGTTGATCACCGAGTATCCGGGTTCGTGTCTTGGCTAGGCTATGGATGTTGTAATCTTATAGCTGATGGCCATACAATAAGGGGATATTTATAGGTTAGGTTGATAACTGGTCATTTTAACTTAATGACAATATTTTAATTAGGTTTGACATCGGTCTTTCATTTTATTTAATTTAAAATATCTATAATAATAATAATCCTTTCTTAGTTTGAGGGCTTGAGCGGTGAGTTTGAGAAGCTGCAGCTGAATTATGGCAAACTGCAGAAGCGAATCGATTCCATGGAGGAGGACAAGAAGGGTGTCGAGTTGGAGATACAGCGCATACTCAAGGACAAGAACATAACCGAATTGAACTTAAGGTATGACTTTCAGCTGCTATACCCAAAGATTGCTAACTTGGTTTCTCCACACAGATCCGAGGAAGATCGCAGCAGCCGGCTGCGGGAGGAGACTATTTCGCTGCGTGAAGAGCTGAATCGTGTTAGTCTTACACGCGATCTTTTGGAGCAGCAGCGCATTGAATCCGATAATTTGATAGGTTTGCTGGAGAAGCAAAAGTGCGATCTAGAATACGATTTGGACAAGTTGCTGCTGGAGAAGTGTGATTTGCAGGAGAAACATGAGAAGTTGTCCAACAACAGTTGCTCCACTAGCGACGAGCTGAAGTCCGTGCAGAACTGCCTCATGGAAGCCCAAGAGGAGCGGAAGAAGCTACGAATGCAGTCCGCGGATCAGGCCAGCGAAATTGGTGAGCTTAAGAAGGAGCTGGCCGTGCTGGACAAGGCACGTCTCGAGCTGGAAACGGACAATTTATCGTACAGCGAGAAGCTCAAGTGCTTGCAGCTGGAAAAGGAGAAGATCCTGCAGGACCTGGCATGCATGACTCGCGAAAAATGCGATATACACAATCAACTGACTGCCATGTGCCGTAAAAAGGAGACGCTCAACGAGGAGCTGATGCGCACCCGCCAGCGCCTGGAGCAAACGACAGAAACGAACAGTCGCCTTAATCGGAATATAGAGGATATGGTCAAGGACGTGGAGGAGAAGCAGGTGGTCATTGATCTGCACGAGAAGGACACGCATCGCCTCAACGAGCTGCTCGCCGCAATGCGCTCTGAGAAGGAATCTCTGGAGACGGTGCTCTTTGACACAAACACAACACTGGAGGCCGTCGAGGAGAGGCGCAGCCAATTGGAACGCGATCTTCAAGAGGCACTGGTGCGCGAGGAAACCCTTAAGAACCATGTGACGCGTTTGCAAAAAGAGCTGGAGCTGTGCCAGCGCAAGGCACAGGAGACGAAGACGCACCTGCTGAACGCAGCCCGCGCTGCCGAAAGTGACTTTAACCAGAAGATCGCCAGCCTGCAGGCGTCCGGCGAGGATGCGTCAAAGCGACATGGTGATGAAGTGCTGCAGCTGCGCAACGCACTGGAGAAGCGCATGCAGCAGGCATTGCAGGCGTTGCAGACCGCCAAGGACGATGAGATCGAGAAGCTGCAGGAGCGTTTGGCCGCCCTACAAGCGCACATAGAGAGTCTTGTGCAGCAGCACGAGGAGACGCTGATTCGGGCCGAGAACGAGAAACAGCAGGCACTCCTTATGGCCCATCGCGACAAGCAGGCGGTGGGCGAGCGTCTCGAAGCGGTTTCCCGGGATCTTAAGGCCGAACAGGAGTCCCTCGATCGCAGCAAGCGGGAGGCCAACGCTCGCGACGAGAAACAACGTGGTGCCATTGCCCAGCTCAAGGATGAGATTGTCCACATGCGCACCAGGGAAGAGGAGCACAAGTAAGTGTGGTCAAGGTATCCTACTTACAGTTTACTCAAATTAACAATTTGTACAATAGAATCAAACTGGAGGAGTGCATACGGAAGCAGGAACTGCAGTTGAATAGCATGAGAGAGGAGCGGGACACACTCTGTCGCCTGAGCGAGGATTTCAAGATGGAAATACGCCTAAGGGAGGACAAAATGGAGGGCACCAACAACGAGCTGCAGGATGCGCTCCGCAAGACCAAAGAAGGTATGATTTATTCAGTTGAAGTAAATCAGCTTTAAAAGCTCCCACAAGGAAAACTTTTATACTCAAAACTTTGTCAAAGCTGAGCACATTTTCCATCCCCAAGCCATTTAAGAAATTAGAACTTTCTTTGCGAAAACTCATAAGGGGGGACCATTACCAATTGTTTTTCTTTTAAAATTTAGAATCCTGAAATTTTATGTTTAATTGATTATGGGTGTCTCACTTAGTATAAACAAGTAAGAGTGCTCTAGTCGAGAGTGCCCGACTAGGATATACCCTGATCCAAGTTCTGACATTCATTCAAGTTATTTATCTGCATTCATACATAGAAACACACACACACACACACATATACAAACAAAAGCTGCTGGATACGCGCGTCATATATTTGCTTTGCTTCTTCTTCTTCCTTTGGCCCAAACTATGTTACATTGAATCGTTAATAACTTCTTTGTTTATTGTCCGATCGTTATGAAATTTGTAAAACACAAAGATGGCATATAAATGTGAGACTATGTAAAATCCGAAGGTCATACCTCTCAACATACGTATTTTTTGATTTCTTGGAGATCGGGGAGGGGTATCCCAAAAGTGAAATGCATTTAACCTCTATATGCTATTAGAGAGTATATGTACCAAATTTGGTGACTCTACGTTTTATAACTTTTAAGCTATACCTTAAAAACACTGTTTTGGAAACCTAATTTATCGATAACTTTTGAAAGGATTGAGATTCCGAAAAAAAATGATCAGTTTGTTTAGAGCTGGCAGTACAGTAACTTAAACTTAAATATAAAGTTTCTAGCTTTTATGACTTTCAAGTTATGCCCGAAAAACACTTGTCTGAAATCGATATTTATCGATAAATTTTGAACGGGATGAGATATCGAAAAATGATAAACTTGTATTGACCCGGCACTACGAGAACTTATATTTCAAATATGAAGTATCTAGCTTTTGTAGTCTCTGAGAAACAGGCGTTCATACAGACGGACGGACAGACGGACAGACAGACGGACATGGCTATATCGACTCGGCTATTGATACTGATCAAGAATATATATACTTTATGGGGTCGGAGATGCTTCCTTATGCCTGTTACATACTTTTGCACAAAACCATTATACCCCTTTTTCCCATTTTTAATGGGATCAGGGTATAAAAACTATACGAAAAGTGATTTTGTGATCATGCCAAAAAACAACTTTGACAAATTTGAACCGATTGTAAATCCCGAGGCCATTTTGTTCATTATTTTGCATCAATTTTAAGTCTACATCTCAAGTTTATGAATTTTTGAAAAAATAAAATTAAGGATTTATTTTCAATCCCGAAGCCATTGGGTAATTATTTGGCCGCTAGTTTAATTCTATATTTAAGCTTTATGCAGTTTTGCAAATCGGATCAGGTTTGACGAAGACAAGGATCCCATTTCATAGATTTGATTTCCAGGTTTCTGAGATTGTATTTAATTTTTGGAACTCATGGAAAGTTTATGGTTTTTTGACTCCTGTTGCTTTAAATATAATTTTTGTTTTCCAGGCGAGGGCTACATCGAAAGTCTGCGAAAGGAGCTGACGGACAGCCGGCGTCAACTGGCAGACAGCAACATTGAGCGCGACAAGTACTCCACCAGCAACAAGGAGCTGCGCGATCATGTGAAGCGCGTGGAGACCGCTAAGCGGGAGCAGGCGCGTGCCATTGAAGAGGCGCTCCAAAAGATAAACAATTTGGAGGAGGCCAAGAACTCACTGGAGATTGAGCGTACGCGTCTGAGCACCATACTAAAGGAGACTGAGAATAATTTCACAAAGACAACGCAGGAGCTGAATTCAACGAAATCGTCGCTGCACAAAACGCAGATGGAGTTTGCCCAGAAGGATGAGGGTGGCAAGGAGCTGCAAAGCAAGATGGCTGCTGAAACCGAGCTGAAGGAGCGGGCGCAGCAGGAACTCTGCCAGATCAAAAAGCAGCTGTCCGATCTGGAGGCAAATCTGTGTGCCACGCGCCAGGAACTGGGACGTGCCCGCTGCCACAACAACCAGGAGGAGCATCGTTTCCATGCACGCGAACAGGAGCTGGCCACCCGCATGGAAGAGGCGCGCGGACGCGAGAAGCGCCTGGAGGATCAGAAGCACAATCTGGAGGTGTGTCTAGCGGACGCCACACAGCAGATCCAGGAGCTGAAGGCGCGTCTGGGCGGCGCCGATGGTCGCATCAGGGCATTGGATGAGCAGCTAGCCTGTGTGGAGCTGCACAAGCGCGACACTGAGCACAAGCTGAGCTCCGTGGTGCACACGCTGCGTCGCATCGCCGGGATCCAGGTGGACGGCAGTGTCAACTTGTCGCATCGCTTGCTCAGTCCTTCGCGCAGATTTAGTCCTTCGCGCAGCGTTGGCGAATATGACACACGCAGCACTTCCCAATGTCCCGATGCGCCCGTCGATGTCGATCCGGATCTTGTGCGCAAGGGTGTGCGCAATCTTATGCATCAGGTGGCCCAGCTGGAGCGTGAAAAAGACGACTACAAGTCGCAGCTGGGCGCCGCCAAAAAACAGCTGCAGGATGCCGCCGAGCAGCAGCTGCGTTGCGACGCAAAGCTGGGCAAGCTGCAGGCCATTTTGCGAAATCTGCAGGAGGAGAAGAGCAATCTGGAAACCGATCGCAAAATGAAAATCTCCGCACTGAACGCCCTCGAGGAGAAGCTCAAGCAGCGCTCCGATGAGTGCCAAATGTTACGAGAGCGACTCGCCCAGACAGAAATGCAGCTGGCCGCCACATCCGAAGAGAACGGCCAGAACGAGGAGCGTTTGGAGAAGAGTCGTCAGATGTGCGGCAAGCTGGACAACGAGAAGCGTCTGCTGCAGGAGGAGCTGGCCAAGGTCGAAGGACGCGCCAGTAAACTCGATTTGCAGCGTGTCGCCATGGAGGGAGATCTAACCCGTCTGCAGATGGCGCTGCAGGAGAAGGACTGCAACATTAGGCAGGTGTCGGAGCGGCTGGATAATCAGAATCGCGCCATGACCCAGCTGGAGGATCGCTGCACATCGCTCAAGTCCACGGTGGATCAGCTTAAGGAGCGCCTGCAAAAGGGCGCCGTCAGTGAGACCCAATTGCGCGGCGAAATCAAGACGCTGCAGAAGGAGCTCTCGGAGCAGGGCCACTGCTCGCAGACCAACGAGGACAAACTGAAGCTGCTGCAGAAGTCACTGCAAACGTCGGAAAACGAAAAGCGCCTACTAACCGAGCGCCTGGACAGCGCACAGACTAATCTCAATGAGCTGCGTCGCAGCCAGCAGGCACAGTTGGATGGCAACCAGCGGATGCAGGAGCAGGTCACCGATCTGGAAGTGCAACGTTCGGCGCTGGAGTCGCAGCTGCGCATTGCCAAGTGGAATCAGGAGAATGGCGATAAGGTGGTGACCAACGGCAATGGTGGTGGTGCTGGCGGCAGTCGGGAGGAGGAGGAGCTCAGTCGCCAGCTGAAATCGTCGCAGCGCGAGAAATCCGAGCTGCGCAGCAAACTGCAGACGCTGCAAGATAAGGTTAAGCAGCTGGAATGCGACAGAAAGAGCAAATTTTCTGGTGGCAGCGCCTATGATCGTGCCGAGAAAGCCAGCTCCTATTATGGAGGTGGCGGCAATGATTCTGGTGAATATGATTCCAATCGTTATGATGTCGGCACTGGCGGTGCCTATAGCTGCGGCCTGGATCACAGCGTCATCGAGCAGGAGACACGAGACTTGCGCCTGAAGGTGCGTCGTTTGGAGACGCTGCTGGCGGAGAAGGAATCGGAACTGGCACGTTGCAAGGCGCGCATGCATGACAGCACCAAGTGCACGGATGGCATGGACACGGATCGGTATCGCAGCGCCCAAATGCATGCCGAGAAGCTGCTGGATGCTCGCGAACAGTCCCACAAGCAGCAGGTGCTGCGCCTCGAGAATCAAGTAAGTCGTTGACCACTTTAATTAAAACAAAAACTTTTTAAATGACCTCCTCCAATCATCATAGATATCCATGCTGAGGGAGCAGCTGGCCCAGGAGGCTAAGCGACGCCAGCAATATGTCTTGCGCAGTTCCAAGGCAAACCGTGAGATGCAACATCTGCGCAGCACATTGGGTGACTCCTTGCGTAACGTCTCCCAGCATCCAGTGGATGCTCATTTGCTGGAGAGCGAAAGCAGACGGTGGGTAGTTAAGAAACATATACATACCTTTGACAAGGGTATTATAGTATTATCACTAAATATCATATGGCATCAATATCCGAGTCGATGGCTGTCTGTCTGCCTGTGTTTCCATATTTCTGTATCTATGCAGGAATAAATCCGTCTTTTTGTTGCAGGCAGTACAAGCTATCAAGACAGTAGTAAACTTTACTTTAAAAATTTAATAGCTAAACTGCATTTTTGAAATTTGTATTGCATACTTTCTTGGGCAGACTCTGATTATGACTAAAATTATTTACCAATTCCTCCATATTTTCCAGGTTGGACTCTGCTGTCTCCATGAGCCTGCCGCCGTCGTCGTGTCGTGATTATGATCGTGATTAGAGGAGAGTGCAATCGCGTTGTCATCTGGTAACTTGATCCCGCCAAGACGTAACGTTAACTGCACGCGTAAGGCAAACCACATGCATTTATTTTGAGGCAAACGCCTTAGTCTACTAAAGATAACATAATTTAATAATTATATTAATCGTCGCGCTTTTTAGTTGACCGAAACTGCATTCATAACACTTGAAAAGCTTCAAGTACGATTCTAGCTGTTCATTGTCTGCTCTGATAGACAATCGAATATAGTGCGTTCCATTATCTCGCTAACAAATTGGTTATCTCTAATTGGACATTCATATTTTCAACACATACATATTTTACAATATTATACATTAAAGGGTCACAAGTTCCGCTTCTCCTCGAAATGTAGGAGAGTACAGAACTACATACTATATATCATATATGAGCTACAAAGATGTCACCTAATAATTTATATAACACTAGCATTTGCTGGCGTGCGGTGCTACGCCCCGTTTTTATACTCAACAAAATAAATCGGTCGAAGATTGAAAGTTTACCTTTATTAATTTCCACGCAGGTGAATCTAATCAATCGAACAGAAAACACAAATTCAATAATGAGTTTGGAGCTGATCGGATAGAAAACAAAAAATGTCATACAACCGTTTTCCTTCCACTTTCCGACCTTGCAAGCGGAAAAATTAGAAAATCACATTCTTAATATTTTGTTTTGTAGAGCTTCGAAAATAAGTTTGAAGAAAATCGGATGAAAATTAATTTTTTGCCTTACAACCTTGACCCACCATTTTCCTCCTAGGGGGGTGCATTTTCCATAAAATCGGTGTACAGTTTTTGATGAATTTTTATAATGATCTTTGAAAATAAGTTTGAACCCAATCGGATTAAAACCGAAAAAGTTGCATACAACAGTTTTTCCTCATTTTCCGAGCTTGGGTATAGAATTTTCCAAAATCGCTTCTTAGTACACACTTTCAGACTAAGAGAAAACTACTTTGAAAATTTCAGCTCTCTAGCTTTTATGGTTTAGGCCCTGCGTTGATCACCATCACCAATCAGTACGAACTGTTTTATATATATAGATTAACATGAACACATAGACGGCACTAAAATACATTTAACTTCTAACATACATATCTACTTTAAATACAGTTTGTGTTCAAGAACTAACTGCATGTTTTATAAACTATAGAAAATAAACACGTCCAATAACACTTAAAAAGTGTGAGTTTGCTTTATTTCTATTGGGACGACTTCAAAAGCTTTTCTAAACAATCAACAACGATTTTCATATTCGCCTTTTGAGCCGAGAGCTTGGCCACTTCACCGACTATGGCAAAGAAAGCCTTGGACTTTCCCTTTTGGTATTGCTCTACAGCTTTGGATTGATTCGCAATTGCCTGCTGGCAATAGGCCTCAATGATGCTTAGATCGGAAATCTGTTGCAGATTGTGCTGCCCAATGAGCTGCAAAGTAGAAGTTAGCAATTAGTTTTATCACAGCCATTTGATGGAATGTACAGAGCTACTTACTTCACTAACTTTGCTCATTGGGTTATTGTGTAAAAGCTGAATAAGATGGCGCGCTGCATACAAGTTGATTTCTTCCGCATGTAACTCTTTGAGGACATCCTTCAAATGACTGGCGCTTATAGCACTGGAGTTTGGAAAACATAAATAAACAATTTGGACATCCAGCATGTACGTACATACCAATCTTCAATATCCAAGTTAAGCTTGTTGCAGTAAGTCAACAAGTCGTTAATAAGAAAGTTGGTGACTACTTTAGTTTGAACACCAACTAAACTCTTAGTAATGTTCACAAAGTGATCCAGCAGAACAGGTTCATTCTGAAAAATTATATATATCTATAACTTGTGCAGTCTTATAAAATGAAAGAATCTTACCACTAAGATAATAGCAGTCTCTGGATTTAGTTTGTAATGTTCCACAAGACGCTGGCGCGTATGTTCGGGCAGTTCAGGTATTTCCTCGGTTAGTGCAGCTACCGATATTAGATCTTCAGTTGAACGGGAACCTGTCTTAAGATTAACATATAAAGGTGGCAAATTGGGCTCTGGCATAAATCGATAATCCTGCAACACTTCCTTATCACGCATGGCAATGGTGCGTTTGTTCTCTGCATCCCAAGAGCGAGTCTCGTTGGTTACCACACCGCCATCGGCCACAAGCTCCAGCTGGCGATTGATTTCATATGAAATCGCCTGTGAAATGCTTCGCACAGAGCCAATGTTTTTAACTTCCGTGCGCACGCCCAAAGGATCACCTTTCTGGTGTATGGATATATTGGCATCTACACGCATTGCACCCTCTACAAATATACTTTTCTAGAAAGACTGTTGGATATAATATCAGGTACTTGCCTTCCATTTTACAGCTGCATGTTTGTAGTCGCCTTAATATAAGCATCAACTCCTTCACCAGCGATGCAGCCTCTTCGCCAGTTTCTAAATCTGGCGCAAACACAAGCTCCATTAATGGCAATCCAGCGCGATTTAGATCAACTAAACTCCTTTTTAGCTGGTCGTCGTGCAGGGACTTGCCACTGTCCTGCTCCAATTGCAGTTGCAACAGGTTGACATATTTATAGTAAACCTTTTTGCCTGGCGTTATGACGGGAAATGTCATCAGACCATTGTTCGCCAGTGCAGCGCGCTGTTGTGTAATTTGGTATCCATTCTACAAGGATTCAAAATGTCTACAAGGCTTATCAAATTAAGGGTTGCAATGCTCACCGGCAAATCGGCATAGAAGTAATGCTTGCGATCAAACATGGACACCTCATTCACCCGACAGCCAAGCGCCAAGGCGGTTTTAATACCAGACTCAACGCATTTCCGATTAAGAACCTACCAAAAATAAAATAGTAAATTTAATGGGCTGGTTCATCAGTGTCTCTAAACCCTAAACCATTCTGTGGCTTGAGCTGGGCCTTTGCCTAATCCAAAATCGGGCTGTGGGCCAGAGATCTACCTCTCCTTTATCAAAGAGACATATTTGGTCTTGTCGTCATAAGGAGCATTAGAGCACAACAGATCCCTTATGGTCATACGTAGTGCCTCCACCATTATCTGTTGTGAGACCCTGTCTTATATTAATCATAACGGATTCAGTGTTTATATTTAGAAACCTACACGAACTCACCGGCAGAGTGCCTGGTATGGAGGCATCAAAGAAGGCAACTGCTGTATTTAGAGCAGCTCCAAAGGAGGTGCCACTGCCGGAGAACAATTTGGAGGCGCTTGCGATTTGCGCGTGAACTTCCAAACCAACGACGCTCTTCCATTCGCTGCTTAAAGCACAAATATATAAACAGAAGATTCTTATAATTTATAATTTATTTGTATACTACCGCTTGGGGGCATTAGCCAATTTGGGTTGCGTTGCCAGTCGACGCACTATAATATAACTTCCCATTACAAGATTTACTTTTACCGGCTGAGATTTGATAACAGCAACAGCTGTCACCTGAGCATCAGCTGTTATGTCAATCCGTTATCGTATTCCCTTTACATGCTTTAATATTCACATACAACCGATAACAAATTTAAACAGCGGATTGTCTGATGAAACCAAGTCACAGAAATTAGAAAAGTTACCACGTCAGCAAAATCAAAGGCAAAGGGCAGCGGTCACTGACAAAGGTCGGCCAAAATTTCAATTTCCGGTGTTACAGGAAGTTCCTTATAAATTATTGCATTAGTCATAAAGCCAGAAAGAAACCTACTTTACCTAATAAATTTAACATTAAGCTTTTTTTTTATTACTAATATAAATAATCAGTTGTATTATCTATACTATTATTAATTATTATTGACATACAAATATTAGGAATATACATTTTTTTTTATTTCGTATATAACTATTTTTTTACTCAAGTTGTAATCTCAAACAAGTTTTCAACTTGTAGGCATTACATCAATTAAAATTTATATAAACATAATTTAAGTGAATACCCCTAGGCTTAGACGAGTCTGTTAATAGCAGCTGATTTTAGCAGTCGTGTCACACAACAGCCGTTTACTATCGATAGTTGCGATATTTGTGGTACTAACGATAAATCAAAATATCACGAAGTCGAAGTGGGCTCCACTGGAAGAAGAACATGAAGAAGATGAACATTACTGCTAATCTAATGTAGAAAAACGCGAAATAACCTTTCCAAGAAACCATGTGAAAAAGATGAAACAAGCAGAGGTAAGTTAAACACTTAAATTAACCAATGCAATAAGCATAAACGATAAGATTAAATGATGCAAATATTGTAAAAAAAACAGTTGACGAGGAAGAGAGCAAAAAGCAAAAGCTGCACAGCTGAAAAACACAAAAAAAAAACGACCAAAACAACTTTGACGACAACTTCAACGACGACGACGACGGCGACGGCTACAAAGTTCTGGGAGCTGCTGCTGCTGGAGCAAGGGAGTGGTGGGTTTTAGGGGAGGCGGGTGTTCAAGTGGAGCCCACATGCTGAAAAATCAATCGAACCGAAATTCAAATATATAAAACCCTAAAATGGACATCGAGAAGATCATCAGGGATTTGGAGTCAAATCAAACGCAAGACAACGAGGAGGCAAAGAAAAAACTTGTTGAACTTTTCACACAGAGTAAGTTGCAAATAATTCCAGGTTATAACTAGATAATACGTATGTGTATATATATATATATATATGTAGCTAAGGAACAATGGCCCGTGCGCTATATGCTGGACTACTATATCAATACCGGCTCCATGCGCATCTTAGAGGTGCTGGTCAAGGCTCAGCCGCCGCACGATGGCTATATATTCGATCGCCTGGACGATTGGCTCAAGCAGCAACCGTATCGCATCCCGGCGCTCAACGTCTTCTGTTTTATTGTGCGACGACATCCCACCTGGTTGCACAAAATCGAGAAGCATCGCCTGATTAAGAGCGTCTTAAAGCTGCTGATGGTGAGTAGTATATCCATATATCGACCGTACAAATGTATGCTTTTTTATTTATTAACTGTTGAATAAGTTGATAGACGTAGGTATTTCAAAATATAAATAAACATGATCTAGGAAGGAAAAGTGAGCTTTGACTGTGATAAAAAAAACCCTGACCCAATAGGACAAATTCATGGTCCAACTTATAGTCTGCATCCGATCAACGTCAATAGCTGTCATATTTCGTAGTCCCTGCTAAATTAATGCATCCATGTGTAATTATCAATTCTAGATACGTCATACCTACAGAATTATAACCCAAATGGTGTCTGTAATACAATAAATGTCATTCTGAAACTCATAGTCTTTTGTGGTATGATTGGCTTTTCGAACAGTCATGACAACCATACATTAGCCTGGGATTCTCACCCGAATACTTGTTTTCAGTTGCCCGAATGACTGGGTCACTTAACTTATCTACCGAGGAATGCAAAACAACTGTTTTATAAGACCAATTTCAAAATAATGAAATACGTATTGTCCTTAATCGTTGCAGCATGAAAAGGATACTGTGCAGTTGATGTGCGCACTGTTGAGCATTATAACACTGCTGCCCATAATACCGAACTCGGTGCCAAACTTTATGAACGAGCTGTTCGAGGTGTTTGGCCATTTGGCATCGTGGAAGTTGCAGAACATCAATAGGCTGCCGAATGAGAAGCTGGTGCATCTGCAGTTGGGCCTGCAGATGCTGTTCCATCGACTATACGGCATGTATCCGTGCAATTTCTTTGGCTATCTGTTCGAGTTTGTGAAGAAGGATAAGGGCGGCGGCATCTTTAAGCATACGATTAAACCATTGCTGGATACGGTGCGCGTGAATCCGATGCTGCTGACTGCCACCACCGAAACGGAGGTGAGCAATTCGCGCTGGAAGGAAATGGAGCCACATGATGTTGTACTGGAGTGTGCGCACTTTTCGCTGCCCGTGCTGCATCCCGATTCCAGCAACGAGGACATCACCTCCGCTTATCCCTGCAGCACACCCAGCTGCAGTCGCCTGACTTCGGTCAACTCGAACAGCGACACCTACAACAACGGTAGCTATCAGCTAAGGCAACCACAGCCAACAGGCGCGCCGGTCAAGCGGTTCGAGTCGGCACCAGAGGGCAGCAACACGCCCATCTGGAGTCCACTTAATGAAATAGCCACTGGCACCGGCAGCGCTGCTATACCGTTGACGCCGACGGCTCCGTTTATTTTGCCGCAGCAGCCGTCCAGCAGCAATGCTCAGCTCCTGGGTGCGACTGGCTCGTCGCCACCGGAGGCGGCTGTAGAGGCCACCCCAGAGACGACGCCGCACAAAGATTTGCGTGACTTTAAGCAACACCAACAGCACCTGCAACAACAACAGCAGCAGCAGCAGCTGCTGTCCAACTCACATGCAGTGCGCGCCATCTTTGCCAGCAGTCAGCCATCGTCGCCCATGCGCAAGGATCAGCAGAGCCAATTCCACTTTCCGGACGTGAGCAGCAACAGCAGCAATGCAGCAACTGAGGACCCCATGGAGCAGTTTACACGTGGCACTCTATCCAATCACGATCGCCGACTGCAACAGATGCTCCACGACAGGCACAACAAGCATGCCGATCTGCCCGACCTCCACGCGGAAACACTGCTCACGGCCACGGTGTGCACAACGGGCCTGAACGCGGTGCAAACTACGCTGCTCACCTGGGAGACCAGGGAGCTAGGGAGTACCGATTGCGGCGAGTGCAACGAAACGGAACGTAGCCTCTGTAGCGATGGCGGCCTCCATATGCCCACCAGCCGTTCAATGCAGCAGCTGGCAAAGGGCGTCAAGCGACGCAATCGCATGGCCAGCTATTGCTGCAATGAGAGCAGCGCCTGGCTCAGCGGTGGAGGCAGCAGCACGGCCAGGAAGGCGACATTGAACAGCGCTCAAGTGCAGCAGCTAATGCGACGCACAAAGTCGTGCCCAACGCTGCCTGGGTTGCAGCCCTACGATGAGGATGACGAGGCCGATTGCCCAACTGTGGGTCAGAAGAATGGCAATGGGAATGGCCTGCTGCATGGCGGCGGCGTCGACATCCAAACCCAAAAGACTGTGCAGTTGCAGGCTGGTAGCCGACTGCAGCGTAGTGGTCGCACTTTGGCCATGGTGCCGCCCAAATTGGCCAATGCGGGTACCCAGACGCTAAATGTGCTGCCGCATCACTACGAGGATTTGCTGTTTGAGCTGGTGTTTGAGTGCAAGGAGCAGCGCAATAATCACGAGCGTAGCCAATTGTATCCGCAAGATATACTCGATCAGTACATAATGCGCTCTATACACGCCAAGGATAGCTTGGATGCATCGAGCAATCTCACCATCCCGGCCTTGCAGGAGCAATGCCAACTGATGTGCTTACAATTGCAATATGAGAGCTACCGACGCGGTATTCACGCCGAACGTAATCGCCGCCTAATGGGACGCAGTCGGGACAAGCGCAGCCTGGAAATGGAGCGGGATCGTTTGAGTGAACAGCTTAAGAACTTCAATGAGGAGAATCGAGATCTCGCCCTGAAAATGGACTCGGCCATTCGGCAATCGAATGAGCGACAAAACAGCTACAACGAGGAGCTCGCTGATCTCAAGTCCAAATATCAGCACGAACTGGAGCAGAACAAGTGTCTGCGACAGGCAAACGATGATCTGCAGACGCGCCTCAGCACTGAGATGTTGCAGCGCAAGGAGATCAACTACGAGTTGGAGTCGCTACGCGGTCAAATCTTTACCATGACCACCGAACTGCAGCGTGCCCACCAGCAGGCCGATCTTGGACAGCAATGCAAACAGGAGCTAGCGCGTCTCGAAGCCGAGTTTATTATCATGGGCGAGGTGCAGGTGCGCTGTCGGGATCGACTCGCCGAAATTGATAATTATCGAGCGCGCGACGAGGAGCTGCAATTGCTTCAAGATAGCTATAATGCCGAGCTAAAAGGTAAGCTAAGGTACAAATATACAAACCAACATCTGTAGCTAACTATTATTTACAGAGCTCAAGCACAATTTGGACGAGAAGACATCTCAACTCGAAGCCACCAGGCACAAAATCAGCGAGCAACAGTCGCAGCTGGTCAACACCGAGAAGGTCATAACGGATCAGAAGCGTTTGCTGCGCACCGTCAAGGATGAGTATGAGGAAAGATTTAAGGCAAGCTACTTTTTCTTTTTGTCTGAAAACGCTTTTAATATTCATGCTCTTTGCAGTCGGTGACCAAAAAGTACGACATTCAAAAGAAGATCATCGTACAACTGGAGGAGAAGCTCATGATGTCGCTGCAGCATCCCCAGGGTGCTGTGGGTCACACCACTTGCTCCCCAGACACGGATCGAACTGGTGAGCTTACAAACAAATTGCCTCTTTTCTATAGCGATTAATGAGGTGCCATTTACAGACATTGCCTCATCCATGGAACGGAACTCACCGCTCTCCACGTCGCTAGCATCGAGCGAAAGCCTGTCGGTCAGCCTACGCTCCACAGAGTTAAAAAATCTGCATCAGCTGCTCGAGACTCCATCGATACCCGAAGTACTAAGCAGCATGGCCAGCGGTACAGGCTCTGGCACAGGCTCGGCCGTCCTCTATGAGGATAATGCCCGCCTGCCGCCAATCGATTTAGCCACGTCGGCGGGCACTGCTAGTGCTATAAACATAATGCAGACGACAGCGACGGCAGCATTGCCGCAAGAATTGGACCTGCCTACGACATCAAATCACACACACACCCACCCACATTTACATTTGCAACAACAGCAGCCGACAGCGCACAGTCAGCAGTAGGAACTGAAGCAACGTTTGCATTAGAATGTAGACAAGGCTGTCAATTATAAAATGGTCGTTGGAACAGGGCAAGCTACAGCTACAAAATTAAACATGTATCCAAAATAGCTGCAAATATCTCTTAAATTTTTAATTATTTTTTTTTGTCTCCACTACCAATAATTATTAATGTCGGATTTTGAAACGAATTGTTCAGGGTTTTCGCATTCAGTTAAAAACTGTAACTAAAGTTTAATAAAACGCAGATTCCGCGCAATAACTATACATAACGATTATAAACGTTTGAAATTTTAACCTGTTGGCACATTGCAATGTGTTTTGTCGTATAAAAATTGTACAAAAAAAAAGAATAAAGCGAAAATAGGTTTTGATATGATGCAACATTGAAATGAAAATAATTATATATGGCGTATATATGAACTATTTAAAGTTTACAATTTCGCCTTTTATTATAAATATCTACGTTATGTAAGAGTTGCAGTTGGTAATGGCGCCAAAGTCAAGCAGCTTTTTAAAAGCAACAGTTGTGCGACTTTGCCAGCATAAAATGACGACACAGTGCACACAGCTGGCAGCGCTGCCAACGCTTGGCGCCAAATTCAATTAGAGCGGCGCAACAGTTGTCAGGCATTGCCAGCATTAAATTGTGCACACAGCTGGCAGCACAACCAACAGCTGAATCGAGCGTAGTAAGAAGAAGAGCACAGAAACAATAAGAAAAAAACGCCTCGAAAAAGAAAACCGAATAAAATGTTGTCTCAATATTTAGAGGAGTTTGAACAGGAGCCTTTCGAGGTGGGCGAGTTCATTGAACGTTTGACTTGGCGCACCAACAATGAATTGCAGAACAGTGAGGATTTCAATCCTGTGGCACTCCATGATACTTTTATACAGACAATTAAGGATCTAAAGATACTGCAGGAGAAACAGCAGAGTAAGTGCGAACGTTTAGAGGAATCGCTGCGACAGGAGCAGGATTCGCATGCCAAGAAGATCTCCAAGTTGCAGGAGCGTCATCAAACAGCTATCGATTGGTTTGGCCTGTTGGATGAGAAGATCAATTCAGTGGCTGGGAAGATAATGCATTTGGGCGAGCAGCTGGAGAATGTGAACACTCCAAGGAGTCGCTCCGTGGAGGCACAAAAGTTGCTCAGCTACATGTCCGAATTTTTGATGGCCGGACCCGTTATAGTAAATGATATATTCACGGATCCGTTGCGTCTTAATGAAGCAGCTGATGTCATACAAAAGCTGTACGCTATTTCACAGGATTTACCTCCTGGAAATTTCGCCGAATCGAAGCGTAAAATTGAAAAGAAATACGATGAAGTGGAGCGACGACTCATCGAGGAGTTTGCCACGGCTCAAAAGAGCGAGGATATTGAGCGCATGAAATCGCTGGCTCAGATCCTATCCCAATTTAAGGGATATACGCAGTGTGTGGATGCCTACATCGAGCAGAGCCAAATGCAGCCGTATAGCGGCAAGGATATATTCATTGGGATAGTGCCCATGTGCAAACATCACTACGAGATCATCAAGAAGGTGTTTGCCAACCCACAGCAGGTCATGTCCAAGTTCATACTGAACATCTACCAGCTGAAACTGCATCAGTATGCGATGACCAAGCTGGATGACAAAAAAGATGAGGAGAAGTATCTGCGGACGCTCTATGAGCTCTATTCTCGGTTAGTTCAATTAGAAATAATAGTTAATTTAAAATAAAATATGTATAATAGTAATGACTACTTGTGAACTGATTGTTCCTTTGGAAGCTATATAATATAGTATTCCAATGTTGATCATTTATGTACTTTATGAATTTCGTTAATATATCATAAAAACCAAAAAAGTTGATATATTAGCCCTATTCTTACTGCCACAAAAAATCTTGTCTATTTCAGATTTAACCAATGCTGATCAAGAATATATATTATATTCATAATTTAGGACTGTTTTTCCCATATTATAAAACACTGCAATAACTATGAAGTACTATCAATTACTAATAATAATTACAACCATTTATTTATTTTAGCACCTTGAAGCTATCCAGCGATTTGCAAGTCTACATGTCCACCATCGATGACGATCTGCTGCAAAAGTTGACGCAACAGATTTTCATGAAAAATCTTGCCGGCTATTCCGAAATTGAGTTGCGGTGCCTGACCGCCAAGTGCTCGTCGGAGCTCGAGAAATTCTATGCCAGCAAGAAGCATCAGAAAACACAAACAACAAAAGGATTTCGCCGCAACATGGAGGTACTGATTGCCACACGCGCCAACATCAACATTGCAGCCATTGAGGATTACGGTGGTGAAACTTTTCTATCGGAGGAACTGGCCATCAATATGCTACAAGAGGCAAAGGCCTCCCTAAAGCGCTGCAGACTGCTGTCTAGCGAGGCGGAGCTGCCCGGTAATGCTATCAAGCTGAATGATATATTGCTGCGCTTCCTAATGCATGAGCATGTGGACTATGCATTGGAGTTGGGCTTGCAGGCAGTGCCATTGGCGGAGGGCAAAGTGTTTCCACAATTGTATTTCTTTGATGTGGTTCAAAAGACTAATATCATCGTACATTTGCTGGACAAATTGTGCAACACTTCGGTTATACCCTGCGTTAGGTAACTGTGTAATTTTTAATTATTTAGGAACTGATAATAATATTTGCATTTACAGTAACACATCAAAATACTCAGATTATGTTTTTAAGAAGCGCATCTTGATGGAACAAATTGAAACGAAACTGGATCAGGGTCTGGACCGCTGCATTAGCGCAGTGATTGGTTGGGTTAAGGTGTATCTACAGTACGAACAGAAGAAAACAGACTACAAGCCCGAAACTGATGTAGATACTATTTCATCGGCTGTAAGAAACTGTTCTAAACTATACTTTACTTTCAAATATAATGTGCTAATATTTTGCTTCAGGCTTGCCTCCAAGTGGTGCAAAGTCTGCAGCCAGTTATTGTGCAGATAAAGAAGTGCGTGGATGGCGAAAATCTGCAGAATGTGCTCACAGAGTTTGGAACACGACTCCATCGCATCATCTACGACCATTTGCAGACAATGCAATTCAATACGGCGGGCGCCATGTGCGCCATTTGCGATGTGAATGAGTACAGAAAATGTATACGTGAACTGGAAAGTCCGCTGGTGACGCAGCTCTTTGATATACTACACGCCCTATGCAATTTGCTGTTGGTGAAGCCCCAAAACCTACAAGAGGTTTGCACTGGCGATACTTTGGTAAGTGATATCTGATATATTTATGTGTTTATTTTTGTCTAACGTTTTGCTTTTCAGAACTATCTAGACAAGTCTGTGGTGCGTCAATTCATTCAACTGCGCACCGATTTTCGTAACATTAAGAACACCAATTATCTAAAGGGGATCATCGAGTAGCATGGAAGCCTTTGCTGAGTCACATTCCCAAAAGTTTCCCAATTCAATCTATTTGCTGTGTATTAATAAATGTAAACCTGATCAAATAGCAATATAGAAGTTGATTTACAGACAAATTTCAATTAAACTCAAGTGATTGACTTTTTATCTACACACTAACATTTTCATTACTTTCAGCTATCGTCATGTCCTAAATATTATGGGGACAGTTCCAATCATCGTAATTGCTCAAAATCTTAGTATTGCCCGGTCAAGTTTTATCAGCCAGTAGCACCTTTTCCCCTAATCAATGGGCTGCAGCCCGTTCACAGCCAATAAATCAAAGTTTATTGCCTAAGTATACACAAATTATTTATTTTCGTTTGAATTTAATACCATTAAAAGTGTGAGCTCTCACCATTGCAGATACCGCCAAGTAAACGCTACTGACTGCTACTAGTTGGTAGGCAACCTTAGCTTTTATGTCAGTCACCTACTAGCCGTGAAGCCAAACGTATCTTAAAACTGAAGGCGTTTCGAGTGTTTGCCTTTGTTATTGTTTTAATCAAACTGTTTCATTTTTTGTGCGAACCCAGCCAAACATTGTGCTAGGTATTCTAGTCGTCGAGATTCTATACCATAATTGATTAAGCCATGCGCAGCTATTTTGTTTATTACCTAAAAATTCTCTGTGGAATTTTTGTTGTTCGCGAGCTGGTCGCGAACTCCATCAAGATCAGCAGGGATGGTGCATATAAGAAATTGATGTCGTTGCGTTCGCTACCTTTTGAGGACTGCGGTGAGTTGGTAAATGCTTCGTATCTATAAGGATTCGTGACCTTTAAATCTTCTCTGAGGATCATGCTGAGTGATATTATCGTATGAGAGTGCCAGTTGACTGCATTTAACATACGGCAAAATTATATTTATTTATAAAAATTTGAAATTTGTATACTGCTTATAGCCAGTGAAATATATATTTAATATGTAATTATGTAAATGGCAAAATTCTAAATTAATCCGTCTGTATAAACTATACGTTTCGACACAACAAATTTATACCAATTTGAAAGTGCTTTGAGTATCTAAACTTACATATTACAACAAAACTGGTTACAGGGTATCTTTATAGTCGAGTGCACTCGATTATATAGTTCCGTTTTATTACTATATATACAGGAATGTATAAAATGTATTTTCATGAACGGCTTGCCAATAAATGTTCTAACCAACTGATTATTATATAGCAATCCAAAGTAAGTATTCAATAGAAATCGATACTTTGTACATAGAATATGTAAATATATAAAATATCTAAATACATGTATATGAGTATGTCTAATCTATTAAATACTTTACAACACGTCCTTTCCTCAAATGAAATTATAAGATTTAGGACTTCTAAACTATTCTTCATAGCAGGCTTTGTATACATATGTACATATATCATATCATATAATATTACACGCCCGCTATTACTCATAATCTGATCCAGCATGAAAAACAAATGTTCTATATTTTATGAAAGCTGCCAATAAATTATCGCTGCTTATTAATTATTTGCTAATAATATTTTGCTTCTGCTAATTTTCCGGTCGCTAGAATAAATCATTAAATTATTGCTTCCACATATTGAATGGTAAGTGCGCCTGGGTTAAGACACTATCTTCGATGTTGATACTATGCAAGAATTATGACATTAATCAGTGTCAAATTTTTATTGGTAAAATTTCCTATTCACAATATTCCACAATTTCAAAATTCCGTTGTTATTGATAATAATCAAAAACATGCAAAGCTTATCAATTTGCCATGGTATACAAAGAAAATAGTGAATTTGCCATAGTATACAAAATGACAGTGAATAGTGGTATTATCATTACTTCACACTTTTGATACTTATGAATGATGTCCACACTTGCTACAGACAAGTATATTTAAACATATGTTAGATACACATCTTAGCCAGTTAATATAGAAGTACCCACTTTGTATACCCATGCAGAAGGTATTTAGCGCCTTGAAGGACACAATTTCGATCCCATCAAATTTTTAATTCGTGCAGCGAAGGTCGAGTTGAGTTTATATCTACTTTCTTTTATAAAATTAACGATTGCTTAATTGATCAAATTTAGTGTAGGTCTTTTGATTTTCTGTAGTTTGAACATATGTTGTAGCCGGCCGGATCGTTGTACTATAAGATAAATGTGTCTAAGAACTGAATAACATTATTTGTTTGAGTTTATGTATGACAAATGCTCTTGTTTTGAAAGATCATCAAAATATATTCAAAAATCTGCAATCGAACTAATTTAATTGATATGTATACAGGGGAACTACATTTTTGCACACAAAGATGGCTGTTCGTTTTCGTATTTATTTGAGCAATCGCAAAATGGCGTCTCAGATTGGTGCCTGCTTGGACGCCAATAGTTTATGCATGCTATAAACTTTATATTGTAGGCAATGAAGCGTGTATTATGCACAGATTGCACGTACTGACTTGTTATATACAAGGTCCATCACAAAAATCGCATTTTATTTTCATATTTGTAAATGTATTTGTATATTTAATGGTAATGCATTTGCTAATATATTTAATCTTGTGGATTTTGCAGGTTCCCTGTATCAAGTGAACTACCTGAACATTGACAGCTGTACGAAGGTGCCCTGCTCTATGGCTCGCAATTCCACTGTTAAGGTTACGGTGCTCTTCGATGATAACGGTAAATATATTTGTACATATGCTGATAACGGGCGCCCATGCATATTCTTTAATACGCTCTCGCCCAGCAGTACCAAGTAGTACTCGGAAACAGAAATAGCTCAGCGAGGGCGAATAATTGTGAGGGGAAGTGATTAACAATGAGCAGCGGATGGGGCAAGAGGGGAAAGTCATCGTGTGAACCGATGACGGCTACGACGCCAGGCGATAATGTATTGTTATACATGTCATAAAAATAATTGATCAAATTGGCGTGTAAATCAAAATAAACCCGCAATTTTGCGTTATACGACTCCGTTTATGACATCAGTACGTAGTACTACTACCAAGCAGATGAATACATACATATGTATGTATGAATATACTATACATGAATAGATTACATACTAATCTGTATATATACGGATATATACTGACGCACTTGACTACTGGTCAGTAGGCTACGAGTGTTCACAATGTAATTGATTTTGAATATATAAATAGACCACAAAGCGCCTAGCTTAAGTATGTTTTGATTATTCAGCAAATAATCGGCATAACTGCACACCGGCCCAAGGGAACAGGGAGAACTGTTTGCGAAAGGAACTGATAAACGTTCAAGTACTTTAATTCGTATTGCGATCTATAATTTGAAATCTTAAGTACCAAACCAATTTATATATGCGTTTTTGAGTAAAAATGCGATAGTATTAGTACACATACACTCTCTATTTTACCACTTCGTAGGACTAATCTGTTAAGAGAGTGTACTTTATGCACGTGTCTATTGGATTTATTAAAAATAAAAATATTTTTTTACTTTAAAAATTGGTAAAAACTCAAAGTAGGGATAACCGTCGAACCCAAATTTATCATGTCGGATTATAATCCAATAATTATTTTATAAGAATTAATTCTTTGCTTTCCCAAAATATAGTTTCATCAGTTAAAAACAGCACTTTAAATTGTGCATACAAATTTCGATTGCAGGCAACGGTGTTTCATTTCTAAAGCACGAGGTTCGATGGGTGTTTAGCTATGTTAAAACTGAAGCGGCCATATCTCCCGATCCCTGCGATGGCAACCAGCACTGCATAATAAATGTGAACGATGGAAAAAGCTATTGGGCTGATATCTATGTGAATCCAACATTACCTGTGGTAAGTGCACCACCCTTAAAGCCACTTTGGTTCCTTCTTAAAATATTCACTTGCAGATGAAGGGCAGTATGTTGTGGGAGGCCAAAGATGAAAACAATCAAAATCTCATATGCTTTGAGGTGCCCGTTGTAATCACAATGTAAATACATATATACCCACACGCACATATATAGTTTATATATGAGCACATACATACATGTACAATGTAGATTGTTCATGCATATTTATGATACTTATGTAAAATACAATAAAATAATTGGTGCATGCAAAAACAATAGCTATCGAGTCATCAGTGGGGCATACACACGCACACACACATGCATCCTTAAAGAAACTCTGAATGAATGGGCAGTGCAGAAAGACGACGACAGCGAGAGCGACGGCGAAGGAGCTGAGCGAAACATAAATAATGCGATCTTTTGTTTTTGGCGGCACACGGAGAAGCGACACAATTGGAGCATGAGCGCCAGTCGTCGTCGCTTTCGCGAGAGCCGAAACGAAATGAACAAGCCGAATAAACACAGGCAGCCGAACCGAACCGAGCGAGCTGCTGAGCAGCCGAGCGAGCGCCTCTGTTCGGCTGCTCAGCATCCAGATGCAATGCAATTGGCTGTCCGTTCAGTGTGTCAGTCAGTCTTTGTGGGTGCAACGCGACGGTCACGTGAATGAACAGAAGGAGCAGCCACCTCCGCCTTCGCAGTTGCAGACCCAGTCGCGAATCGAGCAGATACAAATCGAGACTTAATTAAATAATAGCTCGCGATTAACGATCGATCACAGGCAGAAGGCATTTGAAAGTGTCCAGTGTTGTTGTTGGTGTTCTAAGGGCGGTGTTGCAGCAAGTGGCAACTTTGGCGCCCAGTGCTGGTGGTTGCCAGAGGCATTTAGCTCATTGTGCGTCCGTCAAGTGTAAGTACTACAAAAAAACCAAAAAAAAAAGAAAATAAAACAAAAAAAATGCTTTGCTCGGCTCGTTTGCTTGCCATTTGCGCAATTTGGTCGGCGTAAAATGAGATTGCCTTCGTGCTAATTGCGGCAATCGGTGGGGGTAAGTATGTGCATATGTGAGGTAGGGTTGGGGGTTTGGGGATGCTATGGTGACATGCAACGCCGCATTGCCCATAGCAGGCAACGCGTATGTTTGCCGTGGCAAAGCCGTCCACGTCATACCCTTCGCATCGGAAGTAATGCGGCACCATCGTATCCAATGCCCTGAACCTGAACCTTGCCAGCGAATGCAAAATTAGCTTAGAATTCGAAACCTTTTGTTGGCTCATTCATCAGTCGAGTGTGCACTGTAAGCCCCATAAACGGCTAATGGATCGCACCAAGTTCCAATGGCAAAAGGGACAAAATGTGTGATAAACTCAAATGACTTCGTTTTGATAAAATAATAATGAGATAATTGTAAATCTGTAAATAAGCTATAACCAAGCTACAAAAATGCGACGAACAAATATGTGTAATTTAGGAATTTAGTGCAACAAAAGTGAACTCATCGCTGAAGATCTTAGATTCTCGAGTTTATTTTAATAATAACCGAATCATTTAAAATGCGCATGAATAAAATAATTTGGCGAACAAGACATTTATTACATTTCAATAATAGCCTGTTTAGAGAATGCAAATTCTTAAGAGCAATTACCTAAATTTTTAACCTTTTTAGCTTTGAAATTGGAAATAAATCAAAGTAAATATTTTCGTTTTCACTTGGATGAATAATTTGAATCAGTTACATAAACTTTTTATATATTTCGAATATCTGACCCAGCCAAAATATTAAAAGATCCTTAACACCTTTTATAGTTTGAAAGTAGTAGAGCATCAGATGGTTAGTGCGATCTGAAAAGAGTGTTGATTTCTGCCTCCCCGTTTGGTAGTTTAGTTTACTTTGCTCTTCTTGCGTTTACTGCGTGTACTTAAATGTAAACACTTTTTATATGCGACTGCCACTGCTGCACTTGAGGAGCAGCAGCAGCAACAATGCGATGACGATGACGATGTCGCTGTTGCTCTTGATGCTCTTGTTGCTGTGGTGCAGCCAGTGACTGTTGTTGTTGTTGTTGCTGCTGCTGCTGGTTGGTTGTTGGTCAAAGTGTTAAACGATTTGCATCATATTACACACTGTTGTTGATGCTTCGCTGGCTGGCCATTGTCGCCACAGTCTCCGAGTCGAAGTCTCAGCCTCAGGCCGCAGCTATTGTGCTTAGCTCCGAAGAACGCAGACGATACGCCTGGGGCACAAAACAAAAGCAGCAACAACAACAGTGCCAACTACCACCAACGATTTATCATAGCAGCAGCAGCAGCAACAGCAACAGCAGCAGCAGTCGACGTCAACGAAATCGATCCGGATCTGTTATGTAGACCCGCTGCCCCTCCATTGGGGTGTGTGTGTGTGTGTGTGTAGCATGAAAAGATAATTTTGAATTTTTGAATCGTTAAACGCAATTAATTGCCACTACGCAGCGGCAGCCAGCAAGTCAGACAGCAGCCCAGACAGCCAGTCAGCCAAAGAGGCAGCCATCCTGGCTGGGAACGGAACGACTTGGCGGCGACTGGCCTCATCAGCATTTCTGATGCCCATTCCATGAGACAGCGCTGCTTTTGCCAGCTTTACTGCCCAATTTTGTTGCAAATTTTGCGTTCCGCAGAACTTGGTGCATTTCATCTTGTTGTCATCAGCGTTGCTGTTGTTGTTGTTGCTGCAGCCGTCGATCGTCGCACATTCATTTGTCGCTTAATGTCCCTCAGTTGTGGCTACGTTGCACCCCCCAAACCCTCCATCGTTTGTTCTGTTGCATTTGTAGCCGCTTCATTCGGTGTCCCCGTTTCTCGTCCCCCCGTTACCTGCCACTGGCCACTGCTGCTCCCAGAGTGTCTGTATCTGTATCGTCTTGGCATGTGCGGCATCTGCTGTCTGGCTGCCTGGCTGGGCTTCTGTGAGATGAGATCTGTGCTGTGGTGGCTATAGTGTCTGCTTGTGAATCTGGTGACATCCACTTGCATGCGCACATTCATCGTAGCCGCAGTTTTCATGATTTTATTTTCTTTGCTGCACATTCACACGCAACACTCACACACACACACACATACACTCAGACACACACTCACACAGCCCAATACAAGCCTATCATCGAGCTAACCATAAAACATTAGTTTCCCATTTGCGTGCTAATATACCCTATGTGGATTGGAAGCTGCATGCCAATTCAAAAAGGTTCGCTAAGCTGCTGACAATTCCGGACAAATGAGCAAATGGCAGATCGCACCGGAATGCTGTTTAGCCAGCAACAATGTGGAAGAGCTCCTATACTAGGAATTTGCAGCTTTTATATGCTATTTAACGACAGTCAAACAGCAGCACTTTTAACTTCATTCTACCCATACATTCATAGAATAGATTCAGAGATATTTACATATCAATCTCTGCTGAACCAGACTACAGTTAAATAATAGGTCAAGTTTTACTGACATTTAGACAAACTTCAAAGCTGCATCAAAAATCAAATCAGAATATAGCGCACGAAAACTAACTAAAATTTTCAAATGAAAAAGGTTTCAATTCATTCATTTATATTTTTCCGAATCTAGAAATTAAGATTTAAACTCCAAGAAAATCGTTTTCTTCATTTTATAATCCATCAATTATAATTTATATAAAATCTTCCTGTATGAAATTTGTATATTTTTAGAACAGTTTCTAGAATTCTATTATACTTTTGCATAAAAGTAATAACAATTTATCACTGATTTTATGATTAAGAATGAAACGAGATTGAAAAGTCGGGAAACATTAAAGAGTCAATTGTAAATCATTCATGTTTTGAATAGTTTAAAGTAGTTAACGGTCATAGGCAAAGTGGGCCAAGCTAGGGTATAATTAAAGTCAGCCAGTGCCACATTCCACATTGAGATTATCTCGCAGTTTGTCTATCTGTCCGGTGCGCTCATGGCACGCACCGTGATGCGCGCTTTGAAGTCCTGTCAAGCACTTGAGATACATTTATGTATTTTAGCATTTTCATTGCTTCTACTTGGCAGACGACAAGCGGCGCACAAATGCAAAGAATGATTAGTTAGTTGGTCAGGCAAAATGGAATAAACCGGTTCGACCGATCCTTCAGCATAATCAACATACATACATGCTGTTAATTATGAATGCACGGAATGCGTCGACTCTAAATAAGACAGACAGACAGAGAGAGAGAGAGAGAGAGAGAGAGAGAGAGAGAGAGAGAGAGAGAGAGAGAGAGAGAGAGCGAGTAGGCGCGAGCGAGTGAGATGATCATCTAGCAAATATTTATTGCAGATTGGCATCAGGAGAAGATCGACTCACCACACAAATATCAAGATGCTGATCATGTTGGCGCTGGCGCTGGCCCTGCTGGGCAGCCGTGCCGTGAATGCAACCATTTCGATGCATCAACGCCAGCGCGACAGCACCGACATCAAGGAGAAGATTATCGAGCTGCAGTGCCTGGCGCGCTGCGAGAACAGCACCCAGCCGCAACATTGTCTCGATCTGTGCAAATTGGAGCTGTTGCGTGCATTCAGAGCCGGCAGCTGTCCAGGTAGCACACTGCTGGCCCGTCAGACCCGGCTGTCGTGTCTGGATAATTGTGTCTACGATCACGACTGCATCGAGGTGCACAAGTGCTGCGCTTCCGCATGTGGGCCCATCTGTGTCGATCCGCTGGGCGTGCGTAACGCCACTCAGCTGCCGCCAATACCCAAGATCTTGCGCTACAAGCTGCCGCGCAGCCACAAGGTGGAGCTGACCATTGAGTCATCGCTGCTGCCCTACTATTTCCATGTGGAGGTGCGCTCCCACATCGGCCGCCTCTTCGCGCCACGCAAGCTAGGCATGTGGCAGTCGCAGCAGGTCGAGAAGATACTGGAGACAACCGACGAACGCAGCAAATTGTAGGTACTCTTTCCACACTAAAAGATTTGAGTGGAAATTTAAATTCTTGTGATATTCATTTTAAATATTTACCTTTAATTCCTTGTGATACTTATATCATAGCATAAATCGAACAGCATTTAATTAAACCGGCAATCAATTTAATCCATTTCATTGACAGCACGGACATCTTTTTCAACATTCGTCCCGGTCGCTGGTATCAGGTGCGGGTGGCGGCGGTGAATGCGTTAGGTTTCCGCGGCTACTCGCAGCCCTCGCATGCCTTTACCCTCGCCAGCAGTAAGTTGAGTCTTTGACCCTTATGTAGCACCCTAAAACGCCAAGAATTTGTAGGTCCTAAGCCGCCCAAGGCACCCAACGATCTGAAAATCATTGCGAAGCACTACGATGGACGGCATTATATGAGCCTCAAGTTGGTCTGGTGTCCCTCCAAGTCGAATTTACCCGTCGAGAAGTATAAAATCATCTGGTCGCTTTATGTGAGCAGCAAGGAGGGCTCTCTAATCACTCTCGAGGCCTATGTCAAGGACGTAAGTCTGCAGTCAACTTAAACAAAAATACTCTTTTACTGAACTAATTTAAGATTGAGATCGAGATTGCCCGACTAGGATATACCCTAAGCCCAGTTCTTACATTCATAATTCTTAATCTGCATTAATACATATAAACACATACACACACACATACAAACACATGCTGCTACTGCAAACGTCATGCAATTGCTTTGCTTCTTCTTCTCCCATTGGCCAATGTTATATTTAGTCGTAAATAACTTCTGTGTTTATTGTCCGATCGTAATGAAATTTGTAGGACATAAAAATGGCATTTAAATGTATGAGTATGCTGTATCCAAAGGTCATACAAAATTAAGTATTTTTCAGTTTATGGGGGATTGGAGGGAGGTATCAAAAAAACAAAACATTTTGTACTTCTGTATGCTATACAAAAATATATATGAAGTCTCTAGCTTTTGTAGTCTCTGAGAAACGCGCGTTCATACAGACGGACAGACGGACATACATGGCTATATCGACTCGACTATTGATAGTGATAAATAATATATATACTTTATGGGGTCGGAGATGCTTCCTTATGTCTGTTACATACTTGTGCACAAAACCATTATACCCATTTTCCCATTTTTAATGGGATCAGGGTATAAAAACTATACGAAATGATATTTTGTCGTGTTTCATTTTTCTGTCAAAAATCACGCCAAAAGTTACAAAAAAAGTGGCTTGTGAAGAGCCCAAACAACGATAAGTTTCTTATAAATGACTTTCCTAGACTTCAAACTGCCACAACTTTGTCAAATCTGAACCGATTATCAATCCCAAGGCAATTTTCATCATAATTTGGCATTAAATTTAATTCTACATCTCAAGTTTATGAATTTTTAAAAGAAATACAATTTTGGATTTTTTGGCGAAAAAATCATTAGGGGGGTAAGAAGCCCTTATCAATTTTGATTTTTCAAAATATAGAATCTTGAAATGTTACGTTTAATTGATTGTGAGTTTCTCAATTAGTATAAAAAACTATACGAAAAGTGATTTCGTGGTGTTTAATTTTTCTGTCAAAAATCACGCCAAAAGTGACAATGAAAATTCCTTATGAATGACCTTCCCTGAATTTGAGGTGGTTAATTTTTTAGTCAAAAATCACGCTAAAAATTAAATAAAATTGGCTTGTAAAGTTTCCAAATCCATATATATAAATGCCCTTTCTAGATTTCAAACTCCCATAACTTGGCCTTTTTTTTTTTTTTTTTTGATACATATTTATTAACGTGTTCGTATAACTTAACATACTTTCAATCCCGAGTCCATTTTGTGCATGGCGTGTCTTCTAAATCAATACATTTAAAGTAATTACGATGTAAATTTTATTCATTTTCCGAATTTTTTTGCAGTAGTTAGCTTGATAAATTATTGTATTATATTATTGCAGACGCATCAGTTTGAGATCAAGAAACTGCTGCCCAACTCCTCGTACTATATACAAGTGCAGGCCATGTCCATAAGCGGCTCGCGGCGCCTGAAATCGGACAAGAAGGCGCTGCTTTATAATACAACGCTGCAGTCGCTGGAACCGAATGCGCCACTCGAGTGCAGCACACACCATATCAGGCACAAGTATCATCACAGCATCGCGGCAGAGATCAGCTCCACACCAGCGATATACATTAATGAAGTTGCGCGAACAACGACGCCCGCGGAGCTGGGTAGTGCCACCTATGAAGTACGTTTCCGTTTGAACCGGAAATTTGGCATGATTGTGCAAATTTTGGGATTTCAGCCACACAAGGAAAAGTAAGTGGCGACCAGCTCGCAACCCTCCCCCTCTGTGTTATACACATGTTATGCATGTTATATTTTTGATTGTTTATAAACAATTTGGTTGAAATATATTATTACATTTGCAGAGTGTACGAGCTGTGCCCCCAAGAAACGAATTGCGAACAACGCGAGTTCAGCGCGATCCGCGTCAAAGTGAGTACAATGGGGTCTCTGCCACGAGCTGGGTTCGTGCCGCTCCAATCATAACATACAAATCATTTGTCATTTGGTCAATTGGGTTTCGGTTTCATTTTGTTGCCGTCTGACACGTGAAACACGTTTTAAGGCGGGCGCCTCGTTCGTGGCTCCATCGCTGCGCAAAACCAATTGCAATGGCCCAATGACGTTGCTTCCATGAGAAAAACACAGAATATATACATAAGTACATGAATGATCTCCAAGGTGCTGCCCTGGAGAGTCATGTACCAACGATTAATATCAATTTCCGAGTAAATTGTTAGCAAAATTCAAAATTTTTCTGTGTAAATAGTTTCAACGGTCAAAATACAGAGCCAAATACGAATAAGCGAAAAGTAGCCCAATAATTGCACCCAGGAAAAATATAGGCTTCGATAGCGCACTTCCTTTAATACCATTCCCATGAGTATATTTTTTTTAAAACAGTGTGCACATGTCAATTTGAGTGGTTGAATCTCAAAGTCGACATAGTCAAGTCCGATTGCTTGTCTGCCTTTACGCAATATATTATTTTAATTTTTAAGCAGAGTATATTGATAAAATTGGATGCATATAGCTGTCATTCTTATTATTGTATCATATTTGAGTAAATAAGCAAAAACTATGTTGTAAAATTGCGTCCTTCGTAAGGTTTTATGGATAAACAAAAAGCCTGTACACTGAAACTATTTGAACTAGGAGGGATCTACGATATCTATCGTAACATATTTATCCCCAAACGTGGTTCGGTTAAATAGGCAACAGAGGAGTTGTAAGGATACTACAAATTACAGAACTAAAAGCCCCCTAGTTTTAAGATACCAACTCATGTGCATTATTGTGTGTTTCATTGCAGAAAGATTCGCTGGAGTTTAGTAAATTAAAATATAATACAACGTACGTGCTGAAAGCATTACGGCCCAGTCCCAATTCCGTGCTGGATGACACTAGAAACGCATTCACATTCACAACGCCCAAGTGTGAAAACTTTCGCAAGCGTTTTTCCAAAATGCAAATCAGATGCAGCGATTAATACTGGCTAACTATTTAACCCCCAAAATGTGGAGCTGGAAATGGTGGTTGATGTACTGATAATGTACTGATTGGAGGACACAGTGCAGGTGGCTGATTGCGCCAGTGGTTTCTGATATCTTTCAGACCATGAGATTATACTAGCTTGTAAATATTTGTATGTATCGGACCTAACTTTTTTACTTATTGTTAACTCTTAAGTATAAATGGATAACACTGAAGCGTTTCGCGAAGAACTCTATTTATTTGAATAGATCTTTAAACTCTTGCAAATCTCGCTGATGTTGCGTCATTGCAGCAACGCTGGGTTCCACCGGCAGGGAGCCCGGCAATTTACTAGCTTCCAGATCGACGCCCAGCTCTATGAGGGCTGCTATAAGCCGTGTGGTGTACAAAACAGGACCGCCAACCAAATGCAGGAAGTCATAGTGCTTATCACGCCGCGTGCTAAACAGAATCCTCTTGGACACAAAGTCACCATAGTTGCTAATCCCGCCGACGCAAACATAGCGCTTCAAGGATGGCGCATAAACCTCAATGCTTGCACGCAAACTCTCCGCGGGCGTTAAGCTATCAGATGCTGCGTAAACAATGCGAAAGGGCACACCCAAGGACTTGTAGAAATCTATGGCCAAATTGAGCAACTGTTCCAGCTGTGCATCGGCCTCCTCAGCCGTTTGGGTGGCCACAAAGCTTTGCACTGCATTCGTTTGCGTGGCTGTATATAGACTCGGAGTAGGTCCATAGAGCAGCGCTTCCTCACGGTTATAGCTGCGACCACAGGACACATAGCGAAGTGGCAGCACAGAAGGATAGACGCAGAGTTTGGTCATGGCGCCGAGAAAGCTCTCGAATGCGCCACCACCCGTCAGATATGCTGTATTTAACTTATTCTGCAAATGCTCCTCCTTCACGAGATGGTATTGCGTCAAGGGCGTGGCATTCGCTTCCAGGAGCACACAGCGCACAAAGTCCGGATTGGAGGTCTGCACAAAGTTGCCGCGAGAGACGAAATAACGGGACAGTGCCTGCATAGCGTTCACATCGAAATGTGCTGCCTGTTCCATCAGATAGTACCTATTATTGTCCAAAAAGTGCACCAGATCTCTACGTTCCAAATGGGATGTGGCGCTGATAGACACTGGTGGCTTGTGCCTATAGATAAGCTTCTCCACTTCCGGTCCAGGGCAGTTTGAATGCAAAAGATTGGGCAGATGCAAAAAGTCATGTATAAAGTCATCCTCAATTGGATACAGTTGTTGCTTTAGGGCTTTCCCATCGTTACGCAACACTTTGCCCCGTTGACGCAGTGCCTCCAACTGCTCTGTCGATCCTCCTGACTTCGTCACCGATTTCAGCTGTTTGGTAATCGAATCCCGTTCCTCATCCAGCCGCTGCAGCTCTCCATGATGTGTCTGATACTTTTGGTACTTGTTGAACACTGCTTCCAAATTGATGTCCAAACGGCGGCTAGCAATGCTCTGCTCCAAAGCGCCTCTGTTGCGGAATGTGCCGTCAAAGTCCAGAAATGGCTGCAATGTTACATAGTTCTCGTTTGCCTTGTCGCCAGTTATGTAAAGTGCGGAAATGTTTCGCTTTAGAAAAGCACATTTCCGTACCAGACCACAAAGTTTTAACATTGTTTACGTTTTGGAAAAGAGCTCTTAAAGTAGTATTTTTCTTGTTCGCGCTCAGCTGTTATACGCTTAATCAGCTGTGCAAAGCAGCTGTTTTTAGCAATTTCTGCAAGAAAAAGGTAATTTGTTTTTAAAAATGCAATATAATTAAAACACATTTATATTGAAATTGGCTCGAAATAATGCAATAAAAGTTGCAGTAACAAACGAGTGTGCCAGGGTTAGTTTTAAAAAAAGACAGCAAAAACGGTTCTGTTATACGCTCAGCTGTGCTAAGGGCTATGTTAGGCTATGTTGCACCGCTGCTATCCAGCTTAACAGCAGCCATAACATTAACATTTGCTGAACTGGCATTAAAAGAAAATGCTCAACTTATGAATGGTAACAATGTTAAAGACATGTCTGTTATCATCTGATATTATAACTTGTGGCTCGCTCTAGCGGATTTTTAGAGCAGATTAGATCGAATTTTTAGGTTTGAAAAATTCAAATAAATCAAAATAAAACAAATGTTAGAAAACCTAATTTAATAAACGATTGACAAGCAATAACAGATATATAAAAACGACAACACGCAAAATATATTACAACATTAACATGAATCCCTAACGGGGAATATTAGTATATATAAGGCAATATTTGAACAATATTTGTAAAGACGTTTAATATGTTTGTGGCTAATACTTTGTAGTCATGGGTCCGTCGTTATCAGTTATCACTTAATATTTTCCAGTACTTCAGCAAAGGAAGATGGAGGCTTGAAATTCACGACTTCCTTGTAGACAAGCTCCTTCCATTTCTCCAAAGTTAAATCCATGTCCTCAAAGCTTTGATCATACAAAGGCGATGTGCGTTCATCACTTGGCTCTGCATATTTCTGCATATAAGGATGCGCAAGTGCCTCCTCGGCCGTTATACGCTTGTCCGCATCCAGTTCCAACATCCTTTCCAGCAGATCAATCGACTGTGGATTGGCTTTTTCAAAAGCGACCTTAAAATCCTTTCGCTTCATGGGTGGCAGTGAATTAATGTAGTTGCGTGCATTATCCGAGGAGATCTTCTTCATAAAATCATCGGGCGGCGTGCCCAGCATTTCCATGATCAAATTCAGCTGATGGATGTGATCTGTGCCCGGGAAAAGGGTTCGCCGTGTAATCAACTCGGCCATAATACACCCCACAGACCAAATATCTACAGTCTGACTGTAGTGCATCCAATTAAGCATGATCTCAGGAGCGCGATACCAACGCGTCGCCACATATCCGGTCATCTCGAACTCCGTCGGCCGGGCCAGACCAAAATCCAGAATGCGCAGCTCGCAATCCTCGTTGACCGCAATGTTGCACGGCTTCAAATCTCGATGAATGACGCCAGCGCTGTGGATATACTTCAGACCTCGCAGAATTTGATAGATCAGGAACTGGACATGATCATCGGATAGGTTCTGCATCTTGATAATGTTGTTCAAGTCGGCACCCATTAGATGAGTCACCAGGTAGACATGCTGGAAGTCCTCTAGCGCCGTATCTGGCGGATGTGGATGGAAAATATCGAGCAGTCCGATAACATTCTCGTGATCCATATGCTTCAAAAGCATTAGTTCCCGATATGTCCGCTTGGCGTGCACTGTCGACTGAAAGGGTCGCGACAACTTTTTAATGGCGACATCTGTGTTCGTTCCACGAACCTTGGCCTTGCACACCTGTCCATATGCTCCAGATCCCACTGGCTGCAGCTGCTGGTATATATCTGGTACTTCCCATTCGGTTCGATTAATGTCCACTTTGTAAAACTTTTGCATTTTACACGACGCACTCATTTTGACGACTTTTCTTCTTTGAGCAATAAAATTTGTGAAATTGAGCACCTCAAATACCAATAAGAAACGAACTGATTAGGTTTATCTTGGTTTTTCAGTCACTACGAAAATAACAACAACATCTAAGCAGCGAATGCATATTGTTTCTATTTTATGGGCGGTGGTACACATATTAAAACACACAGCGCCGAATTAAACATACGCTACGGCTGTCTCTTTGATTATATAAGTGGAAATATTTTTAAATTTATAAAACTAAGTATCCATGAATCCTCTGGCATAAATGTAGTAATAGTGTAAGTAAATTCCAAGCAATTATAATAAAGAGTTGATCCTTATCAACTTAAATTGAATTGTAACTGAATAAAGTAGCGCGCAACATATTCAATGCTGCCTATCCTTTTGTCTGAAATATCGATGTATCGACTGTAAATTTCGATAAAAACTGCCAATTGAGTTGGAGCTGCCATATTGCATATAGATTCAAACAGCTGACAACAGTGTAAGCATGACGCAAATGTTACAAAAAGCTCTCTTGCTCTCAGATCCAATATTTGTAAAGTAGGTGCATATTTTAAACTTATTTATATATAAATACTACGAAGGTAACTTAAAGCGCATGCGCGCTGTACCTTGAGCTTATCAGAAATGTTAATCTAATCACAACAATAAAGCAAATCTTTGCACTTTAGCTTGAAGAACAGTTGGTTGTCGAAGCCGCACAGAAACGGACTGTGCCAATTCTCTTCTCAAGGTGTAACCTATAAATTCAGTTAAGTAAGTTCAAAAAATAATTTAAAATAGAGACTATGATAAAAAAAAAGTTTGCGATAGTGAAAACTAAGATGATACTTAAAACTGTATCCAGGGGGGCAAACGATGACCTTTGGAGCGTTCTCTCAATCTTTAAATGTGCATATATGTAGATTTGTTTTTCGGTTGTAGATAGCAAGGTTTCGACATAAATCGATTAACTTAAACCAAATAACTTATACCAAATAGAAACCCTCGATTAGATTAGTAATTAGCAGGCTCAAAGTTTATAATGAAAAAACAAATAAAAGAAGAGAATTTCTAAATAGTGTTGTAGTTTTATTTTGTCTAAATTCTATGTCTTTTTATTCATGTTTCCTTTTCTTTTCATTAGTGTTTATAAGTATTTTCTTTGCTGTTTACTTAAGGGTGGCTTGTAACATTAAAACCAGCCCACCCTATATAAGAAAAAACTGCGAATGTATGTATGTTTTTCTAATTTATTTACCTAATTGATATTCCCAGTGCTACAAAATGTACTTACATATATGTATTTATGGCACATAAAATTTCATATATTATGTGATGAACTACATTGAAATATTTTTGACTTTAATCCAATTTGTATTTGTTTAATATTCCATTAGAGTTTTTTTGTATATTTATTTTGACATTCATATTTATATTTGCAGTTCATCATGACTTCAACATTGCTGGCCGGTAATATTGTTTACGGTGGTCCCATTCTCGTGCGGGATGCACAGGATTACCGTTCCTTGGGACAGTATGTTATGGACAAATACAAAAGTTTTGGGGACCAAACGGTTATGATTGATGCCGTCACTGGCACAGAATATAGCGCAAAGTTTATGTACGACTCGATTGTGAGATTAGCTCAAATCCTCCAGAAACTGGGTGTCAAGCACAACGATGTCATTGGTTTGTCCAGTGAGAATAGCGTCAGCTTTGCCGTGGCCATGTTTGCCGGATTTGCATTGGGTGCGACCGTCGCTCCATTGAATGTCACATACTCCGATCGTGAAGTGGATCATGCCATAAATCTATCGCATCCAAAGATCATATTCGCCTCAAAGATGACTGTGGATCGCATTGCCAAGGTGGCCAAAAAGAATAAGTTTGTGAAGGCCATCATTGCGCTGAGCGGCTCCTCCACTAATCATCCTAGTGTGCATTCCTTCATGGATTTAATGAACAATGACAAATTCAAGACGAAACCCGACTTTACATCGCCTCTGGCAAACAAAACCGAGGATGTGGCGTTAATTGTGTGCTCCTCGGGCACCACTGGTCTGCCCAAGGGTGTCCAGTTGACTCAGTTCAATCTTTTGGCCACACTCGACTCGCAAATGTGAGTTTAACTATATTAAATTTTAATTGCAAATTATTTATTAAACTTCCCCAACAGCCAACCCACTCCGATACCGCTGAGTGAAGTTACGCTGCTCACCGTCATTCCCTGGTTCCATGCCTTTGGCTGCCTCACACTAATCACAACGGCAACCATGGGCACACGACTGATTTATCTGCCCAAGTTTGAGGAGAACCTGTTCCTCTCCGCCATTGAGGTAGGCATTGATATCAATTAAAAGATAAATAATAACCAAAGCCGATAACCTTTGCTCTTGTGTAGAAATACCGTGTCATGATGGCATTCATGGTGCCACCTCTAATGGTCTTCCTGGCCAAGCATCCTATTGTGGATAAGTACGACCTGTCATCGCTGATGGTTCTGCTCTGTGGTGCTGCACCGCTAAGCCGTGAAACCGAAGATCAAATCAAGGAGCGTATTGGTGTTCCTTTCATTCGCCAAGGTTACGGTCTTAGCGAGTCGACGCTGAGTGTTCTGGTGCAGACGGATGACTATTGTAAGCCAGGCAGCGTGGGCACTCTGAAGGTTGGCATCTATGCCAAGGTCATTGACCCCGACACTGGCAAACTCTTAGGACCGAATGAACGTGGCGAGCTTTGCTTCAAGGGCGATGGCATTATGAAGGGCTACATTGGCGATACCAAGTCCACACAGACAGCCATTAAAGATGGCTGGTTGCACACTGGTGATATTGGCTACTACGATGATGTATTCGAGTTCTTCATTGTGGATCGCATTAAGGAGCTCATCAAGTACAAGGGTTTTCAGGTGCCTCCGGCCGAAATCGAAGCTGTTTTGTTAACCAACGATAAGATCAAAGATGCTGCCGTTATTGGCAAACCCGATGAGGCAGCCGGAGAGCTGCCCATGGCCTTTGTGGTCAAACAGGCGAATGTTCAGCTTACCGAGGACGATGTGATAAGCTTCGTGCACGATCGCACCTCGCCGGCCAAACGCTTGCGTGGTGGTGTTCTCTTTGTGGACGAGATACCCAAAAATCCCAGTGGCAAAATACTGCGTCGTGTGTTGCGCGATATGCTGAAGAAGCAGAAATCCAAATTGTAAACTATTAGGCTTACTTTGGATTTGTGCCTAAGAAGAAACGGTTTTGTACAAAGAAAGAAAAGTTTTCCATGCGTACGCTTTATTATTACTAAACTTTGTTCTTATCGTTTCATTTCGTTTTATAAACTACCAACTGGTTGGATTGTGTTTAAATATATACTTGTCTGTATTTGGCTTTTTTAAAGTATTGTATGCAATTTAATTCTAAATAAAAACTATTTCTTACATACATTCATATTCGGTGTCGTGCTACTTCCCACTAACTAGTCGGTAATATACACCCACATATGTTCATCGTTCTATTATCATGACATCATGCGATTCTCATGAAATTCAACTATAGCGACGTTTTAGTTACATACATTTGATGTCTGACTGAACTATCAATAACAAGTTACTTATATAAACAAACTACATACGTACGTATATATATTTATATATATATATATCATCATTGCATATACATACAAACGTATGTACATAAGCACGATCAACTGTTATAACAAACATTCGTATAATTTTTTGTTTTGGTTTCATATTGTTTCGGTTCCGGTTGCTTTTTGTCCCTTTCTGTATATGTTTGTATATATAAATGTATTATCCATTATATATGTATATGTATGAATATATATTTTTTTAAATATTTAACTACTTGTTCTGACTTGTAAATAGTTGCTTAATTAACATTTGGGAAAAAGTTTCACACGAGTTTTGTTTTGTTTTTAAATATTTTCCTATCTGGTTTTTGAGGCGCAGAAATTGCATACATATTGTGTTTGGTAAATATATAGAGCTATGTATATGTTCTCTAGCATTAGTTCGCTAATTATTGTGTATGAAACCTTAAATGTAAGAGAAATGCCTTGGTTTCTATAATGGAAGTATTGTAGGTAAGTGTTTTGTGTAAAAGGTCTAACGCGCCACTGTGCCACGTTCCTAACGTAGTTCTTTGTTGCAATGCTAATCGACTTGGTGCTTGACTTACAATTAAACCTAGTTCGAGAAATTAGTTAAATAAATTCAGTTGTTCATTTCGTTAGTAAGTACTTAAATATATGAAAGAAATGGTGCAGTTTAAAATTACATATTACTTCTTTTCCCCATTGTTTTTTTTTTTTTTTTTTTTTTTTTGGCACAAGTTTGACAATGAATTTCTAAGACTGATTGTCAGTTGTGAGCAAATAATATTATCATTGTGTCTGTTGGAGTGATTGTTAGAATGTAAAAATTGCTAAAAGCTTGTATTTTGGTCCCCGGGACCAAGTCAAGAGACTTAAACAGTGCATGTTGGTTTTTTTGGAAATTATTATAATTCTACAAATCTGGGCTCGTAACTGTCTGGACCCTGAACAAGCCAAAGACGCAACAAACTTAATAATCAAACAATGATCTCCATGCGATTTGCCTTGCGCGTGACTTTCGGCGGCCCTTGTGCCAAGTCCGACAAGCCGCCATATTTAAACGAGAAGACGACCGTCTGTTGACCAAAATTAGCTTCAAATCTGTGCCGAATCGAAAGTATTACAAATTGAATTACTTAATATCAGAGGTATAAATACTCACTCTGTGCTTATGTGTATCTCTGGCGGTTTACCCGTTGCGTTTTGTATGACTAGAAACATTTTGGTGACAATTTCAATGACATGACCCGTTTGAAACACAAAATCCCCCTTTTTGCGACCGAATTCGGACTGCAGACATAAATGTAAATTGGAATACTCAAATTTAATTAAGAAATTCGATTAGAGTTCTAAATTCTATATTTACCGCTTTCACATGAAACACAGCAATATCATCCAGATAGGGGCTCAGAGACATGCGATAAATTTCCGAGGCAGGCACTCTATACTTGATTTGCAGCGTGCGCTGATCCAATAGCAGCAGCGACGATGTAGACAGCACCAGCAATATGGGCACAAACTGCAAGTTGAAAAGAGTGTTAGAAGAATATAGATAGAAAATGTAGTAAGCACCTACCTTGCCACTGGAACGCGCTATCTTGTTTATAATGTCTGCAAATACCACATACTGATCATTGGTTTCGGCACAAATCTTTTTCCACTGCTGATTGTGACGCAGGCGCACATAGTCGCCCACAAATGGATGGCCCACACTGCAGAGCAAGGAAAGAGTTAGGATTGCCGTTAAGCATGTCAGGGAGTTCGTATATACCTGCGCGCATATGAAGCCTTGCGATCCTTGAATATAATGCTGGCTGTAACCTTTTCTCTCATGCGATTGCGTGCCGTTTGGTCGAAGGAGTTGCGATATATATAACACTTCCAGCGATGATAGATGGAGCGCAACAAACGCGATGCATCTGCTAGAAAACCAGGCGCCGCTGGCCACTCCGAGGAGAGCGGACTGAGTGTGTTGGGTGGCAGGCGCAGCGGTATTGTAAGCAAATACTGCCGTATCTTCCACTGGTGATAATACCGTGCAATAACATCAACGGCCCACTTTACCTGACGCTTGTACTTCAATGAACGATACTCCTCACGTGCCTGCCGGTAGAAATTTCATTAAGTATTAATATATGTATTCAATGGGTCACGGGGTTAGTTAGGGATGAGAAGGAAAAACAACATGCAATGCTTACAATACGATATAAACTCCACAAATGCCTACGACCCGTGAAGGGAATGCCGAAACGGCACTCCTATAGATAAAAGTAAAATAATATATAATATATACAATACATTTAAATTAATAATTGCATGCAAATGCTGCAGTGCAGCCAATACTTACACGCCACGTGCGCCACGCACTCGAGATGACCATTTGACTGTGGCGCATGCGACTATAACGCTTTCTAGCATGATACATACGAAACATCTTCTGTATGAGCACGGCCAGTTCAGATATGCGCAGGCGACGAAACTGTTCCAGCTCGTAGACGGTGCGTGGACTGCGCACGAACACATTTTTGGTGCCAAGCGTAAACTCAGCCGAGGGCAAGGGCAGATTACGTATGATCAGAGCAATGCCCTCCACTTGACTGCCCCCGTGAAAGTGCGGCCAAGTTAGACTGTTGAGCAGTTTATAGCGATGAAAGAATTTGACATGTGGCAGGTGGTAACAGTGTCCGGTGCGGCACAGATGCACCAGCGGCATCAGCGACATGTAGCGCACCTGATGCTGCACCAGCGGCATATCAAATTGATGCGACTGCTTGCACTCGTTTGGCTTAATGCAGAATACATAATGGGCGCGACGATGCTTCACAATGGCCAGTAACGTTTGCAGCTGCGTGCGTATATTGGTGCTGAGCGTTGTTGGCTTTTTGCTTATCTGTCTCCTTGGATTGCCCTCCGGGAATAGGCTCTGCAACAGCGCCAGTTTGCTCTGATAAAAGGCAGCGCTTATATACTTGGGCAGCATGTCAGAATTCTTCTCCAGAAAGCGATGTATCGAATAGTTGACGACGTTGGCAAAATGACGAATTCTGTGAATTGAGAAATACATTTTCAGATACTCTCATGATGCACAGGATAGGACTCACTGAAAGCACATGGAATTGCTGCCGCTTGTCATGAAATTGGGATGACCTGCGCAGCATTGTTGGACGCGCAGCAGCAACGCCTCATTGTTGCTAAGATGCGGCTCGTTAATTAGACTTAAAATGCCATAGCTCGGCTTATCGATCAGCTCACAGATGGACTCGTTGTCAAAGTAATCGATACGCGACCATTCCAAGCCTTCACGTAAATAAATCTCCTGCTCTGAACGCAAAACATTGAACACAAAATTCTAAAATATAAGATAATTTGTATTAGTTTAATGGCCAAGTATTTGAGCAAAATTGAGACTTGCCTGATGTATTTTTTCGGCACTATAGTTAATTGCAAACTGCTCAAAGGAATTGTGATCCAGCACCTCAAAGCCATAAAAGTCCAGCAAGGCGAGATTCTTCTCACGCTGCGTTGACTTCAGTGTTTCATTGATCTTGTTGACCAGCCAGGTGAACAGTCGACTGTAAAGAGTCCGACAGAGCGTGTTACGATTGCTGGCTGCCTGTCTGGCGTCCATCTCACAGCCCACATCCTCCTGCGCGCTGCTCGTGCTGTTGGCTCTGGTGAGGCAATTGATTAAAATTTGAGCTTCCAAATTGAGCAGCTGCGACGTCTCTTGCACTTCTGCAAATCGCAAAGATGACTTATAATAATTTTTGATTGATTGATGTATTTTTAACTTCGTACCATAGATATTTGAAACCTGACAGCCCTCAGTGCCATCAATGTTGTTCACGGGAACAAAAATAAAGTTACCCAGCTTTAACACCACGGCAATAACACGAAAAATTGAGTTAGTCTCATCACAGCTCAGACCCAGCACGTTCAGAGACCGCTATAAAAAAAATGTATTCATTAACTAGCTTCGCTATGATAATATTTTTACAAACTGACCTTTGTGTAATGAAAATTGGCACGATCCTCTTCCATCGCAGTCGTATTTCGCAACAGCTCATACTTTTCCACATTGCGAAAGAGTTTAAGTGATTCTTTAAGCAATCATACATTAGATTATTAAGTAAGGCCAACGACAACGATAGACTTACTTAGCAACTGGAGATCAGCGCCCAACAACAATTGATAAAATATGTGAAAATTGCGCTCGCCAGGCATGGTATCCGTTATACGATTCTGTGAATAGAAAATGTAATCAACATTTTAAATAAAACTCATTATTTTGTTAATATGCCAAACAATTCAAACCTTTTCCAGCATATCTTATGTGAGTCAGACATGGAAACAATTGCACACAAATTTAAATGAATATCATTATTGACATTTTTATAAAACTTTATATACAGTAACGATTCTAATAACTTACAATGTGTTATGTGGACACCTATTGGATCTCCTTTAAAATCAATTTCAATGTCAAACAGTTTGCCCTGAAAAACCAAATAAAAAGGTTAGATAATTAGGATTGAACTATGAGAATCAACTTACATATCTGCTGGAGTTGTTGTTCTTGAGAGTGCAGGCATTGCCCATGGCCTCCAGGAAAACATCCGCGCATGTGACGCACTCGCGCAGCCGCTGACTGAGCGACTTGTGGCGTCGAGGCAGCGAGGAGCTGGCCGAAGGCGTGGGCGAGACAGAGGTGCTGCCCAGCACTTTGCTCAGCTTGTGTGCATCGTACAGCGATATACGTTGCGTGGAGCCCATGGACAATTGTCTATCCGGCTGGCTCTCGGTTGAATGCTGTCGCACTAGATTCGAGCAGCTACCGAGCTGAGGTTGCGATTGGTGGGCAGTGGACAGGCGATTGTTGCTTCCCCGCAGCATTAGCAGTGCGGCATCTCGTTCCTCCTTTTCCATGCTTTGGGCACGCGAGCATTTGCTGTGGCCACACTGACGACAGCCGCCGTGTAAGTACTTGGGCGATGTGCTGCATCCTTGCTTTGTGGGCGTAACGGCCATTGGCCCGTATGTGGCATTGCAGGTGTTTACTTGTATCTGTTGGTGCTTGAAACATGATTTCGTTGGATGCAAATGGGCATGCGCGGCAGCCGATTCCAGCAGCGTGTTGATATTCTCCGAGCTTTTATGATGCGAGAAGTCAAAATCAACGATCTTTTCACGCATATTTCGCCTGGCCTGTCGCTCAATGCTTTCGGCACGCGACCGCTGTGATGGACCCTGACCTGGTGACGGTGACTGGCGACGTGAATTGGATGCGCTACCCTGGCTGGGAGCGGCAGCTGCGTTGTTTTTGCAAATGATAAAGTTGGCGGTGCCGGAGCAGCTGCTCGAGGCGCGCCTGTGGGCATGCATAACCAACCCGCTCGCTGAGCTAGTGGAGGACTGTTTACGTATTGCATTCGGAGTGCCACTGCAGAGCGTGCGATCCTGTATGTGTGTGAGAAAATTGACAATCATTTTAAAGGTCTCCGTTTTGCCAGCACCACTTTCGCCGGTGAGCAGCACGCACTGATCCTCGCTGTGATCCTTAAGAGACTGATAAGCCAAGTTTGTAAGCCCATAGCTGTAAATGATTAAAGAAATAAGGAATATAAAAAACAGCAGCACATTGTGGCGGGACACTTACATGTGTGGTGGCAGCTGAAAAATGCCTTTATAGCCATAGTTGCGTATATTTTCCAACGAATGCTCAGATATGTGATGATATGGATTCAAAGCCACAACAGAAGTTCCAATGTAGGTCTAGATATTTACAAATACATATTATTATAATTATTAATTTATTATAAAAAGAAATGGAGTCTCACAATAGAAAAGGGTGGAGGCACTACGACCTTAAGGGATATCTTTAGCCCTACTGACCAGATACTTGATCATTGACATTCACAGAGAATGTGTTTTGAAGTTTCGTCATCCTCCCTGCAGAGACTATGAGATAGGCAAGCAGGAGTCTAGAGACCCAATACACCCACATACCGATTTGATCTATACTTACATATATATGATCGCGCTTGTAACGCTGGTGTATGTTATTTATGAAGCTATCCTCAGACAGGTTTTCCAGCAGAACTGAGTCCCAGGTGCCAATCTCCTGTTCCATTTTGCCAAGCGCTCACAACAACAGCAACAAATGCAAATACAGAGCATAACATTTGAATTTATCAACTGCAAAAAGAAAAAAACAAAACGTAACATGACAAAAGCAGCATAATTGCATAAATTATCATAACAGAATAATTTGTGTTTTGATTTTCTGATTGAATTATTGATTTTAATTTTCAGCCTCTGCGAAGGCAGCAACAGTGTGTAACATAACAGTACATGCACATATGTAGATAGTTATGCCTTTCGATTTAATAACTCGTTCCGTCATAATTTCCATTTTTGATTATGTTTATTGTCTAACGTTCCTAACATTTATAAAATTTAACATTTTATTTAGACCATTTTATCACTTGAACAGCATTGTTTACCTTTTCAGACAATATTTGGGCATTTTGTAGCGAAATGCAATGCACAACGGTACTTACGTACCAACGTAATGACAAAACCAGCTACGTAAACGCAAAACGCTACAAGAGCAAACAAGAGCCAACGCACTTTTGCCGTAAAACGCAAACTTAATATGCCGTACTTTACAGGGACTTTACAGCAGTGGCAGCTGTGGCATAATAACATTTGTTTACATTAGCTGGAGGCGAACAGCTGATTGCAGTTGTTTTAGATTCTTGTTGTGAATTTGAAATTTTCACTAATGCAAATTATTAAATATTATTAATGGCTAACAAAAACCAATTATTATGGTAAGATTTGTTTTCGCTTAAAATATGTATATCTATGAAATTTAGAGCCAACTTTTTTTACTTAACAGAGTGTGACCAGAGCTATGTTATTTAAATTTACCATTACAGGATTTGTATTATGCTTATTAACATTGTTGCTAACAGGACTTCTTAAAACTCTTCCAGTCGTGAAAGATGACCACAGATGAGCGAAATTTTAGGTCTAGTTACTATGAAAAGGTTGGCTGTTTCAGCGTCGAGGAAAAGAAATCACTTAATAAACTGCTTCAGGATGATGTGCGCAATTTGGCCAAGTTAAAACACTTTGTATACACATATACAGTTCCCGCCCAGCAGCGAAGTTTGCTCTGGAGTCTGATAATGGGCATAATGCCACTGCACAAGAGCAATACTGATTATGTGTGGGAGCAACGAAAACAGGTGTACGAGGATTTGCTGCATGCCGTGACCGTAATGCGACATGTGGACTCGTTGGACTCCTGGAAGTCCAGGGATCTGGTGTTGCACAAAATGTGGTTACTGGAAAACAATCGTCTGTTGCATATTAATGTTCGGGTGGGCGGATTGCAGGCACAGGATGACCACAGCTTTGTGGAAGTTGTGCGAGCCTTACTCAAGATATTTGACGATGAGATGGAAACCTACTGGATAGCGAAGGAGTTTTACCAATATACCCGTGAGCTAAAAAAGGATTGTGCCAAACTAAAGGAACTCACTCAAACTCTCCTCAAGCGTGAGGACATTGCCTTGTTTCAGTAGGTGCTCAATTGCATCAATATCATAATTTTGTTACCAAGTTTATATTGTGTTTTCAGTCGCTTGGAGTCGCTGAAGCTGTTTGATATCAACTCAAAGCTTTTGGAGAACTGGTACACAACTTGCTTTGCTGGCGTCATTTGTGAATCTGTCCTAGTCAAAGTTTGGGACAAGATTTGCGGCGGTGCCAAAAAGATAATTGTTTTTCTCTTTCTGGAGCTGGTGAAGAGCATCAAGTCGCTGATATTTGAGCTGACCTCACAGGAAGAACTGAAAGCACTTGTCGAAACGGTATTAAGTATATGTTCATTTCACGTTTAAAGTAATCTTAACGCCTTTATTTCGCAGGTCAAGGATCTGGATGGTCTCATTGTTAACAAAGCCATCAAGTCTTGGCATAGTAATAACAGTGAAATCGAATACGTACATTAAAGAAACTACTATCAAATACAAGTAAAAGGGGATATCAACTAAATATATTTGAAGACCACGTCCCTCTTATCGGCCACTGTCTGAAATTCCAGCGTGACGGGGCATTGCATCCAATAGGACAGCAGCTCCTCCGTATACCCAATGAGGAAGTACATCTTGCGTGGGCTAATTGCCTGCCGTATGATGGCAGCAATGCGTATGGTATTGTGCTGGCGCTTGACAATAATCTCGGAACAGACCAGCGCATGCCAAGTACCAGTTATAAATTTCCGTATAAAGACATCCTCGATTGCCGTTTGAGATGGACGCAACGCATCCTTCAGTGTGGCTATAAAATATAATTATTGATTATTTTGTTCACAATATTATTTTATCTAATTTTTTACTAAAATAAAAATGTACTAAGCTTTAACATTTATTTTATTTGGTTTCATGTTGATTGCCTCTACTGCAACTTACAAGTATTCCAAGAGTTCCAGGACTTGCGGTGGCCAATATAATGCGGCGGATTAGCCATCTCGTAGGTGAGGGGCCGATCCCGTTTTGTGGTTATGCGATAACGTCCCGATTGCACGCGACAACAAACTGCGCTCGTGTGCAGTGCCGATTTGTTGCTCAAGCTGAGCTGTGCCTCAGCTATCGGCAACACTTGCGTGGTCAACTATAAAATCAAGCGGTTAATGTGTTTATTTTAATATACATTTTTTTATTTACCTTTTTTAAGAAACTCATTATTTTTACGGCAAACTCAACTCGGCGGCAGCAGCAGCTGTTTGTATCAGCTGTTATACGTGACGTAACTTAAGGCTACTAGTGGTGGTAATTTTACACAATGTATGCAAGGGTACAAGGTAAGGTAGCAAGTGCCATTTTTCTATAGACATTTTATTTTAATCTATTGTGGGTGATTAGACAAAAATTCTGAGGTAGTTAATTTTGCTATCATAAATCATGCCTAAAATGACAAAAAAAATGAGCATGTAAAGTACCCAAATACTACAAAAAATTATGTACTCCCCCGTTACAACATTTTTTAAAATATATACCAAAAAAATTGATTCTTGAAATAATATTTTTAATCGACTGTGTAAAAATTAGTATACAAAACTATATAAAAAGTTATTTTGGGGTAGCTAATTTTTCTGTCAAGAATCATGACAAAAACTACAAAACAAAATGGCTTGTAAAGTTCCAAAACACTGTAAAGTGCATTATAGATAACCTTTTCAAACTAACATAACATACACTTTTATCATTATTTGGCCCATATTTTAATTCCATACTTATGCACTTTATTTTCGAGCTTAGTGTGCGAAAAATTATGTACTCAATCGATGTGTGTGTCACAATTAATACAAAAATAAATATATTCATTTTACTTTCTAGCTATATACAAATATAAAGACTCTTAATGTATAAATGAAGCAAATACTTCATTCATACAAATTATGCACAATTTATTGTGCACCCCTAGAATAGTAAAATGAACCAGAGACGCACTATGTGGGCAGTACCTTGTTTATTTCTAGACCATGGTACACATCATCTATCGATTACTTGTTGATATTCAAAACCGATAATTCGGTAACAGCAACGTCCAAACAAAGGCAGCTGCTTCTGCGCTGTAGGACTTTTCTGCTACCTAGCAATAATGAAATACCCCGCCTACCTGCTTGCTAACAGTGCCTTATTACAGTTCCTGGAATACGCTTAGGTACAAAGCTAGACTTGAGTCTGTTAATGTTAAGGCTAAGCCTGGCAAAATCAATACACTGGAAACTGGAAATCATTTGTTAACATGACGCTGAACGAAAGCGACGCTCAAAAGCAACTGGAACTGACGCGCAACTTTCTGGAACTATCGCGAAATGCGGACACCTGTGCCGCACTGCGCAGCTCTGACTGTATTCAGCTGCTGGTGAAGATCCTGCACGCCAATGAAGATGGTGCGGGGGCAAGGAGGAACGCTAGCCAGGCACTGCACAACATTGTGGAGGGCAATCCACGGGAGATGAAGGTACTCCGTCTTCTAGATCAAATCCATGATTACAGTTGCAACTTTCTGCGGACTCAACTGCAGAGTGGAGGCGAATCCATTGCCGATGATGAGGAACGTCATCCGCTGGCGGCGATGAAGCTGCTGATGAAGGCCAGTTTCGATGAGGAGCATCGCCAGACCATGTGCGAACTGGGTGCCTTAAAAGCCATACCAAACCTGGTGCATCTTGATCATGCCGTCCACGGACCGGCAACGGGCAGAGAGCAATGCAATCTACTCCGTCGCTATGCGCTGATGACGCTAACGAATCTCACCTGCGGGGAGGAGAACAACAAGTCGCTGCTCTGCGGCCAGAAGCAGTTCATGGAGGCGCTGGTTGCCCAGCTCGACTCGCATGCAGCGGATATCGATGATTTGCTGCAAGCAACCGCCAGTGTTTTACGGAATCTCTCATGGCGGGCTGACAAGCACCTCAAAACCGTATTTAATGAGCTGGGCACAGTGACAGCTTTGGCACTGGCTGCCATGCACAACAAGAGCGAAAACACCTTAAAGGCTATACTATCCGCTCTGTGGAATCTGTCGGCACACTGCAGCACCAACAAGGCGGAGTTCTGTGCCGTAGATGGGGCACTGGGATTTCTGGTGCAGATGCTCAGCTATGAGGGACCCAGCAAGACGCTGAAGATTGTCGAAAATGCTGGCGGCATATTGCGCAACGTGTCCAGCCATATTGCCGTGTGTGAATCCTATCGCCAGATACTGCGGCAGCATAACTGCTTGGCGATTTTATTGCAGCAGCTAAAGTCGGATAACCAGACGATTGTCAGCAATTCCTGTGGCACGCTCTGGAATCTGTCTGCCCGGTGTCCCGAGGATCAACAGTTTCTCATCGATCACAATGCCATTCCACTGCTGCGCGCACTCATCAGCTCCAAGCATCCCATGGTAGCCGAGGGCAGCGCCTCAGCTCTTAAGAATCTTGTTAATTATCGCACGGCACTGGAACTTGCAACAAGCAGCGAATTGCCCGCTAAGGAGCTGGGCAACGGGCATGCGGATACGCTGCCAAGACGTTACAGCTCCATGCGTCTCAGCAGCAATCCCACGGGTTCCCTGAAGAAGGTACGCCCAGCAACTGCGAACGGTAACAGCAGTAGCACATTGCCCCCTAAATGCGAAAGTCGCGAGTCCATCTATTCTGGGAAATCCGATTCGGATTCGACAAAATACTCCACCAAATCCGACAGCGCCTTCGAGCAGCGCAAACTGAGCGCGACTTCGTGTAAGAGCCATTATGGCACGCCCGCAGAGGAGCAGCCCATTGACTACTCCATGAAGTACAGCTACAGCGAGCACAAGCCAGCTAAGTCCAGTTTTGACATATCCATCGACTTGGATCAACCTACGGATTTCAGTGCACGCTACAAGGAACGACGCTCTGCACAAGCGGCGCAACTACAGCTAGCAGCAGCAGCATCAGCAGCGGAGGAAAGCAGCGAAATACTGATCATATTGGATGAGACGGGCTGCAATTTATCGCCAGTTGCTCAACCGCTGGCCAAATCCGTTTCCGCTTGCGATTTGAGCAGTGATCAAGTAGCGCGTCCCAAGACGCTCAATTTGCGCAGCAATGCATTAGAGAATCTGGCCAACAATAAATCCAATGGCTGCATGCACACACCCGAACCAGAGCCCGGTGAGCGGCCGATCAACTATTGTGAGGAGGGCACACCCGGCTGCTTCAGTCGCTTTGATTCGCTCACTAGCCTAATGGACGTGGCGTCCGGCAGGCATGAGAAGCAGTCAGCGGTGCCCAAGGCAGCCAACACACCAACAGCAGTAGTTGCAATGCCAGTCGTTGCTATCAACAATAATATCCCAGCCATTGATTCCGCACTGGAGACCCCACTGATGTTCTCCAGACGCAGCTCTATGGATTCGCTGGTGAATGATGAGACTATTGGATGTGATGATAATGGCTCTGTCATCAGCGAGTACAGTCGCATGCAAAGTGGCGTCATCTCACCCTCAGAGCTGCCGGATTCACCTACACAGAGCATGCCTCAATCTCCTCTTCGGGAACGCAAAATTGAGCCACAACAACCACTTGCTCTTATAAACAGAAATTTGAATACAAATGACCTCAATGGCAATGATACGCCACTGAGCTACTGCACTGAAGACACACCTGCGCTGCTTTCCAAGGCGGGCAGCAATAGTAATCTTTCGGTGTTATCTATAGCCTCCACTGCCAATGATCAAAATGCCAATGAGCTGACGCGACCGATGCCACAGGGACAAGATCCACCTGAGGATGCCATTTCCAAGATGCGCTGCGGCGGCAGCGCTCTGCCCAGTTATTTGCCAGTGACGGATGAGATGAACAAGTACTATGTGGAGGACAGTCCCTGCAATTTCTCAGTAATATCTGGATTGTCTAATTTAACGGTGGGCTCTGCGCAGGTGGGCCCAATGCGTGTATCACTTAAGCCGCCGCTGCTTTTGCCAAGAAATTCGGAATTGGCTCCAAAGTTGCCACCAAGACGTAGTGCTATTCATACGGATGGCGAGCCACGTCTGCTGCCCAAGCGTAGCGATTCACTGAGCTCGCTGTCAATGGACTCCGATGATGACTGCAATCTGTTGAGTCAGGTAAGTGCAACTGCGCAGGTTGTGAGTAAGTAAATCTCTAATTGAATCCTTTGCAGGCCATTGCCGCCGGTAGCTGCAGACCGCAACCAAGCGGCGCCAGTGCCAGCACAAGCTCCACATTGCCCAAGTCAAGCGGCCACCGGCAACAGACAATTGCTGGCGCTAGGACTGACTACAGCTCCGATGAGTCGCTGGACGATGGCCAGTCCAAGTCTTTGCTTGAGCAGTGCATTTTGAGTGGCATGCACAAGTCTAGCGATAACTTGGAGAGCGATCGCAATGAGCCGCCCAGCGATCGGTTTGTGAGCAATCAGGTGCGCCAGATCGAGTCCATGCTGGCTACTGTACGACCCACGCCGCCGCGATCCTCATCCGGCAGTCGTCAGCGCCAGCATCATCACTGGGTGTAACCAAAATTAGGAGCACGTTTGCAGTTGGTTGGTCGTTTCTTTTTAAATCTTTTCTAATGTAAATGTACACACTGCAATAATATTCTTACGGTCTCAATTTGTCTATAGTTCTGATTTAAAATTTCCACTTAAATTTAACAATTGCCCATTTGCCTTGCGTCGTTGTTGTTTCTCCTAATGAGTGATTTACTCACACACATTTCAAAAGAAAACACTTAACAGAAACGGGGTAATCTAGATAACTTATGAACAAATATCGTAATGGGTACATTCAGTATATAAATTAACTGTAAAAGGACTTGAAAACTTGTCAGCTGTTGCTTGCTTTGTAACATGATGTTTTTTGATTGACTATGCCTAGGTTTGGTTGATGTTGTTTCGGTTGCTATTGGTTTCAGTAGAAACGTTTCCGCGCGTTGCGATCCTTGAAATATGATATGGCAAAGATAGCCACACCCGCCGTTACCAGAACTGCCAACAGCAATATGAAGAATATCTTGGCATTTGACATTCCCGGCTTTGGATCTTCCTTGTGCTCACGCGGCGCCTCAAACGTTTTGGCATTTGGAATAATGTTACTACGGCGCAAGATCTCATCATGCTGCAGAAATACATTCAACTTAATAAACAACTAAATTCCTGTTAAATTCATACTTACACTGATGGTTGTGTCGATGTCGAAGAACTTGAAAGTGTGTATGTCATGGTTATCGGACAAATCGCCCGTTGTTGCCGAAAGACCAAAGTAGTAGCCCGTCGGCAGTTCTACATTGCTAACCACGAAGCAGTTCTTCCACTCGTTTCGATTTTCCAGATCCGTCGAAACGGACAGCACATCGTTCTCATAACGTATGCTGATATATGTGTCGTAGTCGACATTACGGAAGCGCACTTCACAGCCGGCAAGCTGTGTGTGAGTGCCATCTCGATCGTGATCATAGCTCCACGTGCCGTTGTTAACCATCGCACTCAAATACGGATGTTGATGCTGAAATGCAAGTAACGAATTTTTAGTTTAAACAGTTAATCACCTGCCAACCACTTACATTATGAGGTCCGTTGTGATTGCTGTATGTGTCCAGAATGATGCCTAGTCCTGAGAAATGATCTTTGCTGCCAAAAACAGGACCCGTTTGCATGCGATCCTTAGTATACCAAATGGCGAAACCATCGCCAAACAGCTCATTGCCCTTGCCATGCACTTTGAACCCAATGTGTACTTCCCAATTGCGTCCCATAACGGGCTGTGGAAAGAGACAGCAATCATTTAATAGTTTTTGGACAGAAAGAGACAGTCAATTATTTAATAGTTTTTGGACAGAATTATTATTACTCTAGTTAATGTATGCTACAAAAAGTTTAGCAGTTGGAATCAACTTCCGTTTTCTCTCAAAAAGTTATATCAGGTTAAATCAGGGAAATAATCAACTTTAAAACTAAGGATTAATCAAAATAGTACAAAAAGATAAACTCAATGTAAACTATATATCACAATAATAGGAATATACGACTAGTGAATAATTAAATAAATTAAATGTAAAATGCCCCCACATACCGAATAGTTCCACAGAGCGCCGCTTTTTGATTGCAAGTCCGGCGTCAGTCTTATATAGTTGCTGGTAACCATTGTGTTGCCCAGAAAGTCCCAATGCGGTAGTATAACGCCAACGCCTGCAACATAACATAATATCAATCCATGATATTCATACAAATTCTTTGCTATGCATCATCATCATTGCCTTATCTCTGTTACCTTGAAATGGACGCACCAAACTGTGTTCCCGCTTCATATACTCAGTGTTTTCGGTGCTTGTTGCCAGCTCCAAAGTTAAGAGAGTGCCGAAAATTGCCAGGATCCAAGTTTTGTTTGTGTGCGTCATTTTTACATGCGTTGGCGTCTACTCAGCAATAATTTGGTTTAAACTTATAGCGTATTTTTTCGGGTTTTCGGTGCTGTTGCCGGTTTGATGAGTGGTTGCTTTTTGCTGTTTTTTTTACCAACACTAACACTGCTAACACACATACAGTTGTGGGCACCGAATATCTTTAACATTTGCTGACATGTTATTAACAGCGCCCAGTATTGCCGTTACTATTGAAAAAAATATTGTGAAGAGGTACAAGCAATTGTTTAATAACAAATTGTTTTCTACGTTGTATTGTTAATATAAACGTCAGAGTCGATGCCCGAAATTTAGTTATACTGCTGCTATATGGCATAACATAACAGCTGTTACTTTAAATTAACTATCGATATTATAACCGTTTCGATATATAGAAAACGATATATTTATGAATATTACAGCACTAAAACTAGCATGAAGCATTGCCAGCGCATAGTTAAAATGTTTGCCGCCAAAATTATGCGCGACATATTTACGAAAACCAACTCAGCGCTTAAGAAATATGCAAATTGTCGCTGTTGACAAGTAAATAAATTTGAAAACTCTTCCCTATCGAAAGTAGTTAAACGTCTAGTTTTGACAGCAGAAAGTTTACCACGCATATGCAACATCGTCGCTGTCTCGTTTCAATTAAATCCCATGACTGTATCACCAACTACGCTGTCAGTTTGTTAAAGTTACGGTTGTGGTTGTTGCTGCTGAAGTGGCTTATTGCATACGCATATTCGCGCCTTCATTTGACGCCTAATGGAAAACCAAAACCAGTTTCAATCATCAAGAGTTTTCTTCCTTGCATGCGTTACTCACACTCACAGTGCTGCGGCGCACCGCTTGGGGCATTGTCAAGGTCGATGTCGTGAGAATAAACGCTAAATGCTTTATGTATGCTTGTATGCTTGTATGATGCAAATCGAATTTCAATTGGACCGGAACTTTGGAATGCTAAACATTTACACTTGCGCTCGCTTTTCATAATTCGCTATGCACATTTGGGCACAATTAGCTAATTGGCAACTGCAGTGGCAGTTGCAATAACTGTAAAATACTGCTAACCCGTCTAGAGCAGCATCAGCCTTAGCATCGCTTCCTCTACACGACGCTAATTGGCATATAACGTATCCAATTATATCAGAATCTAAGTGCAACATCGTCACACGTTTAATTATTAACCCAGGAAGGTCATTGAATCACATCGACAACTTAAGGAGCAAAGTGAAAGCCGAAAAAGACAATCTGAATTTGTTGAATTATTGATTTGAGAATTGAGTGCAATAAACGACAAACCAATCATATAAATAATGCAAGCTCCAGTATTTTTAAATGTTGTACCGAAGTATGTAACGCATTAGGTTGTTGGACTTGCCAACAATTAAAGGCGAACTGTTATAAACATTTCGGAAAAGATTCTGAATAGTTCTTCTTTAAATATATAGTTTATACAAACAAAAATACAACAGGAAAATGTCATCATACGTATATTACAATACTATTAAAAATAAAAATCATTGCTTTTTAACACTTCTGCAGTGAGGAAATGCATAAATATAATCACTTACTCATATTTGGGATTAAGCATTTCAATTATCACCGCTTACTCTGCTTTTAAACGCAAGCCACAGACTGTGCATTAGTCGTCATCGCAGTTCAGATTATAACGACAAGTTCCACATTTGCATTGTTAGCGAGTTATTGCTCTTATTGAGGTTTTGAACTCATTTGCTGTAGACTTCCTTAACAAAATGTGTAATGGCGAGGTTAATTTCAATACAATATACATTTATACATAAATTATATGTAATACCTTTGAGTGAAATGTTTATGACTGAGCCTGATAATTAGTTGCGCGTGTAGCAATTTGTGATTAATGGGCTTGTAATTCTGATTGGATTGAGCGGAATGACCGACAACAGGATAAGCCAAGTGATTAGTTTGCAAATAGTTGAACTATCATATCAGCAACTATTTTTAGCGCATTTAAAAATCCATTAATTAGTGGCGGCCTGTCATGTGTGCAGACAAGTTTTACCCCAAAACACTGTTTGGCTGTGCTCTCAGCGCTTTTTTCAATGCCTCAAAGTGGCAATAACCTCAGGCCGGGCCAGAGCAAGCTGAGGCCAAAAATTGTGCTCAAATGATTGATAACTATTGTCAGCGGCGTTCAACTATGTATTTCAATTAAGCAGCAAAGCAGTCAAAATCAATTCCAAAAGCAATTGGCAACAAAAGAAAGTCAAAGAAGGCAAAGGCAAACGAAAAAGCTAAAAGGCAAAGTACGCGCAAGGCAATTTGTTAATTGTTTAGTTGATCGGCCATAAATCAATGGCAATCGACAATTAGGAGTGCTAATTATTGAACAGCTTACAGCAATTGTGCGCCAACCAATTGGCCAACTGAACTTGACCCGAACGACCAACTGAAGACAATATAAAATATGAAACATGAAATATACATAAGCACAATTCAATTTAAATTTTTGCGGTTTTCTGCGACTGGTTGCATCGACAAAAAGAAGGCGATTTTGCGGCCGAGCCGTCAAACACCTGACTGCTTGATCTTGAACTTGGTATTTGAATTAGCCAGCTATCGCCTAGCACACCTCTCTCTCCCCTCAACCGTTCCACCGCTCCTCCCCTCTAACCCCTGTTACCCACAGCCTTCACACTGCTGCATTGGCTGGCGGAAAAAAGCAAACAAATGCATTGCAAGCATAGCTGCGACAAGTGTGCAATTTGTATTTAATTGGAGACATTAATTACGAGGGCTGTTCAATGAGACAGAAGCTTACCTTTTACTATTGCAGCATTTAATTGATTTTAATACAACACTTTGTTTCTTTTCTTTTCTATTATCTGGCTTATTTTTATGATACGAGCTCGGGGAGCACCAAAAGCTCGATCTGATCAATTTCTATAATTTTATAAGAATACAACAAATATAAACAGACTCGTTATACTTGTATATAAGCAACCCTCGTTGGCGGCTTTTTGAACAGATATTTTTTTAGCTTAAGGGCCATAAATGTCAAGCTTGTTATGTTGCTTATTATAAAGCAATATCAACAGTAGCATAAATCGTAACTCAAAATATGCATGCTGTACTGTATAGAAATAGCTTGGAGGCTTGTGATTTAAGCCTTCTGTTTAGTGCTTCCGGCAGGCAATTCGTGCGTTATGATTATGATATGCATATTGCTATTTTTAATCATACAAGCGAACATAACGTAAATTGTCATTTAAATCAAGTCAGCAGCGCTCTCTCGTCTTACTAAATGTGGCAACAGCAGCAACAACAACAGCAGCGAGCAATCAAACAAACAGACCAACAGGCCAACAATCACACTAAATTTTCACGGTCAAAACGACAGAGGCGGAAGAAATTGCCACAGCTTAAGCTGCTGCCAACAACAACAACAACAGCAGCATTGTTGCTATTGTTGACGTTGTCGTTGTTGTTGCCGTTGTTGCAATTGTTTTCACCTGCAATCAAGCCAAGGTGTTCGCCAGCTTTCCTATCAAATTTGCATTAGATTTGCATAAGCGACTTTTGAGGCTGATTGACCCGATTGAAGTGCAGCGCAGGCTGAAACTGGTTACCGGAAAGCAGCAGCAACGCTAGAAAGTTGCCTTTTTCTTTGCCACAATCCGCCCAAGAACAACGACCATCACGTGTCGCACGTAGGCTAGTAGCAACAGTCGCACTCAAGCTCAAAGGCTCCCAGCAACACGGGCACTCGAGTGACAAAACAAACAACAACAACAACACCAACAGACTGGCAGCAAAAAAAACTCACTCAAAACGCAACAAACAAAGCAACGACGGCCACGTCGACGTCGACATCGGCGCACGCTTTGCCATGCTTTATATAAAATCAACTGAGCATTTCTGTTGGAATTCATTAAACGTTTTACCGCACAGCTCGACGTACATACACACGATCCGCCGAGTTCGAGTCCGAGCCCGAGTCCGAGTCCGATTTCGATTCCGAGTCAGAGTTAAAGTTAAAGCCGAGCTCCCGCAACCAGGCAGTACACACAATTTTTAAATACAGCGCAGCGCAGAGTCGTGTAAGTCAATACATGTGTAGTTGACAGGCACAGCATCCAGCTAACAGTTCCCAGCACATTGTTGGAGCCAGCAACGCGTTTGAAATTCGCTTTTAGTTTCATTTGAGTCGCGTGAACGTGTGTACTTCAAACCGCAGCACATAATAATAATAAGAATATTAAAAAAAAATAAATAAAACAAAAACGAAAGCTAAAGAAATTTCAAAAACCAAACAAACTTAAAGAAAATACAAACAAAATCGTTTTTCGTGTTGTAAAAAAAAGTGCAGTGTCCAAATAAATCATTAAAAGCGAATTAATTTTTGAAATTTTTGGTTAACTAATTGCAGCTCCAGCTAACAACAATTACACTTTACAAATTAAAACAAAAAAAAAACCCAACTAAATCAACATGAAATTCGTAAGTACTCAAATGCTTCAAGAAAACACATGCGAAAAAGCGAGCAAAAAAATTGCATTTTATTTTGCGTATGCGCAATATTCAGTAAAGTTCGTTGCCTAAGTCTTTTGTTTTAACTGACTGTTGTTGCTAATGCCAAGCGACAATTGTCACAGCATTTTCATAGATGTTCACGCTAATGCGAATGCAATAGAATTGCCAAAACACTTCGGCCACCATTCACCGCAAATTGAGTCAAGCTTTGAGGCTATTGTGGTATTCAGAATTTTTATTGGGCACTTGAATTTATGGCCAACTGTTGACTGTTTACTGTTGGCTGTTGCCCGATGTCGTGTGTCAATTTCTGCAGCGAGCATTTTGTCGGCATTAAAGACATGACAAAGCCTCGCCGCAAGCATATACAAATAAACATATCTATTCATAATCGTATTTAAATACACACACACACACACACACACACACACTTATACATATGCATATGTGTAACTGGCTATTAAGCTGTTAAGCCACACACAATGGACTCTGGCTGGGGGCGTGCTACTCCGACCAGCATCCCGGCCATAAATTGTATACGATTTGCATAGCAAATGAACTATGATTATGCAGCCAAGCACGCACTTTCAGTGTTTCCGCCTGTCCAAAATTAACTAAACGTTTTTACATTTATGTTATGTGTGCTATAAACATTCAATGTGCAGAATGGCCAACAATTACACGCAACAAATGGTTGCGAGGGGATGGGGGGGGGGGGGGTTCAGAGAAGAAGTTCAAGTTCATGTTGAAGGCCGCGACCGTGCCAGACAAGAAGCAGACACTTGTTTTCAGATCAAGCTAAATGCCAATAACAACAACAGCCACAACAACCACAATAACAACAACAACAGCATCGGGGCAAACGCAATGGCACAAACGGCAAAAAAAACGTGCTTGAGCATGCGTTTTGTAACTTAATTGAAAAGTGCGATATACACGCGCCAATATCCCCAAAGCCATAGCCATAGACGTAGCTAGAGTCAGAGTCAGAGTCACAGTCAAGTGACCAAACTGGCGCCGGCGCTGACCAACTTCTTGGCCATTGCGTGTGTCCGTCTCGCAGTCTCTGTCTCCGTCTCTATCACTATATGATTGCATGCATGTGCGTGTGCGCGACGGCCATAAATTAAACAGCTATGAAAAGCCAGCGCTCAATTCATTAGAGTCTCAAGTTATGCAACTGCAACTGCAACTGGCTGACTGGAGTCGTAGCATCCCAGCTAGTCGGCTAACAGTTGGGCACCCTGGGAACCGCAATCAGCGTCTGGCAAATAGCTCTCGATTAGGATTAAGCCATGCGTGCCGTGCCAGCGAACCGAAAAATGAAAAAAATATATAAGATTTATTAATTGCTCGACAATCGTTTTAATTCATTGGTTAATCGTCGCCATCGCCATCAACTTGTCCTCGTCGACATGTTGTTGCATTTTACACGCTTTGCGTGTAGAAATTCAAATTAATTGCCATAAATTAACAATTGCCTTGCGTTGCGCTTGGCTTACTCTGCTTTTGGTCGGCTTTTGGCCATATTTGTATGTCACTATGGTCACAGCTGGCGAAGATGTTGCGCCGGAAAGTGGTACTTGCTCAATACACACCGTTCAATTGTCATGCATAATTGTCATAATTCATCTAGCTGTGTGTGTGAGCGTGTGTGTGTGTGTCTAGGCCAGGCTAAAATATATAACCAGCGAAAATAAATTTGGTTTTGAATTGACACATATTTCAGGGTTAGTTCTTTGGTTTATTTATTAGTCTTTTTACAAATGGGATAACATATAAACGGGGTAATGAAATATTAAATATTATTTGATAGTATTAAAATCATAGATTTTAAAATGTTTATACATATTAAATGCCATTTTAAAAATTTACACAATTTGCAAATAAGAAACACCTGTGGAAACGAATGCTATTATGTTTTGATTTTTACTTATTTAGTTTTATGCATTTCATCATGTCGAATCCTCTGTCCAGTAGTCGTGGGTGACTCTCCTGTATATTTAGAGCAATGCCTGGTACAAGTGGTGCCATGTCATTTGATATCGGTAGTCGCATCGGTCGCCACAAAAGTCTGTCTATTTTATTACAATTCGCTTAGTGCGGCGCGATTAGCGTTTGCTGAAATGCGCAGCTGTCGCAATCAGAGCTGTAGCCATGTCCGTTGCGGACTGCAAGTTAGTCAGTCCACTCAGTCAGTCACTCAGTCAGTCAGTCGGTCAGTTAGTCGGTCAGTTAGTCAGTCCGTCAATGCGCATGGCAAGTGCCTGGCATACACATGTTCCACATGTCCAGCTACAGTTATACTCGTACATTGGCTTAGAGCTAGAGAGAGAGCGAGATCGTGGTGGTGGTGGTGCGGCCCACATGTGAGCGGTGCGCGTTTTTGGCTTGCAAAATAGTTATGTTAGATTTATCGCCAGAGTGGACTCGGGACGGGGCCAGGCCATTACCATATTTATAAGGCCTGAGCATTGGGACAAGCAGGCAGGCAGGCAGGCAGGCAGGCAGGCGACATGTGCGTTGTGTTTGGCATTTTGTCATGCCTTAAATGCTACAAATTTGCGCTGGTCGAAGCTCGATGCTCGAATTGTCACCGCATGAACTTGAACGAAATTTGGATGTATGTCTTCGGGGGCATCAGCACTAGCAGGAAAAGGAAAAGTGTTTCAATTCTCACGCTGCCATACGGCAATTTGCACTTCCTAACCAACGAACTGTGGCAAATTGATGCTTGATAATTGCTGTGAGCAATAGTAATAGCCTCAGCAATCATCGAGCACCGGCGGCTGTACTGTGAGCTGTGAGCTGTGAGCAGCTGGCCACAGACTCAAAGTTAGACACAATCTCAGGCTTTATAGCCTGGCATCATTTCCAGCTATTAAACACAATTCAAAGTAATTTAAAGCAGCCGCACAGCGCTGTTACCAGTTGTTGATCTTGTTGCACCTACTAAATACAACCGACAGTCTCGCTGAATTGGACTTAGCTGCAATCGACAAAGGTATCCATACGGTAGCCATGAGTCTGGAGCCAAAGAGTCGAGAGACCAGAGAGTTTAGAGTCGAGTGCCGAAATTCGAGCGGCGAGAGCCGGGATTGAGATTTACGCTTCCGTGTTGAAAGTCAACGAACAGTTGCTCAATCGAGCGTTAACCTGGACAGTATTAGCATCTGAGTGAAGTTACCTGCTGCTGCTGCTGTAGGCGTTACAATCATTAACAACCGATAACAAAATCCATGTTTCCATGATTTTTTTTTTTTTTTATAGCTGATTTTCATTTTTGTGGCCGCGTAAACTTGAGCGCATTTCAATTGTTCAACATTCACTTTTGCAACTGGCAAAATGTTCACATCAAATTTGTAATGCTCGCTGGCCAAATGACAATCCATTTAAATAAGATTAATTAACGCTCTAGCTGAATTCAACAGGCCTCATTTTCCATTTTTCTTTCCATATGACTCATTTTGGCCATGCGAGTTGGCTTAAACCTGCGGGAATCGCATATTTGCCAGGACCAACTAATTGAAAGTCCATTTTGAGTTTCTTATGCATTTTACTTATTTATTTTTGTGAAAATGCAAGGCACTCCGGTTACCTGTTGGAATGGATTATTCAATTTTTTCCTTTTTTATACCCTTATCCCATTAAAAATGGAAAAAGGGGTATAATGGTTTTGTGCGAAAGTATGTAACACGCATAAGGAAGCATCTCCGACCCCATAAAGTATATATATTCTTGATCAGTATCAATAGCCGAGTCGATATAGCCATGTCCGTCTGTCTGTCCGTCCGTCTGTATGAACGCGTGTTTCTCAGAGACTACAAAAGCTAGAGACTTCATATTTGAAATATAAGTTCTCGTAGTGGCGGGACGATACAAGTTTATCATTTTTTTTCGATATCTCGTCCCGTTCAAAAGTTATCGATAAATTTCAATTACAGCCAAGTGTTTTTCAGGCATAACTTGAAAGTCATAAAAGCTAGAGACTTTATATTTAAGTTAAAGTTACTCGATACCTCAATGCTTTCAAAAGTTATCAATAAATTAAGATTCCAGAACAGTATTTTTAAGGTATAGCTTAAAAGTTAAAAAAAGGTAGAGTCACCAAATTCGATACATATATTCTCCAGGTGCATACAGAGGTTAAATACATTTAAATTTTTGGATACCCCGCCCCCAATCTCACAGAAATCGAAAAATAGGTATGTTAGAGGTATGACCTTCGGATTTTACATAGTTGCACATTTATATGCCATCTTTATGTCCTACATCATTTTTTTCATTACGATCAGACAATAAACAAAGAAGTTATTAACGATTCAATGTAGCATAGTTTGGGCCAAAGGAAGAAGAAGAAGCAAAGCAATTGTATGACGCGCGCAGCCAGCAGTATGACTGCAGATAAAGAATTATTAATGTAAGAACTGGGTTCAGGGTATCTCCTAGTCGGGCACTCTCGACTAGAGCACTCTTACTTGTTTTATTTATGTTTTTATACCCTGATCCCATTAAAAATGGGAAAAAGGGGTATTATGGTTTTGTGCAAAAGTATGTAACAGGCATAAGGAAACATCTCCGACCCCATAAAGTATATATATTCTTGATCACTATCAATAGCCGAGTCGATTTAGCCCTGTCCGTCTGTCCGTCCGTCTGTCCGTCTGTCCGTCTGTATGAACGCACGTTTCTCAGAGACTACAAAAGCTAGAGACTTCATATTTGAAATATAAGTTCTCGTGGTGCCGGGACAAGACCAGTTTATCATTTTTTTTCGATATCTCTTCCCGTTCAAAAGTTATCGATAAATATCGATTTCAGACAAGTGTTTTTCGGGCATAACTTGAAAGTTATAAGTGCTAGAAACTTTATATTCAGGTTTAAGTTACTGTACTGCCGGCTCTAAACAAACTTATCATTTTTTTTTCAATATCTCAATCCTTTCAAAAGTTATCGATAAATTAAGTTTCCAAAACAGTGTTTTTAAGGTATAGCTTAAAAGTTATAAGACGTAGAGTCACCAAATTTGGTACATATACTCTCTAATAGCACACAGAGGTTAAATGCATTTCACTTTTTGGATACCCCTCCCCGATCTCCAAGAAATCGAAAAATACGTATTTTAAGAGGTATGACCTTCGGATTTTACATAGTCTCACATTTATGAGCCATCTTTGTGTCCTACAAATTTCATTACGATCGGACAATAAACTCAGAAGTTATTAACGATTCAATGTAACATAGTTTGGTGCCAAAGGAAGAAGAAGCAAAGCAATTGATGACACGCGTAGCAAGCAGCTTGTGTTTGTATATGTGTGTGTGTGTTTCTATGTATGAATGCAGATAAATAACTTGAATGAACGTCAGAACTTGGATCAGGGTATATCCTAGTCGGGCACTCTCGACTAGAGCACTCTTACTTGTTTTCTTTAGCTTGTAAAGTTATAAAAATAATTTATTTTACTGCACATTTGAGCCAATCAAAATCTAAACGCCAATAAATGCCAGTGCAAAAATGAAAAATCTGATTGAAAAACAACTAAAGCTGGTGCAAAAAGAACTGCTCAGCGGGTAGATACCCTGTAAACGAGAAGCATATATTATTGGGTGCTACAAGTACTTGAATATAGAATAGCTGTAAGGATGTATATATAATACAATAATTTAAGTCAATAATTGTTCTATAAGAAATTTATAAGATTTGCCCACAAACTCAGCATAGACGTAGTACACCCTTTAATTTTTGTAGAGCGTATACAAAATCGCTGCTAACAAGGCAATGTTTTTTGTCTTTGTTGTTTTTTGCTGTTGCTGTTGCTGTTGTCCAGTTGCTGTTGTGATTTTTATTTAGGTTTTTATGCGCTGGCACGGGCACGCTCACATGTTGCTGCACTTAATCATTGTTGTGGGTTGTGGGTGGGTTTTCGCATGAGCCGCCGTTGGCCAACAGTTGCTTGCAGTTGTTGCTGTTGCTGGATTACTTTGTTGCTATGTAGGCCTGCTACTAGTTCCAAGCGCCGCCCAATTGCGAAATCATATCTAAGGTCATTTGTTCAACTAATTTGTTGTGGCTTCGATAACAAGAGGGGTGGGAGGGGCAGGAATAGATACGGAGCTACTCGAGTTGTTGCTTGGAGGAATGATAGCAATTTCAATACAAACAGTTTTGTTCTCATGTCTCAGAGTCAAACAAATTAACTCACATTAGCGTGTTGCACGGTTTTGATTGCCGCAGTTTTATGCGGATTCCTTGCGGCTAGCCGCAAAAAATTATTCAAGTGCTGCGCTTAATTTATTTAATTAGTTTAAACGATCACTTTCAAATCGCCTGTCACGGCTACAATCACAGCTAACTGAGTAGTTGTCCAAAACTATGCGTAGAATGCCCAATGCAAATGCAATGTGTGGAAAAGTGTGGAAACGCTGCCTCAGGCCAAAGCTGACGACATTTGACGGTTTACATGTGTTGCATGCCACTGTGGACTCTATCTAGCTTCCAGGCAGTGGCAACAACAGTGAGGGAAATTAAGATAAGAATTTTTCAAAATTTTATAACTTAAATTTTACTTTAACTTAAGACCGAAAATATCAAAAACATGTCTATTTTAGTTCCCACACTCGATAATCACATCCTCTTTACAACTACAAAAAAAGAATCTAGTTTGAACATATAAATTAGCAAGTTCTGTTCTCGATTTTCAGTTTAATTGTCATGCAAATTACCATGAATTTATCCAATTATTTTGCTCAGTGTATTCAAAGCTGATTTGTTCATTTACTGACATTTCCTTTTTGGATTCAACAATTTTATAACTTATTGGTGGTGGATCAAAAGTTAGCTGGCTTCTTATGATAATTGTGAGCGCCAATTTACCTTGGTCTTGTACCTGAGAGTTTTGACAGCTGATTGCATGTTAAATACTCCCACAGCAAAGAGGTGCTATTAATCACTCGCTGGATTTTGCTGCCAAACATGCCACATATGAGTGAGAATTTGCCATAATTACCGCATAGATTGAATCTCTCTGGAGAACAGTTTTGGCCAAAAGCAATCCCGATCTTCGGCTTGGGCCTCTCAGTTCTGGTTTGGCAATATAGACGCTGAGTCTGAGTCTTGAAGACAACAAAAGACCAAGCAATAACAATAACAAGAGCAACAGCAACAGCAACAGCAACAACAACCACTGCAACGACAACAACAACAAGCATGAATTAATTAAAAGTATTTTCACAAGTTTGCGAGATTTTAAAGTCTAGACGAGAGTCGCAGTTGCTTGTTGGCAACTGGTCGCCTTGTTTGCATATTTTTTGATTATTTAGTTTCAAGACATTTTTGTTGTTATTTGCTACTGCTCTTGTTGCTGTAGTTGATGTAGTTGCTGTAGTAGCTGTAGTTGTTGTTGTTGTTCTTTGCTATTTTGTATGCATATTTTTGCTAATAGCAATTAGCGTTGTTGTTGCTGCTGTTCTTGTTACAGCTGCTTGTCATTTTTGTTGTTGTCTCTTTTGTCTTTTCTGATGGCTATTTTATTTGTAGGGTGCTCGTAAACACTTTGCCGCATATTAAATCAATTGCAGTAGCGCAAAATCAACAAAATGCCTGTAAAATTAACATGCGCTACAAGCAGCTGATTTGACTGACAGCTGAAAACAAAAAGAACACAAACACAAAAATATTGCGCATACGCCCTGCAGTGCAATGCAGATTGCAGGCGCGGCCCATTAGGCAATTAATGAAGCAAAAAGCTTTCAAAGCCACACACAAAGCAACAAAAAGAAACTAAAGCATGGCTGGCACCAATTATTACCAGTAAATATGGATGAATGTGGGGGGCACAGGTGCGATTACCGACAATACAACTGAATGAATGGCTTATACATTTTAGTATGCATTTGTATGATGAGGCAGCTGTTTACAAACCCGTTCAATAAGTCTTTTGCGGCCCTGTGGTTAGTGTCCAGAGTGACACAAATTCCGAGACGGCCTTAAATAAGACATTAGACGCAACAGCCGCAACAGCCGCAACGCCCGCAACACTTTTGGCACAGTTTCCAGCTGACACTTCCAGCGATCGCCTGTCGAGCATTCAATGGGAAATCAATAAATTCAAGCGCCTTGCAGACAGCCTGCACTGTTTGCTTGTTCTTGTATATTTATAACCGCAAAGCCAATTTGCACAGCATGCTGCATTGGGCCATTGATGAATGCCGACGCAGCATCCACAAGCTGACCACAAGCTTGCTCCTTAACGAGCTCAAGTTATATGCTTATCACTGCATTAGATGCTGCGAATTGGGTCAGCTTAAGAGAGCACAACAATGTGTCCGGTTGAAATTGGTAACTGGGGGAACTGTTGCAATTGTCATAAATATCAATTTGTTTTTATGCAATCGCCCGCTAATTACACGTATCGCTTTCTGCATATGAAAAATGACCAAAGAGACAGCGCCAAGAACTCCGAGCTGGTGATTGGCGATTGGCTCTTGGAACTTGGAACTTGGCTCTTACCACTTGGCACTTGGCGCTTGGCTCGTGCTCGAGTCAAGTACACTAGAGCGGCATTCTATGGTACGCTGCTGGCTTAATTGTTTTTCATATGCTTAGTTTGGCTTGGCAATGACACACATTTCAATTGCTTAATCGCTTTGACCGTATTTACCAGCTCTTTACAGTCAGTATTACCAGCAACAACCATATCAATGTCTATTCTGTGTTTGTTTTTTTCTTTGCAGTTAATCACCATCGCTGCTCTGTGCCTGTGTCTGGCATTTGCTGCCGGCCAGCAGTACTTTCTAGGACAGTTCCCCAGCCGCTCACGCTTTGCCTATGATCCTCTGGCACTGGCGCAGCCCTCAGCGGCGCAGGTGCGCGATCCCCGCCAGAACAGAGGTAAAGTTGTCTTGGAAGAAAAACAAATATAATATATAAATATTTATTGATTATTTTCTATTCTTCTCTCTTTGATTGCCTGTGTCTTGCAGGACCCGTTGTGTTCCCACCCTCGCCCCCAGATGCGATTGAGGAGTCGAGCGGCGTCGTTGTTGGCGCCTCTGGTTTCGGCTTTGTGCCACCACAGCAAAGTAATACATTCAGACGTACGGTCTAAACAATAGTAGAACCTACCTAGGCCATTGTCAAGTCACTCACACAAGCATACAAACATAAGCACAAGCACACACACACACACACACACACACACACACACACACACACACACCACGTACTAAAAGCTTTATTAGTGCAATTGAAGTAGTGTTTAAATATGATGTGTTTTTTTAGTCTATGCAGTTGTTGTTTTAATTGTTGAATAATTGTCTTTTTTTTACTTGCCCTCCCACCCCACGTTCAATTCACAGGCACAATCTTTGGTTAACTGCACACTGCCATACACACACCACACACACGCACACACACACAAGTACAAGCACCCACTTAGAGCCATAGCAACACACACAAACACACACAATGCACAACCCAATGCCAAGCAGCACCGGAAACGGATATACGCGTCATAGTTAATTGCAATTTAAGCATTCACACCGATCAATCAACTTTAATTCAAGCACCACCGTCCGCAATGCTCACCTACCCTGTCCCCATACCCCATCCCCATCCCCCATCCCACACCCCACACCTATACACAAACATGCACACAGCGCACATGCTAATATTACAAAATTAATAAGTAATTTGTAATAATTAATTTGTTTATTAGGTATTATCTAGTTTAGTTATTGTTATCTAATTGCAAACACATCAATTTAATTTTTACTCTTTCCTTGCTTTTTTATACGCATTTTTAATTTGTTATTATTTTTATTTTAATTTGCCAATTCTGTTTTTTATGTGTTTATGTTCCCATTTGGATATTTTACATTTTGATTTGTAACTAGAACTTTATTATTTTTAATTAAAACAAACTAAATTATCAATAAACAAAACCTATTATTATAAAACAAAACGCACATCAAACGTATTATTTACATTTTTTTTATTTACTTTCACATATTTTAGACACACGCAAAAAAAATTCCAGCAAAAAAAATGCAACATGTTTTCAATAATTATTTAGTAGTTTGTTTTGAGTTTCACATTCAAATGCACCACTTTGGCTTTTTGATGTTATCGTAAGTTTTATGATTTCTTGTAGCAATTATTGTAAGTGCACACAAAACAAGCGTCTAATGAACAACGCCAGCTTTGAAGTGCAGCGACACAAATCGAACTGTGACGGCCTCTGCCACGGGCAATTCGATAGTAAATCCAACAGCTGTAACGACGGTGGCTACACTCTTTACTCTTCACTCCTCTCATAGCTTCAGCTTTGGAGTGGGAACCAGATAATAAAACTATTGTAGCATTCAAAAGAGATTGGGTGACGAAACATTGTGGGATTAGATGAGCAATTTAAAAAGGAAATATGAATATAAAGCAATCAGCCAACATTGATGTTGAAATCGCCATAAACCTGGGAGCATATTAGCTTTTATCTTTGGCATCAATGATCTGCTTATAGCATACATCCATACATATATAAATATATTCATATTTACTTATGCGGATTAGCAAATTTATACGCTTAAAGTTGATATATCAGTAGAAACTATGTTTAAAATATTATCAGATTTATATATCTTATGAATCTCGCTGCATTCCAGACGTTGAAGCTGTTAAACTAAACAAGCCGATTATTATTGGTTTAAAGCGGGCTTAAGCGAAAGTCAATTTTTACAACGAAAGTCTAACGATACATTTCATATTTTATCTATTGATATGCATTAAGTTCTATCCCCATATAACGGCAAAAATGTTTTAAAGTCTGAATGTCTTCCACTTTAAAAATATTTTGAAACTGATTCTTAAACCGTATATTATAACTTAGTACTTTGTTTATCAGCTGGTAAAACAGTCTTAGATATATACAAATTTTCTTTACATGAAATTTTTAGGGCTGTAAAATGTCTGTAAGGTGTTGATTAAAATGATTACTACCTAAAAACTCTGTCAATCCTACTTTTCGAATTGCCGTCTATAATTGCTAATTTATCTCTCACCAACCCAATTTTCGTATCCTCTAAACATGCCAGGCAACATGTGATGCCTTAAGTACCATAACAACAAAATATGAACAATTTTTAACGACAAGCAAATGTGTTGTCTACAAGCAATGCCGGCAGCAGCAGGTGCTGCTATAGCAATCAAGACTTAAGCCCCATATGGCTATATGCCTGCCTGTCTATAAAGTCAATGAGCGCACACATACACACATTTGCATATAGTATGACGACTGAGGGGGAGAGAGACAGAGAGAAGGATAAAGACAGAGAGAGAGACTCAATGATATGCGCGACTAATGCTTTGCAAAATATGTTTGCAGTTTGCATTTTTACTTTTTTATACCCTCTACCCAATACAATTCGCTTAAAAGGGTATAATAAAGTGATGCAAATCTGGGTGACAGATTAAGATATTTACAACCATTAGGCTATTATGTAAACATTTTGTTTTTATCGTAAATGATTTAATTGCGATTATCTTTTTATTTTATGTGAATTTTCGGAGATATCGCTTTTTTAACGCCAAGTTATCTTACAAGGAGATAGACAATATATATATGAGAAATATTGTCATCTTAAATACATTTTGGATAAAAACGACATACAGACGATATGATGTCATGTTGTCAAGCTCTCGCTTAGTAACATTTAAATCAACTTTTGATTTTAGTTTTGCTTCATGACAATTTAGATAGAAGGCGGATATTATAGACAATAGGATATCTCCCAGTCGGGCACTATTTACTAGGGCATTCTTAGTTGCTTTGCTTTGTTTGTGATATTTGTTTTTTTGCATATCGCTTTAGAGACATTAAATGCAAAGAAAAACGAAATGGAGCAACTTTTTTTTTTATATTGTAGCCTGAGCCTTGTGTGCCGAGTGACACAAAAAGCAGGCATTAGGCCAAGCCAGAGGACTTGGACTTACTGAGCACACAAATGCAATGGAAAGACATTTCACAATGAACGATCGAGCAGCAAACGAACAAACGAACAAACGAACGAACGAATAAATGAACAAACGACCAACACTAAGTTGAGATAATTTTTACAATTTGACAATTTATGCACGATTGGCGACTGGCAGCCGTAGCCACATGACCGATGCCGATACCATTGCCGGCCAAATAGCCAAATAGCCAAATGGCCATTGTGTAATTAATTTTGCAAGCCCAAAGTTCTCTTGAACGAAACACACAACACAAAAGTTACGCAGCGCATGCTTCCTGATGAGGACTGCCTGTGGTCAAAGGCGGCTGTGAAAGGGGAAACAATTGCCAAACGCGGCAGTAGATTAATGGCCAATTGCTGCACCGTAAAATGACGCGAAATGACCCACTGCACCACAGTGCAATTGTTGCGCAGCCGCAGCGAATGCAAGCGAAATGGCAGCCACCCACAAATAAAATATGTATGTATGGACAGTTATGCGACGGGCGTTTAATGTGGCCAATCATTACACGGACATTCTAAATCTCCGTCGCACCACTTGGCCACTTGGCCACTTGCCCAAACACTTGACAAGAAAAATGTTGAAGCCGTGATTGACGAAGCGCTTAACCTTCATGGTGTGTCGGCTGGTCAGTTGACGCCCACGTTTGGAATTTACCACTTGGCAGCAGCAGCAGCAGCAAATAATGTAACACCACTAATCTCAAGTGCACCCGCCCAAGCCTAACATTATTAATTGTATTTGTATTTGTATTTGCAATCGCACTCGTTATAATGCCAAGTACAAGAGTGACCGCCAAAACCAAAACATAAACCAATTGACAATGCTTTTGTTTCGTATTACTTCTTCTCATCTCACACAGCGGTGGCAGCAGTGGCAGCAGCGGCTGGTGGTGTCGATCCCACGTATTTCAGCACCACATTTCAGACGCCCGACACATCGTATGCAACGTTCAACTATTATAGCAGTCCATATAATACGCGATTCACATACTTCTGAGATGGGGCTGCATCCGCATCCAAAAGTCGGGTCGAGTCGAAAGTCGAGAGTCGAGTCATGTGTAAGTAGTCAGTTAATGAGGCGCCTAGGCAAAATATATCTAACGATGTTGTAAATAAATGTGTAAACTATGCAATTTGTGTTTAACTTGTGTGTGTGTGTGTGTGTGTGTGTGTGTGTGTGTGTGCGTTGCTTGTCGTGCAGTCAACTGTGCAGCAATATATGGCTGTTGGTTGAATGCATGCACAAAACGAAAGACTCAGGAAACGAACTTGAAAGCGCGCAAGCGTTAAGCAAATAAATCAGCAGCGTTATCACTGCCCCGATGTTTATTGTTGCTCTTGTTTGTAAATTGCGTAATTACGTGTACATAACATATACATAGATGTAGATTCAATTGCATGCGATGCTTATCGATCGGCAACGCCAACGCCAAACAGAAACAGTAGCTAGAACTGAAGCTGCCATTGAAGTGTGAACTGAAAACGCGTCATCGTCATCTGGCTATGGGCTTGGAATGTTTATTTGTTTGAGTTGTCTTGTTTTTTTGTTGGTGTTGCTGTTGATTTTGTCGTTGGCAGTGCGAATTGCAAGAAATCTGTGCAAGCGTTTGCGTTTGACTTTGCATTTTTGCATTTTACAACAGCATGACATGCCGCAGCGCACAATTGCATGCTGTCGTTATTGTTGCCGTGTTGCCATTGTATGTTAAATTACGTAGACGCCTAGTATACGCCAAGCCAGTGCTGGCGGTGTTAATTTCCATTGACACTGGGACACAGCGGCAAACGGCAAAAATAAAGCCCCAATTTTTATATTTCTTTATATATTTGAGTGCGCTGCGGTTGTCAGAAGTTGCAGACTCGCGTCGAAATATGAAAAAAGTCGACAATTCTCAAACAATTGCACAACAAAGCAAAAGCATAAAACAGCCGCAGCAGCAGATCATTAGCGGTGTCGGCGGCATGATTCACAGCACCAACTGAACACCGAACACCAAATTGCCCCGAAACTCGACTGGTCAAATTGTGGATGGAGACGCGCTCATGAACGGGCGGGTGGGATGGCGGGCAGTCGGGCGGTCGGACGCCAGGGCTTGTCATAATTTGTATTAAGTGCAAGCAAAACGACAAAAGGCCAATCGCAATCGACGATTGCCAATTGGCAGCCATCGCGGCGTTGATAACCTTGTTGACCACAAGAATTTTCAATGAAATGACAATTTGCTGAATGCAAGCTAAATTTATGTCTTGTGGCCGCAGGCAATAAAAACTGAAACCATAAGCGTGTCCCAAGTATCTTATATAGAGTATCTGTGTGTATGTATGACGACACAGAATCATAATAATGGTCGCAGGCAACCCTACTCCAGCACAGTTTCTTTCTCACATTTGATATAGTTTCAAATGGTTACCATGACCGTTTTTAATTAGCTTTGCTACATGACTCACAATTTGTCAGCACACACCTCTTTGAGTGTTTCTTCATCTCGCAAATCCTGTGCACAAATCACGTAGACCGAAACCGAACTGACCTTCAGTACATTTGCATTAATTGATTTGTATTTTAATTCCGGTTTCTGTCTTTGATTGGCACATACCAAAACATTTAAATTTAAATCAAAATGATCTCCGCAATTCTATATACACATAATTAACATAATTTGCATTGTCTATTTTAATTGTTCGCCAACTGTTGCCCGCCTTTCTAAACATTCATATCAGCAGTTAGTGAATACAGGTTTGTTTGTTTTAAGCGAATTATTTACTACATACTCAAAAAACCGTTACAATGACATAACGATTTTACTCAACACCTAACGAACCAAATTTGACGATATTCATTATTCTACAACAAGTTGGCAGCTACGATGAGTATATATCGGCCTGCCTCCACATCACTATTTATGGACGAATATTCTAGAGTCGAATTTCTAAAATATAAACGATAAAAATGGAACAATGTTATAACCGAGGTTGCGGCCAGCTCTTCGATCCAGCCGCCAATTCTGATGGTACGTTGAGTGACTAATAAGAATATCAAATGGATCTGATATCAACATTCACAGATTCTTGCCGGCATCATCCGGGAGCTCCATTCTTCCATGATGCCTACAAGGGCTGGTCGTGCTGCAGTAAAAAGTCGGTGGATTTCACAGAGTTTCTCAACATCAAGGGCTGCACCTTGGCGAAACACTCGAACGTTAAACCACCGGAACCAGAAAAGCCAGCCAAGGATGAGAATGATACGGATCAGGAGGTGAAAGTAGAAGTGCGGGCTCCCATCAAAGTGGCGCTGACGAGGCCTGCCATAGAGACGTCTTTCACTGTCCTGCAGCCAACAGTGGCACCAGCCCTGAAGGAAACCATTGATGCATTGAAAATTAGTCCTATTGTTGCGCCAGCCGCAACAACAGTTAGCGAAGGGTAACTATAATATTAGTATGTATAGGATATAGTTATAAACTATGAAGCTAACCTAGAAAAATCTCTGGCTTCAATTCCATATTCTCAATATTCCATACACTGGTGAGCTGAGATTCGGACCCAAATGTGACTGGCTCACATAAACCACTCATATACTGTATTTATATTTAAAAATTACATGTTTATTATTTTTAGGGGCATTGCTGTGGGAACTAGCTGCAAAAACAATACATGCACTTACTGCTACGCAAACAAAAGCAGCGACTATGGCGAGTGCACCTATCATCCTGGAGTTCCCATTTTCCATGAGGGCCTCAAGTTTTGGTCGTGTTGCCAGAAACGTACCTCGGATTTTGCCCAGTTTATGGCTCAAAAAGGATGCGTGTACGGTCAACACAAATTTGAGAAAGATGTAAGAATAAGTCGAATAAGAAAAACTGTAAATGTATTAATTCTTTCATTGCAGGATGAGGACAAGAAGGTTGTTCAATGTCGTTTCGATTGGCATCAGACAGCCACGAATGTTGTTGTCGCAGTCTATGCCAAAAAATATCATTACGCTCAAAGCCTGGTGGAAGTAAATCCCATAAGGCTGCATATAATGCTCGTTTTTCCAGAGCAGGAAAATGCCAAGTTTAGCTTGGACCTGGAACTACGCGGTGTAAGAATGCAAAACTTTGTATGGCGTCCTCAAATGTTATATATTGTTTTTCTCATAGATTATCAATGTACAAAAGGCTACGGTGCAAATGTTTGCTACCAAGGTTGAGGTTACGCTGCCAAAACTAGAAGCCGGTTCGTGGCAAAATCTCAATTTTCCACGCGAGTCGCTTCCAGCTGCATCGAAGAACACTGCTGAGAGCAAGCCAGATGACAGCAATGAAAGTGATGAAGATTTCTTCGACTTGGACGACATTGAAACTGTTCACAGCCATGGAATTAAGTTATCTGAATTGAGTATGCAAAGTCCTAACGGCTTGGATTGATAACACGCTAGCATTTTATTTAGTATATTTATAAGACCTCATTGTGTTAAACTTTTTTTTGTTTACAATACACGAGTATGCCTTATATTTGTATTTTATTATCGCAGAATAGTCTAATCATCGTCGTCATCGGCGCCGGGTACCCAATCCTCATCGTCTTCATCATCCTCATCCAAATCCAGTTCGCCAAGATCTTGAAACAATGCCTCATCGATTTTAACATTCTCAATGCTCTCCCCAGCCTCCAGTAGAAATTTAATATCGGATTCGTTCAATGTGTTATCACACATGAACAGCTCCCTTCCCGTCAGCTTCTTGCAATCATTGTTCTTCTCCCGTTTGGCAGCAATACCTGTGCTCTCCTCGAAATCCAGTTTCCATTTCATAAATGTCTCGACACTCACTCGAGTGCCTTCGAATTTCTTTCGTTCCGCTTCCTCGACTTCTTGCACTTGGCGGGCCCGTTCATCATCTTTATGCTTCTTGTGCTCGTCCCACTGCACATTCAGCCATTCCTGTGCACTGCTCACCAACGAGAATATCATCTCCATGCCCAGGTTTTCCTCTATTGTCTGGCGCAAATGTTCCAACAGCTGAGCTTCGAAATTCTCTTCAAAATTCTCGGGCTCCTCGATTTCCACGAGCGGAGCCTCTTCCGGATATTTGGCTGTGTACGTAAATAGAAGCTTACAGGCCAAACCTCTTACGCTATCACTATCTTCGGCTTCGACTGCATCGGCATAGTACTCCTCCGTGGCAATCGGTATTTGAAATTTGTGTAAAGGCTCCGTTTGAATAACTGCAAAGGAAGAAAACGAATATTTATGTTAAATTGAAACATTTGTATTACAATAAACTAATCCAGTAATTACCTTCCATTTCCCCACAATAGATAGAATCGAGAGCTTCTACCTCATTGCTCTGGTCTTCCTTGTAATTTCGACTCATTGTGATCTGTGCTTTTTAAATTAATTTACAAAACAATAATAAATATGTCAGCGATGCGGTGTTTGAGGTTATTAGTAAGTTGGGTCTAGCGACGTTCAGGCGGTATGATGCCACATAAAAACAAATCAAACATTAAAAGTATTATATTAGAGTACATAAATAAGTATCGACATATAATGTCAATAAATTAAAGCAAATATACACAAACTTATTTAGTACATATTTGCACAATTCTGATATGACTAAGAAAACTTAAATGTCATTCAGCTTGGACGTGACATGCGCGCACTTTGGCGTTGCCACATCACAAGTATACCAAGGGCTGCCATATCAAGCTCTGTATTTAATAAAAAATTCATAAACTGATTTAAAACACATTTTATTGTTAAAACTATAAACGTAAACAAATTTTAAATTATGTTCTTTAAAAATAAATGTCTGGAAATGGTTTTTTATTTAGTTAGTCCGAGAAGTCGTCCAGCAACGAACAATAAATCAGATTAAAATTAATGCTCTGGTGCTTCCAATCTGAAATAATAGTGGAAATAATTCAAATATAGTATATAAGCTTCAGTTGTACAAATAAAATAAATAAATTATATGCATACTTATGTACTGTTATAAGATGGTTTGAGTCGACTTTAGTATCCTGGGGAGTAAGAAAACAATACTGCCGGTTTTGGAAGTCCGTGCCCTCTTGAATGAGCAATTTGGTTATAAAAGTTCTATTAACCTCGTCCTACAAGTATACCAAATTGAAGATAAGCTAATTAAATGATTCGTGGTACTTACAGTAAACACATCATATTCGTCCAAGAAATAAAATGGATGATCGGAAGTACTCCAAAGACCCTTAAGTAAGGACACGGTGGTAAAGGACCTTTCACCACCCGACAAACTTCTCGTATTTGATGTTTTATTACCGCTCGGTGGATAAACACTGATCTGCAACGTTTTATCTCTGTGGTTCGGCTCCATATTGCCTTCAAATTGACGACACACTAAAGCTTGCTGCGTGTTGAAAAATATATAAAATTACGCATATTGAAAACACAAGTTTAAATGTAATGATTTTACCTTAAACTGAAACTGAACCATGGTAAAGAAATGATGTCGTGCTCGCTGAAATCGTTGTGCTCGAGTATGATATGATATGCGTAGTTTCTCCACGATACGAAAAATATTCTGCAAATTATCTGTTTCACTTTTAAGATCATTAAGCAATGAGGACAACTTCTGCTTCACTTCCTCGTAGCTCAGATTCATCGATTCATAATGCTTCATTTTTGCTTTGTAGCGACTTATTCTATCGCGAATTTTATCTTCCGACATGTTTGTTTCGATAAAGTCGCCCTGCTTTTGTGCTACCTGGCGCTCGTGCTCCAAATCAGATTCCAAATTCTTTTTGTCTTTTAACAATGTTTCAAGAAGCTCACTGGTTTGCTTGTAACGTCTTTGGTTTTCCTCAAAATTACGATCCAATTCACGAATTTTGCTTTTTACTTCCTGGGTCGCCGCATCAATTTCGCTGACTTTATTATTAATTACGTCGAGAATTCTTTTTTCGCTTTTAATCTTTTCTTCAGCATGAGATTTACGTTGGTTAAGATCGTGCAGTTGCTTTTGTAAAAGTTCACGCTCCTCTTTACATTTCGCAATCTTCTCACTGCTGCTAGTCAGATGAGTTTCCTAAAATTATAAAAGATTATTAAATGGATTCAATAAGAGGTGAAAGTTTCGTGCCAACTTACTAGAACATCGAGAGCGGGTAATTCCCGGTATTCGTAATTCTCAATATCCATAATTTGTTTTAATGCTTTTGTGTTAGCAGTGTGATGTGCATTAATCATATCAGTTTTGGAGCATATCTCCTGAAGAACGCTGTCCAACTTTTGTTTAGCCTTCGCGTACTGTGGTTGCATAATTGCTCCACGCTCCTGCAGACTATTCTGATCTGTCTGTAATTGCCGAAGGCGGTCATTCACATTTACCTGAATAAAGCGCCCAGGGGTAATTTTAATAGAGTACATGGCATAATTGGGCGATGGACAATACTCAAGCCCCAAACTGGGCACCAGTACTCGAGTCAAATTGGGTGGGACATTTTCTGAGTTTGAAGTAAAGAATTCAGCTGTATGCTTGGAATCGGTAACCAACACTGTCTCAATGCGCATGGTGTCAATGAGATAGTTCATAACGACAGGATCATCACAGCTATTACCAAATACAAGCGAATAATTAGATTTTGCGTTTAAAATTAATGAAAAATAAAAACGCACCTTATCTCATCCATTAGCACAGTCGTATCTGACGATCTAGACTGCACTTTGTACTTGGATACATTGTAGACACGATTTGTAAAGGGACTGGTAATGATTGTAGGTATATTACCACCTGAATACGACTCTTGGAGTATTGCTCTTAATGACATCCGCTCTTTGTCTGTGCTAACAATATACGAGCGTAGGCAATGACCTAATTGATTCTCAACCAGATCTCGATACTTGGGATTGGGTACCGTTATGTACATTCCGATGGGACCACGAGGCATATTGTGAGCATTACTGCCAGTATACATGATTTGCAACGCAGTAGCTACTTTCATCGCGCTCGCGCCATAAACAGACATCTTGTTTGATTTGTTGCGTTCCAGTGATTCCATTTCCCATTTTAAGCTTTCTGAAGTGAATAACAGTTGCAATAGTTAGTTGAGTTTATTTTAGGTTAACATTTATACGTACGCTCAGATTTACGCAAATTGGCCAGCTCATTATTGACGGACTCGACTTGCTCTTTCGTAGCTGGTATTCGGCTCTTTATGTCGTGCTGTTCGTCCCTCAGCTTGGCAATAAGCTCCTTACTCTCGGCTACCGTCTTTTTGAGCGTCTCTAGCGTGGCAGTATTTTCTTCCCGAAGTCTTTTAACTTCGGAATAGTCGGCGTGGTAGTTTTTCATATGCTTTCGACAGCCTTCGTATGTGTTTTCTTCCTCCCTCTGTCGCTTATCAGCGTTCCTAATGAGCGCATTTACTGAACTTGTTTCATAAAGACAGTCTTGAATGACTCGCTGGGCTGCTCTTAGGTTTGGCTCTTGCGCTTGGTAATTTTCCATAAACTGCTTCCTCATTTCCTCGAATTTTCTATGAACACAAGTGGTTTTAATATATATAAAATTGAGATAATTGCCGGATATACTTTAGTTCTGCAGAAAATGTATCCTGTGTGTTGTTCTTTTGGGTTGTCTTCTGTGACAGATCATCGGTTTTCTTTTCAATTACTTTTAATGTATGTTCCATTTTAGTGAGATCATCCTGAATCTTGGTTACTTTTAACCAAGCCAGCATGGTAGTAGCCTCGTTCAGTTGCGTCTAAGTTTATGAACATATAGCGTAGGTATCGCTGTGCAAAATTACAAACTTACCTTAATTGCCTCTTTATTTTTTATTATGGCCAACTTTTCCTCTTCTTCTTGGCACTGTTGTTGTAACTTTTCTTTTTTCTGTTCAGTAAAAATGATATTTAAATTGTACGAATTGTGAGCTTTAAAACGAATTTATTACCATTCTTAGCAGCTCCAGATCATAACTAAACTGTTCCCGCTGTTCATGACATTGACTTAAGCTGAGCGCACATAAATCCAGTTGCGTTGCTTTCATAAGCAACCTATAATTCGAGGCTGGCTCTAGACTGTTGAGGTTTAATATTTTGTACATTAAGTTTCAAGTTGTTTTATGTAACTAGACTCACTCTTTGAGAAATTCACGCGAAGCCTCCTGATTGAGTACGAAAATAGGATTCTCAACGCTTATTCCAAAGTAAAGTAACAAGCGTCGTATTTCATCCAGTTTCTTGGATACGCTTCTTTTCAACGCGTCTTTCAATTCATAGCTTGAGGACGATTGTCGTATGTGACGTACAACCGTAATGTGTGGACCAAAAAGATCAAACTTGAATGGTCGCAAGCCCGTATTGCACAGTGTTATCTCAATGGTCGCACTTGCCTCACCGTTTTTAATCAGCTCTGAAACAAGATTATAGCAGACGGTATTTCAAAGAACACATGCAGATCGATTATTAATGAATTCAAGATTTGAAGTAAATGGATTGAATTCATTGGATACTTACTCTGTATGCTGCTTGCGCGACTCGTGTTCCTTGCACTCCCAGCTAGTCCCAAGGCGAGCGCAGTAATCACTGCACTCTTGCCGCTGCCATTGCTGCCAACCAGAAAATTGATATTTGGTCCAAACTCTATGTACAAATTGGAATGGCACATAAAATTCCTCAAACGTACAGAGATAATTTTTCCACAGCGACTGAATGACTTTTGAACGCTCAGCCCGTTCTACAAATAGAGTCATTAGTATTGAATTTCTGAACAACATTTGGTAATACTATTCCACACATAAAAATACGGTTGCCATATTAAAAATTCCAATTAAAATTATAGAAAGCAAATTCCGGTACAGCTGAGTTGATTTATAACCTTAATATTTTATAAAAGCCTTAAATAAATGAGAATACAAGTTGATACTGGTTAAGTGCTTGTTCGCCTTTCGTCCCTAAATAAAAATATAATGAAAATTTCTTGAAATTTGCGCCAGCCCTGAAAAGTCCTGATTTATTGAAGAAGTGGAGTCTCGGGCTATCTGGTTATATACATAAAAATTGACCAGTATTTTTCTTATTACTATGCAACAAAATGGTTGCCTTTTTTGCACAATTAAGCTGAGAACAAAAATGTTCATGTATTTGGAGTATCTAAATAGCCAATAAATAGACTTATAAACATCATATTCAAAGTTTTTACATTATGATTATAGTTTGAGAGTTAAAGCCAATATTTCGGTTTGTTTTCAAAATTATTACTCTTTAAATTCAGGAAATATTCAATACTAATTTTTGAGAAGGAAACCGTATTTGAAATGTTCCCCATGTGGGGAATTGTGTGCAGCGTATATAAAATTCATATTTACCGAGGGATTCCCAAGGGTCACATTGCTAGAGGATTGGCTCTGGCGAGCCGCAAGTGAAGTAGATGTCATTTCAACGGGTTCGCTTAGCTTGGATTTCTTTTTAATGGGCGCCGTAGAGGAAACGTCACTTTCGGAGCCTGAAGACAAGCGTTTCTTTCTATGCCTACTGCGACCCATCTTTAATCTTTGGTTTGTCTTAAATAACAAAAATACGGCATTACAAATTCAGCTTACACTTATTTTTGTTTTTGCCGCAAAAAATGCGCGGGCATTTTTTGTTTACATGGTGTGCTATATGTTTTATATATATTACATACATTATTCTTGTTCTCTGCTCTATTTACTTACATGCTTTTGCTTTAGCTTTTAATTTATTCAATCTATGCAATGCGTTTGTTTATTATTTTAATACGCATTTCATTAAACATCACAAATATTGGCATCATTTTCTCGAATTAAGTGTGACCAAACTTTAATATACTTATAATACCTAAAGTGCGTTTGCCCTATTTAAATAGCGCGAAATACTATGGCGTTTTCAAATCTAACAAAAACATTGTGTTTGTAATTATGATTATTGGTTATAGTTTACATTGCTTGTAACGTATAATTTCGTATTTACTAATTTCAATTATTATTAGTACTTATGTCATAGGGAAATTTATAGCCAATGGCATTTAGCTGCATTAATTTTGTTTGTATTCCACGCCAAATTGATGATTTCTTTGAAAGAATCGTCAAATTTCCTCTAATATATAAGCCATAGCGTGCACGAGACATGGCAACGCAAAAGCGATTCTCTTCAGCAAGGAATCCAATATTTCCCTGTTTATTACTGCGCACCAGCGATAGAATAACGATATCTGCTTCCAGACCTTGGAAACTATCCACATTGGTAATTTTAATATCTTTTAGATTGAGTTTCTTTGATAACTGTAAAGCCAAAGAGTTATTAATCAGAAATAAATTCTAATGTAATTTCTTACTTTCTTTTTGATCGATTCGACTTGCATGGTGAAGGATGGTCACTTCCTTGCTTTTGTAGCCAGCGACTTCTATCAAATGACGCACCATTTCGAAAACTTTTTGCGCCTCCCATTCGTTGCATGGAGAAGCATAATGGGTTTGATTCTCCAGCTCATGATGCTGAAGAAAATAAAGATTCATTGCCATGCTGCGGACGGATGGAAACTTATAGACAGACTTGTGACTGGTTAGATTCTGATAGATAAGGGGACAGAGCAACTCAGCAAATGCATGGTGCATACGATATTGCATATTCAATACGTTCACATGGAAATCCGAGCGAATTAAGCGCTCAAGCAAGGACTGAGTGACAGCGGAACTCTTTTGCCCTTTCGTACGGCTAATGTATGGCTTAAGTTGCATGTGATCACCAATCATTATCACGTGTGCTCCGTGTAGGGTGTCAGGCAAGGCAGAATGTGCGCCTCCAGAATCTCAGCAACTTCCTCAAAACTGAAATGGAACTTAAGATATAAGATGTGTGTATCAAATGAAACTGATCCCCTTACCGATATGACTTTTCAGAAATCGAAAGATAAAATTCATACGCGAAGCACATGTGGTTGTCATTGCCAGGACGTTTTTCTTGACGACCAGATAGTGTTGGGATATCATGCGAATAGAGTTTAGTTTATCTTGCACACCCCAAATGCGCAAGAGCTTCTCCAAGATATCTTCATAGGCCGGATCGGTATTATTAAAGGCGCCATACAGTGATTTCAGGCACTCGAAACCCTTCTTGATCTGCAGATTGACCGTCCAGTATAATTGCTTTAGCTTCGGATTAATCATGTGCATGTTGGTATCGGTCCGAACGTTAAACTTGGATATTTCTGGTAGCCGCAACTGGCAGCCAAGACGCACAATACTGCTGGTAAAGGGGCTCAGCTTGAGGAGAAACTTATCCAGTGAATCGTTGGTATATGTGAGCACAACAATGGAGGCGCTGATTTTAACATGCTCTAGCATGGTCTTTATTAGCTGCATGGAAACATGGGTTTTTCCCATTCCGGGTATTCCTTGTATTAGATTAAAGTTTGTGCTCAGCACACTTTCGAACGCATTGCGCTGCGATGGGTTTATCGGCATTTTACGCAGCTTATTTACAAAGTTTTGACTTTTGTATACATTTGGAGGATGTGCTTCATATACGCAGGAGGTTCCGTTCTGGTCAGACCGTGCACAATATAATCGCACATAGGAAAATTTATAACATTGCTGTTGGTCAGGTATCTGTAGGCCTATCGCAGCATATCGTAATAAAAGCCGGGCAGATCTAGCTCACACAATATAACCAAAATACGTGTACATATATTATTTTATATTATATTATATATTATAATGCGCTCCATGTCATCTTGTGCCCCAATTTGATCGATGAAAAATCGGGTTCAGTTTCTGTTGACAAGTATAGAAACATGCCCAATGGTTGCAGATTCAAGATTTCCACAAGCCTCTCCGTTGGAATTTTCGATGCTAACGGTACATTAACAAGGTTCCAATTATTGTAGCGTCTGTTAAAACTTCGCGAACGTCCGTTTGGCGCATTTTTGCGTGCCAAACTGCGCAAGATTCTCTTCATTCGCCTGAAACCATTCCCAACAGTCGAAATCTTCTCCAAACAGCTCAACCATATTTCTGAATTATGATTTAAGGGTTATGGTGAAATTACTGTTAGTCCCCGTTATACAGGTGTAATTACTAATAAGAAAGGTAAACTTTAATAATACACTAGTACAACAAATAATAACAGTTTGTTTACGTGTCTGTATTTGACTCTCTTCTTTTGTTTAATTATATATTGCTGGAATAAAATATGTTGAGAATTTGAAATATGCAATTTAACAAAAATGTACTTATTCCGCGCACCAATCGAAGATCGCAAGAAACGCCGCTCTATGTGACCAAGCCAATTAATTCGAATATACCAAAATACTAATTTTATTGAAAATCATTCCGATTACATTTTATTGAAAAAGTTTACTTAGCTACACATATTTTGAACTGCAATTATAGAAATTCAACCTTTAACTTTGACAGTTTTAGCATACAAATGAATTATTAATCACAGTCATCGTAAGTGCCAACTACTTAAAAAATACTTGGTACAAGTAACTGGCAGCCACATATCGCACATTGCTTATATCTAGCATAAACAAAGGCTATTGATACTCCTCCCAGTATTATTTTCGCAAGTAAATAGATTCATGATGTCTGACTCAGATGACGACTGGTTTAACAAGGATGAAAATGAGATATTAAAAAATCTAGAGCAAAAGGTGAAGCAACAAGTGCAAAATGAGCCTCACGAGGAACACGTTGAATTCTGCAGCAGAGCCGGTAACTAATACTAAATATACAGTGGCTCACAGCTTATTTCAACCAGCAGCTAACAAAGTCTTTAAGCAGATATAACTACTGTTTCTTTTCAACTTTATTTTTAATAATTATTTTAATTTTATTAAAAAGTTACTAATTTAATAATTATATAAAAGTTTATATATGTACATATTTATTATATCTACAGGAGTTCTCTGACCACGCTTGCGTGCATTTCCCTATTTACCTGCCGTTTTTTTGTCCATTTTAATGGGTATAAAAATAGCTATAAGCTCGACCAAATAATATGTATGTATTATACCATACTACACCTAGCTTATATTTAGTTTTTGTAAACTTATCTATCTTTAATAATAATATGTATTAACTTAATACATCGACAGACGAATACCGCAAGCAACTTAGCCTGGAAGCCAACGATGCCATCAATGCTCCTGGTCGGTTTACCACCGGCGAGTTTGCAAGGGCGCTGAAAATGACGCCACTGGAAATGTTTCTGTATTTTATTTCCGAAGATCGTGATCTCTTTAAGGATCAGTTGACGGCAAGCGATTCGCAAAAGCGAGTAATGCAGTATGTTCACATTCTAACAATTCTCGGCCAATTGGAATTGGGGGGATTTGATGTGCTGCTGTTTTCCGGTTTTACCGGACAAGCATCGCTGTTGAAACAAGTGAAGCGGTTTGGTCTAAAACTCTTTACGCCCCCCTCTAAAGGGAATTTGGACGAGGACTCCGAGCTGATGTTGCGCGACATAAAGTGGATGCTTATACGCTCTCACAAGCTCGGCTTTCTGGAAGAGTCGGGCTACGAGCTGATCAAGCATTTTAAAATGCTGCTCGCCCGATGTAAGTTGCCGCAACTATTGCAGCATCCGCTGTGCGTTGAGTTTTCCCAGGAGCTAGAGCTGCTGCCAACTGTCAGTCATGTGAAAAACGAGATCTATCCAAAGCTTGAGGATTTACTGCTACCTCAATCCGTTGACTTGGCGCCAGTTGCTGCTGGCGACGTAGCTGGCTATATAAATCGGCAGCGTCGGCTGCTATGTGAAGACTTTTTGCAGCCATTGCGTGTATATGTGCAGCGCCTCCGTGACAAAAGAAACATCGATGAATTGGTGGAGCAACATCTACTTTGGCCGAACACGCGGCTAATACTGAATCCCGAATTTGCCGAAGCGGAGCGCCATTGCCTGATATTCGTTGACCTTTGGCCACAGATGCGGAATGAGAAACATGATTTGTACAAATCAAAAAAGGAATTGCGTTTGCAACATGACATCTTGAAGAGCATTAAAACAAATGCTTTGCTGTGCTTCAGCAGCAGCTATGATTTTGACAATCTGATATTAGCCACCGTTGTGTTCACTGACCCCAAGATGTTAATGGACGGCTATGTAAGTAAATGTTATATACCCTATACATACATTATTTGTTGATTTTGTTGGTTTAGCTAAGCGTGGAGATTGCCAAGCAATACAATATTGGAAATATCTATGATAAGCCATTGATCATGTTCGAGACGCCGGTGTTCTTTGAGCCATATCTGCGCGTCCACAACTATCTGAGCACCTGCAGCCCTGATAGATTTCCCATGCGCCGCTACATCATCGATGGTCAAGTGAGTTGGATAACAAATACTTTTATATTATATGTATATATATTACATTTTGTAGTTTAAAATACGGCCGCCTGCCTACATCAAGCCAGAGGCCCAGTTAATATACAAAAGTACCCGGTTTATGGCAGCGAAGCCACCTAAGGAAACTCAACTTAATGATTTGCAGCGAACTGCTTTGGGCGCTGCACTCTCCCAAGAATTTTGCCTGATACATGGCCCGCCTGGCACAGGCAAAACACATTTATCCGTTGAGCTAATCAACACGCTATTGCAGAACGCCGATCGCCTAAACTCTGGACCCATCATAGTGCTGACCTACACAAACGACTCCCTAGACAAGTTCTTGCTGAAGGCCGCCAAGTACACTGACAGCATTCTGCGCTTTGGATATCAGACGCGCCAGCCGGATATCGAGCAATATAATGTGCGCTCATTGGTTGATGAGCATTTGGTGCCGCCGCGCCTCAAGCGTGTTTGGTGGCTGGTAAAGTGTGAATATAAGGAACACTTTGAGCGACTGCAGGCCCTGCATGCAGACTTTGATGGCAGTGAGGAGGCCTATGTGCATATACAGTCGGCACTGGCGAAATTGAATGTGGTGGCCGAAAAGATCCACACACTACGAAACATTTTTCAGTACTATGTGGCACGCGATAAGTCATTGCTGGCCATGACCACAACATGTGCGGCACGTCTCAACTTTTTGTTTCGTCTGCTTCAAAGCAAATGTTTTATCTTTGAGGAGGCTGCAGAGACAGCTGAAACGCATGTGCTGGCCTGTCTGACGCCCTACACGGAGCACGTGATACTCGTTGGTGATCATAAGCAGCTGCAGCCATACACGGGCAATCATTCGCAGCAGGGATTGCAAGTTTCGCTTTTTGAGCGGCTAATTAAACAACAATTTCCCGCCACAGTGCTCAACGTGCAGTATCGCATGCGCAGCTGCATTGCTAAGCTCCTTGTGCCCATCTTCTATGATAAACTGATCAGCGACGACTCCGTGTTGGCCTATGACAATCACTGCAACATGGGCACAAATATGTACTTTGTAGATCACATGCAGCCCGAGGAGCAGTTGGTAAAGTCATTAAATTTGTGGCTTCAACTGCAAACTAATTATCGTTTTATTTGCAGACTGACATGTCTTTTATAAACAAGCACGAAGCTAAGGAGTTGGTCAAACTAGCGCTCAGCTTGAAGCACAGCTACAGCGACATTGTCATCCTTTCGCCCTATAATGCACAAGTCACGTATATAAGAACAATTTTGCCAATAAATATCCATACTGCAAGTGTGGACAGTTTCCAGGGTCTAGAGGCAAACATTGTGCTATTGTCGCTGGTGCGCAGCAATCCGTCAGGTCAGATTGGCTTTTTACGGCAGCCAAATAGAGTTTGTGTGGCTTTATCCCGTGCTCGCCGGGCACTCTATATGATTGGCAACATGGAGACGCTGCAGCGTGGCAATCATGAGCTATGGGGAGCAATCAATAGCAAACTGCAAGAGGCAAATGCGATTGGAACGGCATTCCCATTGATCAAGTGCAATTAAGTATAACTCTTTTGAAGAATAGCTCTACTTTGTAGAGAACACATTGCGAAAATTGCAATTATTATATAATTTATTATATAAACTTGCTTCCATTAATTATCATTAATAAAATATATTTTCCGTTTTTTAATAGTTGCTTTTTAATCTAATCGCACAGTTTTTGAATAAGTGCAAAAGTTTGCCACAAGACATATGAAATTTATGAATTTGATTTTGTCACAATTGTACACCGAGTATGATGTTGCTCTCGAACCGATTTGTCTCAATGCACATTTTTTGTATTTATTCTTGCTGTTGACGCTTTTAATATTGTATGCATTAAAAAAATTACGTGTGCTGCACAGTATTTGTTTGGTGTTTATCTTTGATTATACGATACTATATACTGCATTAACAATATCTAGAATTTGTTGCTGCCACGTGTTTCTCATACAATTATGAATTTATATATATATATTTATATATATATATATATATGTTAGACTGTATATTACATATTTATATATTTTGTCCTGTCAACTCTTCACCATCTAAATTCTAAGTTCAAAATTGCAGACTTTGTAACTGTCCTATTTAACGCACTCATTTTTCCTTAGACTGCTTATATCAATATAGTTTGTATGCATGAAACTGAATATACATATTGTTTGAGAACTTGGCTCTAAAACATCTATGTATGTACTATATAAGTATTAAAACGTAGCTACGTTTTATATTTGCATATTTATATATGTTTGTAATATACTATATTTAGTTTTGTGGCCCAGTTATTGTTTGCGAATTAAGGCAATTTTGAAAATCATCAATTGTATTTTGAATTGGTTTTTGTCATTTTCACAATATGCATGTCTTAGTGTTGTTTGAATTTTTTTTACTTAAAAATAGCTATAGTTCTTGCTTTTGTTGTTTGTATGTGTTTGTTTTGACTCAGCTTATGCAATACGCCACATATATCATCATAACGCAGTGGTTCACAAGAACATAAGTTAATTATGTGTATGTAGTATTTATATAATTTATTCGATGCTAAAACTGAAAATAAAAATGATAAAATAGAACGAGAAACGCGGCGTGTAAGAGCAGCAGAAAGTACATATTTTGTATGCAAAATTCTTCGATTCTGTGTGCGTGTCATAGACCCTTGATAGAATCAACTTGGATTGTTATCCGTTGTGGGTCGCATTGTTAACGCACTTTACGGGCCAGCGCACAAAGTAATCGATCCTCTACAACTTCGTCATTTTAGAGCTCAAAGGTGATTGAAATCAAGCCAGAATTAGAACTATAAGTTGAATTATTAATTAGCGGCGCCCTCGACGTTGATGTTGGTCATTTGGTGATTCATGGAAACGGTATTAGTTTGAGGTTGAGTTTGGGGTATTAGGCGGTTTGCGCAGTGATCCATGGCTGGAGGAGGCTGGGCGGAGGCTGCTGTTGCTGCTAATAGTGTTGCTGTTGTTTCGATTGATGTTATTACTATTGCCGCTGCTGCTGCGTCCCCTATATCTGAACGTTCCGCCGCCAGTGTTTGTCCGAGAGGTTGTTGCCGTCATCACCATAGTCCCTGGCCTACCGCGCCGTGTCTATTGCTACCGTCGATTTATCAGCCCATTGGGTGGCGCCTGCTGGCTTGCAGTGTGCATCAGCTCCAGTTCCACCAGAAGCGGAAAATGATCGGAGGGAATGTGCGGATGTGGGCAGCCAACCACTTTATTCTCGCGTAGCCAGTCAGTAGACACCGGGCCCAACAGTCCCAGCGGCACCATGCCCGTTTTTGTGTAGAATATATAGTCGATGATGCCCTTAAAATCGAACGTATAGTTGGTGTGTGGCATTATATCCTCACTGTAGGCAGAGGCCAGTTTGAAGGAATGCGTAAACTCGTTGGTATCGTTGGACAGCAAACGTTGCAAACACAGCTTGTAGCCCATGTCCTTAAAGTCCAAATGGTCCATTAGAACACGCCCCTTGCCCAGAAACTCTATCACGCCCGAGTCTGGCAACGAATTAAAATCGCCACAGAGCAGCAGCTGCACACTGTTCGAGTCATTCTTGTGTCCCGGCCTAAAGCTGTGGCTGGCCTCGTCAATAATTGTCTTCAGTTCGTTGCTCAGCATCATTGTCTGTATCAGTTTGACATCACAGAATTCCGGGTCCCAATGTATATGCGCGGTGCACACGAGCAGCGGTTGTGAGATCTGTGTCACCTCAGACATCGGCTCCCAGGCAGTCTCCTTAACCTTCAGCAGAGCGGCCAAGCCAATGTTATCTTTGGGCATCACACGGTTCAGCATGTTGTCCGAGCCCTCCGCGTTAGCCATTGCCAGCTGATTGAATTCAATTAGATGCTCTTTGATCAATGTGAATCTGTAATTATATTAATATGTTCAGTTAAGAGTTCCAAATGCGTTTCCACTTTATCCTTAATCTCTACTCACTTTGATGTTCGAAAGAATATCGCACAGCCGTCGACGTATTTTCGCTCCACCTCAGACATTGTCTTGGCGCGTGACTTGGGTGAGAAGATGCCCTCGTAACCATCATTCTTTAGTTCGGGCAGAAAAAAGTGATAGAACTGTTCCGTCTCTATCTCCTGCAGGCTTATAATGTCAGCAGCATAATGCCGTATCTCATCGATAATTGACTTCTTGCGATACTCCCAGCACAATGCCCATGACGGACAGTAGCCGTACATCTGTCGTGTCGCATACTTATCGCACAGCACATTGTAACACATCACCGTGAAAATACCTGGAAAAATTAACATTGTTAGAATTTAAAGAATTTTTCTGTAAGATTCGATACGATCAGCAAATAACTTTTTCGTGAATACCTCGATTGAACGTGTCACTGTTTAATACCCGACTGGATAAGGATATTGAAATGAAATAATAGGGTTTGAGACTTGATAAGCATCATTAATATATAATTACGGCTGAGCTTTCAAACCGAAAGAAAAATATATCATTATTTTTCTTTTTAAATATAACCCCTTTATGTCGCTAAATTTGCTAGTGACTTATACTATTGATGATCTCATTGAAAGTAACGAAATAAAATTACACGACTCTTTTTCACCTCCATTCAGACACCTGAGTTCACTGAGTTCAATGTGGTTATACAGGAAGATAGACGGACAAGACCATATTCAATTGGCTTTTGATGCTGATTAATCTGATATGGCAATGTATACAGCCAGAAGAAAAGTGTTATTAAAAGTTATTTGGTAAACACGTCTGATTGTACGATCTGTCGATTGATTTGTCTCTGCTCTGTGCAGTTACTTACAGGCTGGTCGCGATTTGTTGGGTTTGGCGAGTGGTAGCCATGGCCTTTGAGGCGGTGGATTAACGGTAACTGTAACAAAAAGAGAGCAAACGTTAGTGGCATACTGTGGCAATGAGAAAACTATGGGGGAAAAGGTAAAGGGGAAGGCGATTATGAAATTAGCACCCATCCACACCCGCACACCCGCACGTATCTAACGCACAACAAACACCCCACTGACACACTGCGGTCGCGTCTTCGTTGTTGTTGTTGCGGTTGTGATCGTGTTCGCAAACGGTGAAAGTGACATGCAAAAGCAATCAAATAGCTTCCGCCTTCGGTTTGCCATTAAAGGCAGGCTAGCAGGCAGGCAGGCAGGTGGCTGGCGGCATTGGTTGTTTTTCATTTCAACGTTCGTTTTTTTGGTTGTTTTCATTTTTTGCATACGTTGCTTGGGGGTATGGTGGAGCAAACACTCTACCTGGGTTTCTCCGACTGTTGGCCTGGACCTGCGTCTGTGTGCAATTTGGGTGCGGGTGTGGGCGGGCAACGACACAGCGCGCCACCCCGCCACCACCACCAATCCCGTTATTAGCCGTTGTTGTAGCCGTCAACTGATGTTGCTGCCTGCAGCGGCTTACAACATTTTCTTTGGGGATGTCGCCGACGTTAGTTGCAGCGACACCGATGCTGCTTGCCGATTCTATTATCGGCTGGCTATATGGCGCCGTGTGGAACGTGTTTCTGCTGTTATTGTTATTGTTGTTGTTGTTGTTGTTGTTGCCGCTGCTGCCTGCTCAGCAGCTGATCGGACGCTCTTTGTGCTTAATCAACACTCACGAACGTGCAACGTTGTTGTTGTTGCTGTTGCTTTTGTTTCTTGTCTCCCCTTTTGCGTGTGTATTTTGTTTTGTTTTGCCTGCTTTGCTTTGGAAGACACACAACGATTGTTTTTCGTTTTTCGTATTTCGTATTTAGCTTTTCTGTTAATTTTGTGCAAACGTCGTCGGACCAGCGACGATGAAAAACTTTCACTATATTTTTTCTTTTGAATAAACTTTGTGATTTTTCATAATTTTGTTGTTGTTTGTTTCTGTATGTTGTTGGGCGGCTGCTTTTTGTTTCAGCTCTCAGGGCTTATTGCACTTGTGTTTGCTTAACTGCCACATTAACAACAACAGTTTGATTGCATTTCTGGATGACTCTTTTTTTTTGGTTTTTTTTTTAAACTTTTGGTTTTTATTGAATTGCAAAGTGCAACAAATTATTAATAACGAAAAAAAATGTAAACTATGTTTTTGTGGGTGTATAGAAATGAAAACGGCATCTAAACAAATAAACAATTGACAACTAAAGACTTAGACAACGAACTCAACGCCAACTATTTGAAACACACAACTCATAGCAATGTTGTTGAAAAAGGAAGGGTGGAAGCAGGGTACGGCATACAATTACGAAACTTTTACTTGGCACACTTGTGCGCCACACGACCAAACCACTAGAGTCAATAATTTCCCCAAATAGATGAGTAATTACTAAAATGTTTTACAAAAAATGTATTGTTTCGCAGCGCAGCGAGCGGGTGGAAGAAATTAATTGGGTTTAAAGTGGTAGGCCACACATGAGCCAACAAAAACTTAAGCACATACATATGTACATATTACTTGTGTTAAGTATGTATATGTACTACAAAACTGTCAAAAATAAACCACACGTGACATCTACTGAAGTGCTAAAATAAAAGAATCTTTAACTTGAACAATGATGGCTTTTCTCCAAAGTGTAGTTTGTATCTGTTAAGCGAGATGCCTCATATTTTAAAAGATATATTATACAAGAGAATAATGTCTGCATATCTTTCTTTTATATAATATCAGTAAAGATCTTCTGGCACTATTTTTACGGCTGCCAGAGCCCTTTCTACAAAATTTTTCATGGTCGTTGCCTGTTGTTGGATCCCAAAACAAAAGAAAATAAGACGAAGAAAGAAAGATGAAAAAAAAAAACAAAAGTTCGAAAGGCAAAAACCCAAGTGAGCGTATCGGAAAAGAAAGTGAAATTCAAATTGAAATTTGGTGCGATTAACAACTCCAACACACAGAGCCTGCCCCCGCCAGCGACCCATGCTGCTGCTGCTGTTGTTGTTATTGTTGTTGTTGCTGGTTCAGTCAACATTTCGTATGCACAACATGCGATGACGATGATGACGACGACGACGACGACGACGAAAACAACAAAAACGATGTTGTGGCCAATGAGGAGAAGGCTTGCTCTGAATAGAAAATAAAAGTCAACTCGCCACTTGCCACAGTTTGTGCTGCAATTAGATAACCCGTTTCATTTGCACCACTTTTTGTGGCAGCAACCAACTGCAAATGACTGCCAATGTTCAATGGCGTTGGCCGCCGCTTGATCGTTGATCGTTGTCGACGGCGATGCCGATGGCGATGGCTACAACTAAAACCCAATCTTGCATTGAAATCATAATAATGAAACTGAATTTAAGGTGCACTCCACGCACACACGCTTACATATGTATATATACGTACCACATATGCGGCAAACGCAATACACAAACCAGTTCAACAGCATTTTTCATGCACAAATATACAACGTACCGCATCGAGGCTGTGCAGTCTCGAGTGTTAAGTGGCCCCACGGCTATGGCTACGGCTACAACTACAACTACAACTACAACTACAACTACAACTACAACTACAACTACAGCTACGGCTACGGGTACAACTACGACCGACGACCGACGACTTCAGCAGCACACGAGGGTCGTTTATTAAACAACAAGTTGAAATCAATTATAGTCATTACATTGTTGCCAAAATGTTGCAAGATATTTTAGCCCAATTTAAAGCACAACAAGAACCCGCTTATATTGGGGCGCTGACACTTTAATACCCTAACATACATATTTTGAGTGGTAGAATGTTTATTCTGCCATTGGCACTTTGTTTATATAGGAATTACGATCAAATATATATTCATTTGAGTCCGGATCTCATATGTATTTCGCGCAAGTCAATTTACTTTCTGAGCAAAATAAAATATTTAAATACTTCCCTGGAATAATACGATGGCTATGACTTATGATACTCTAATTAGGGATTGATTTTACTTAATTAATTTATCTTTCTATGTCTGCAATCGAAACGTTTTAGCTTTCCAGCGATTACATTTTGAACCAATCATCCCAATGGCAACTTTATAGTAATCGCTTTCTCATGCGAATGCCAAAAAGATACAAATGGAGATCAATTTAGGTGCATTATAATATTATGACCAAATCGTTACACATAAGTACACTTAATGCCTATTAGTGAATTGGCGATTTACTTAAGGAGCACACCTCGGGCAAATGCTGCCCGCCGATTTACTGACTCTTGGCTGACTCTCTCAAAACCCCGCAGACTGATGATGATCGTGAGCGCCATATTCAAAGCCTAACAATAAGCGGCCCGCCAGCCAGCAAGCAAATTGTGCTGCGTCACATGGAAAATCAATTGAAATGTGCGCCAGAGTGCGCACCATGATTATGCAGACACGAACTGTGGCTGTGGATGGTGCATGGAGCATGGAGCATGGTGCATGGTGCATGGTGTTTGCCAGTTGCCAGTTGGTAACTGGTAGCTTTAATAGTTGCTACATTGAGGATGCGACGGTGGTGCAACTCTTGCCAGCCGGACGACGCATTCGCGTGGGCTTTCATTCGACAGCATGGCATCTTTGTAGGAGTCGTTGTCGTTGCTGCTGTTGTTGTTGTTGCTACTGTTGCTGTTGTAGTTGCTGCTTTTGCTGTTGCGGTAGCTGCATCTCCGTCTGGGGGCTCACGCGATGCTGCCACGCGGTTTGGTTACGTTTATTATTTTTATTTTTTTTCTCTGTCGCTGATCCACTTTCAGCTCTTTTGCGCGTACTTTCTCCCCCAATTGGAAAGCCAGCAGCGATGAGGCTGAGGCTGGAACCTGGCATTGACTCTGCAAGCCTGCCGCTGTCTCAGAAGTCCCAGCAACAAGCTCACTCTTTAAGCGAGGGCAACCCTTAAAATCACAAGAAACAAAGCGACCTGACATTTTAAATACTAGTTCAAAATCAAAATCTGCTAATTTAACATTGCGTCTATACTTTAATTTGTAGCCTTCAATCAGCTAACATTTTCTGTATTAAATTAACAGTAATATTAATCACTTTTCAATAAAGTCAACCACGTTAAAATTCATCAAGCTAAAAGCAAGCCCGATTTGTTGCTGCTGGCGAAACTCTTAATAATGCCCTCGTATGCATCTCATGTACATGATTTGTATTGCCCTGGCGGCTGCTCATTCAACTTTCTAATCATTTGCACTTCCCTTTACGCAACAACAACCTTGATAAGACCCCAAAGCATACAAAGCTACACACAAAATGAAAACGAAAACGGGCTATGCGCCACTTCCGCACTACAAAACACAAAGCACAATCCACATAAACATTTAATAATAATAATTTTATAATAATAAATACGAAATGAGGGGCAGGTGAGAATGCCAAAGTCGAGAGTGTCGGACTAGGAGATACTTCGTGAGCAGCTCTGAAGTAAATTAGATGTAAAACATCCATTAGGATACTGTATTTAAATCAAAGATATGTGGCAAAGATTTATGAACATAACAAAAAAACATGAACTGTCTATGTCATAAAAGAAACAACACTTTTATCCATTGGCACGGGGTATACAAAAATAAAAACATTTCCGATTTGGTTGCATATTCATAAGAAATGTGGGGCAGTTATGCGAAACGGAAACGCGCCCAAAAATAGAAATCAAAACGGTACAAGAAAATATATGTTCGAAGTGAAGATAAAATACTCTTGTAAATACCAAAACTATAAAATATTATGTAAATGAGTCACAAAAATTCAATTTGGAAAAAAAAATATAAGTTATCGACAGCTTTTGCTCATGGGTAACGATATTGTTTAAATTGGACTGAAACGTAATTGACCGATCGTTTCTAAGACAGCTATATAGATACGTCGAGATATAGTAATCCGACGCTGCCAGGTAATCAAGTGTGCCCGGAAATGTCTTTCTCAATGCGTTACACTTTTCTTAATAAAATTTGAATACCCCCGCTCTGCAAGGGTATAAAACGATGTGCAATGACACAGCTCAAAATCGAAAATAAATTGTAGACGTGTTTTGTAACCGGCAACAAGTAATAGTGCTCTAGTCGAGAGTGCCCGACTAGGAGATACCCTGAGCCCAGTTCTTACATTCATAATTCTTTATCATCATTCATACATAAAAACACACACACATATTCAAACACAAGCTGCTGACTACGCACGTCATGCAATTGCGTTGCTTCTTCTTCTTCCTTTGGCCCCAAACTATGGTACATTGAATCGGTAATAACTTCCTTGCTTATTCTCTGACCGTTATTAAATTTGTAGGACACAAAGATGGCATATAAATGTGCAATTATGTAAAATCCGAAGGTCATACCTCTAAAATAACGTATTTTTCGATTTCTGTGAGATCGGGGAGAGGTATCCAAAAAGTGAAATGTGTTTAACCTCTGTATGCTATAGGAGAATATATGTACCAAATTTGGTGACTCTACCTCTTATAGCTTTTAAGCTATACCTTAAAAACACTGTTCTGGAATCTTAATTTATCGATAATTTTTGAAAGGATTGCATATCGAAAAAAAAAGATGAGTTTGTATCGAGCCGGCAGTACAGTAACTAAAACTGATATAAAGTTTCTAGCTTCTATGACTTTCAAGTTATGCCCGAAAAACACTTGTCTGGAATCGAAATGTATCGAGAACAGACAGACGGACATGGCTATATCGACTCGGCTATTGATATTGATCAATAATATACATATATACTTTATGGGGTCGAAGATGCTTCCTTATGCCTGTTACATACTTTTGCACAAAACCATAATACCCCTTTTTCCCATTTTTAATGGGATCAGGGTATAAAAACAGTTAACATTCAAGGGAGCTGTTGGCAGATTCATATCAAGGGGGGGCAAGGGTAAAGGGGGGAGGAAATTTAAGTCTCTTCACGCCTGTTCCAATTAATGAGTCGGTTAACAACTGTTTTATTACTTATGATTATTGTTATTGTTATTATTTCTGTTGCTGTTATATACATAAATATTTTTTGGCACTAATATCGTTTTTTATTGCAGTTATAAATACCGGTTTGTAGCATGTGCTCCAATAAATCATCATCAGCAAATACACAAAAATAATAACAATAACAACAGGTACTTGGAGTTGATAATGCCGCGACGCGTTTAAAATGCATTACAGAGCATAAATTGTCATCAAAATTAAATTAAATAAAAGCTCAAAACTGGCTTAAGCCAATTATACGATTAGGTAACAGTTATAACAGCAGCAAAAGCAACAACAACATCAACAACAACAAGTAAGCCACAAAGCCGCTGTCATCAGCAACAAAAACAACGAGGCTGGTTATAAACCTACATAAAGAAATACAATTTGTACAGCCATAGTTGTAGCCAAGAAACAAAAAAATTCAGAAGAAAACAAGTAAGAGTTATCTGGTCGATACTGCCCGTCTAGGCGTTACCCTGTACCGATCCTTTGTATTTATTCATAATTACTTATCTGAATATAGACACACATGACCAAAAAGAAATTGCTTTTGAAAAAAAGTTCAGTTTTGACAAAGTTATGTCTGCTTGAAGGCTTGAGAGGTCATTTATTGATAGTTTCCATTGTTTGGGTACTTTACAAGTCAATATTTTTGACATTTTTGGCGTGATTTTTGACAGAAAAATTAACCACTTCAAAACCATTTTTCCTGTAGTTTTTTAAACTAACTGTGACACCCACAATCAATTAAACGTAAAAATACAAAATTTAATTTTTTCAAAAATTCATAAAACTTGGGATGTTGAATTAAACTTGATGCCAAATAATCATCAAAATGGCCTCAGGATTGACAATCGGTTCAGATTTGATAAAGTTATGGCAGTTTGAAGTCTGGGAAGGAACTTTACGTTGTTTGGGCACTTCACAAGCCCAATTTTTTGGTCACTTTTGGCGTGATATTTGACTGAAAAATGAAACACCACACAATCAATTTTTTAAAGTCATGGCAGCTTGAAGGCTTAGGGTGTGACATACATTTGGACGTCATGATACCCTTTTTATAACCATTTTTAATGGGTATAAGGTATAAAAAAATGGAGTAACGTAAGAAATTAATTTATGTTGTGCTCATTTCGTGAGCAAAAAAGCAACAACAATAAAAAGTAACAACAACAGCATCAAATGAAGCACAAATAACTGAAAGAGTCCGATGTCTGCGTCTAAGTTTTAACACCATCAACAGCCACACAGGGAACAACGACAGCTCAGAGATAGAGATTTGCTTCGCTGCCTCAAAAAGCGTTTATACTTTGTATTTGGCCCTAAGAGTGCAGCTTCTTTTTTTATGGTATTTATAACTTGTCCGGAGTTTACGTCAGCCAGAAGAAGACATTGGACCCAGCCGAATGAATGCGAATGGTTTCAGAGAGCTAATGGCTCCATCATCAATTGCCAATAGCTAAGCATTGGATCAGTTGGATCGATTATTACTTAGGTATTTTAATGTGCGTGTGGCTTAAATGCAATTTACCCAATCGCTTAAGTTCATATTTTCACAAGACAATTTAAAAAGAAGAGTTTAACTTTTAACAAATTAGCTTTAAGACTGTAAATTGTGCTCATTATCATGAATTAATAAACGTATTTTTCACGTATTCAGGCAGACAAATAAAGCTATATTAAAATAATTTTCTATAGATTCATCCTATCACTTCAGATATATATGTAAGTCTTAATCTAGCTCATCGTAAGAAAAATATTAGAGAACTGTCGTGCTTTGCATTTGAAACAGCTTGAGAACTATTGTCAAAAGTGAAGATTGACACGTCATAGATAGTTTTTTATTCTTCCCGTTAACTTTGTTACTAATTACCGTCGGAACGTGCTAAACGTTAACACATCTCATTTCTTGTGAACTTATTTCGTATCTGTTAGATGTTTCTAAGATTTAAAAAAATTGTAGAATGCTGTTATCTGTGATGCTTTTTAGAATAATTTTGATGATAGACTAATAATTATATTGCACCTCCCACTCTCTGTCTGCACCTAATGTAAGCTGTTTCTAACAGTATTCAATGAATCTCAGTCGAATTTATATTGATTTCTTAATCACTAATCCCACAGTCTTCGATCATTGTATACATTGCATATAAATATACATATTGACAACCCACATTACAGACACTGAGATCTAAAAGAAAATTAAAGCTAAATATCAAAAACAACACTACACACTGATAGACAAGCAGACTTGTATGTATATACTATATAGAGACAAAAAGATGTTTGCCTCGTCTCTGGGCAGGTAAGTAAACTAAAGAGTACCGTCGACTTCTAAGTAGCACTTTATGGGTATTGTTGCTCAGAGCGCACACAGCGACAACGGCGGATGAGGCATGCGGCATAGGTAAAGCTCTAGCAGAAATTGTCTGTGAAAATCTGAAAACGAAGCAGGCGAGGAAGAGTGGGTAAAGACAACAATAACACGAAGCTGCGGCAGCGCTGAGCAGACGACATTAAGAGTGGAAAATAAATGTAATAATGACATTTGTGGCCGTTAGATTCTTAACTGTTTGACATTTTGCGTAACCTTTTTCGTAGACATTTGGCCTTTTTTTGTTTGTTGGTTTAGTTTTGTCAAGACGCTTGCGGTTCGACCGGCTTTTTGGTCTCTTTGTGGAAACCCGCGAATGGACTATTGGCCTAACATACTGAACGTGAAACTGGGCAAAAACTTTCAGTTTCATTGGAAAATCCAAGTATCAATCAAATGAAGCAAGAAATTGAAAATGCAGCTCGTTGAGCAAGAAAAAATGCAAGCCAAATGGAAAAATCGCTTTGCGGTCCAAAAAAACAGCAAGAAAAACAAGGTGATGAAAAAAATGGCAAAAGAGAAAAAAAGCTATGAAATAAAGCAAAGCCAAAGCATAAATACACTAACAAGCGGTAATATGTTAACACTTCATATTCATATTTAATTTGTAAGCCGTTTCGAGAAAAGAAAACCAATAAACGATTCGATTCGAATCAATTACGTTGAAACATACTTTTTCCAAGAAATGTGAGATATCTTAGAATTTTCTTTAATAGAGATAGAAATTCGTGCCATTTATAGTGCGAGAAAATATAAATTGATTAAATTTTCAACAAATGAGGATCATAATTAAACTACGACCAAAGATTGGCGAAGGCAATGAAAGAGATTTACAAAATTCTGAAGAAAATGGCAATAATTCGAGAACTGATTAGCGAATAAAAAATCTTTTTGATTAAAAGGGGATCTTGAAGTTTTTTTTTGAAGGAAATAAATAAAAAGTATAATTAAATAAAATGATATATAATAGCAATTCTGAGCTTTACAAACTTCAAAGCGGCGTCAGAGCAACCCAGAGAAAGGGCATATAAAAACATTTATATTGTAGAAGTTAGAAAAAACAAGCATGGCTTGTAGAAGACGACGCTAACTATGGAATGCTCCGTTGACCGGCGAGAACACGACTTGGATAAGACGTTGACGGAGACGGATAGATGACGCACTTATTGACGTAGCCAAACACATTAGCCACTAGCTGCCGTCTTCATTGTCGTTGGGGCTCCGGCTGTTGCCGGCGTGATGGCGCAAACAGTGTTGCAAATGACCCAATTATCCACTGACCCACTCAACGCAAAGTCCCAAACGGTTGGACGATTGCCGGCTGCCTCTTTGGCTGCCGACTGGCTGGGTTGTGAAAGAGAGGCAAACAGCAAATAAAAATTAAGACTAAAATTGCCAAGTCGTTGCCAGCGATGTGTAGAAAGAGGCGACTTAGAATATAAGCGGGCTCTTTAGGAGTCAGAGTCAGCCCCCAGTGCTGGTCAGAAGTCAACGGGTATGGTTGGCTGCAAATGAATAGTAGAAGATGACGAGACCCTAAAATAGAGACATTAATTAGCCAAATGACCGGCAATTTGCGAGGCACAAAAAGAAATTAATTTGCCAGTTACGGTTATTACAGCGGTTTGCCACAGATCTCTGCGAATTTTTCAATATGAGCCCGCTCTCAGCTAGTGGCTCATTCAATTAAAGAAGCAGCGACACCAGGTGAAAGGTAGCGGCACATCCACAACAATCGCAACCAGTAAAAGCTAGTTCAAAGTTTGCGCAACAATTCATAGTTAGGTGGCTGTAAAAAAAAAAAAAAAAAAAAAAAAAAAACCAAATACAAATACAAACGTTGGGTTGGTTAATGTTTGGAAAGTTCATTCTCAAGTGCAGCTTCGGTCCCAAGATCGGTGCTCCAGAGTAGAGTACAGTATGTTTATTTGTCTGGTTGTCTGTCTGACTGTTTGTGTATTTGTTTATTTCAAACAGTCGACAACAGCTCGAACGTGCCCCATTAGAAATCTGGTGGCTGACTTGAGCCACTGAAGGGAAACAAACTTTTCGGGGCTATCAAAACAGTAATCAGGTAGTTTTTTGTTTGAACATTTTTCCAGACAATCGTTGGTTTTTATTTTCTTTTATTTATATTTTTTATTGAGCTCTCGTTCACGCGTAATCAAAATAAATAATAATTGCCATATTGTGCGAGCAACAAGAATAAAACTTAATAAAGGTACTTAAAGCTAAGTGGAATGAGCATTTTGTGATATATAAATATATATATATATATATATATATAGAGATACTATGTACTAGAAAACGCCTCCGTTTTGTTATTTGTGCAAAAACAGAGAAATACATCTGCGCTTATGTTAACAATTACAATTACAATTACAACTAGGGAAAATCTTAATTAAATAAATTAGTTGCGAGCAATATTTTTATGTGGGGAATGGTAACAAAAGCAGCCGGTTCCATACCGGGCGGCCCCGCCATTGGCCGGAACTCGACATGATCGTGGAAAACTGTGACATTTTTCCAACATGCCAAGCAACAGTAACAGCAGCAACATCAGCAGCTGCAGCAGCAGTAATGGAAAACTCGAGACATCCAATCCAATGCAATTTCTGTGCGCGCTCGTGAGTTTCTTTTAATTAAAAAGGCGAAAACTTTTACTCGACGCCAACTGCTAAATAAGCAGGTAACTAGGGCTATTGCTACTGCTGCTGCCGCCGCTGCTGCTGTTGTTGTCTTAGATTTTATGCTCAGTGATCAGCTTGGCATAATTAGAGGAAGTCTCTTACAAATTAAAACCGCGGCTCCATTGATAAGCGGCGACCTTAACCTTCAGCAAACAGCTGCAGAAGCTAAGGCTGACCTAAAACTAAGCTACAAACTGAAACCGAATCAATAGAAGCAAATGATGGAAGTGAGAGCTGGAATCAGTCAAGTGAATAAGTTTGCGCATGAATATAATATAAACTGGTGCAGTAGTTTAGAATGTCATGAATGCATTCAGCGTTTGAGTTTATAAATATAAAATATTGAATAAATGTATCTAAATGATTCGGATAGATTGAAGACACCACCAGTAGCAGTGGAATGATTGTAAAATTCTTTATAAATACTAACATAGAGCGAATGTATTTGAATGATTCGGAAAAAAGACACCGGTTGCAATTAAATGCAAAGATTATTCGGATAAAGTTGAAGCCCACCAGTAGCATGTAAATGTATATAAATACTACAAACAAAATCTTAAATAAACATTTCCCAAAGAAATCAATCATATGAGGGTACATGAATGGTAGTTGAGAACTGTTTTATAAATAGGTATCACTATATTATTATTTTTTTAAATATTGCTGATCTCATGATTGTATGAATTGAATCAAATTCAAAGTGATAAAAGACAAACTGAGTATATTCCTAGGTTTCGAGAACATATTCTATTTTGATCTTAACTCAACTCGAGTGCAACTTTTGCCAGAGATCATTGCGTGTCCTGAAATGTGATTTGTCTCAACAGCATTTAGCTAAAATAATAATAAAAAAAACTTAGATACTAGAAAAGTTCACTTTGTAGCGCTCTAAAAACTATTTGTTACCTATTACCAACCGAAAAACTAATAACCCAAAACTAGAATAAAACATGTGTTAATTAGGAACGTGGCTTAAACAAACATAAATTATTGGCCCAGAAAGACAAATAATTAAGGTCAAAAAAATAAATCGAAAGGTGTAAAGGACGACGCGAAGAAAGTGAATCAAATTTGCAGCAAAACAGAAATATTTTTATCAATATTTCGTGAGGTATACATGATGATTTGACCTTTTCTTTTTTTTGACAAAATAAATTGCTTTTCTGTCAATAGTTGGTCAAAATAAATAGCTAGTAATATAGCTAAAAAGAGATAACTCAAATAAAACTAACCAATTATGTTTTGGGGGTGTGAAAACTAACCTCAAAGCTTATCAAATCGAAACAAATACAAAACGTTAATGCACAAATAACAAAGAAACTACAATACCAATTGCTACAAAAGGTATTGTTACCAACTATGCGTCATTGCTTATTATATATATATATATACATATATATTTATGTATGTAACCAGTAAGCAGAGTGTAACTGGTAAGTCTAAAGATGTTGCTTTATCTGTATATGTGTGTATCTGTGTATTAGCATCTACAATTTTGGCTGGGCTTTGCGTCTAGGCACGATTTCTATTACTTTTGCGGCTACAAATCTGCATAAGAGTTTTCGTTGTGGTTGAATCGCCGTTTGTCTGAGCAAAAACAAAGAGACTCTACCGCAGTGAAAGTGAAAGTTGTAGCATGTATATATATCTATGTATGTATACATATATACAAGGTTTCCAGCGCAGACGTCTTCAGTCATATCGCCAATTGCTGTTGTTGCTGTTGCGCCCATGGAGTTTTAATTTCAATGTCTCTGGTTTTTTTTTTCTTTTTTTGTTTTGTGGCTTTGTTTCTTTTACCATTCAATTTCTCTTCTGCTGACAATTCGCTTAATTTGTGGGTTAACAGTTTTGGTTATGCAACGCACACGCCTGCAACGCCCACTCAGCAAACGACCCACATGAAAACTGTTTTGGCAATTAGCTCTCAAATTTCCACTGCGGGTCGTAAAAAAAACTTTCATGAGTGGTTTGTGTCTGTCTGCATTTTGGTTTGGATTTCGTTGATGTGTGATTAGTTCGATCGTCGTCGTCACGAGATGGTGGAAAATGCTGGCTTCAATTTTCCAACCGTGCCCAGTATAAGAGTTGTTGTGGGTGTGCCGCTGATGTTGCTGCCTTTGCCAGCTGTCACTTGGCTGTCGTTGTTGTTGTTGCTGCGCCACACCGAGTCAAAGCAATTGTTATAAAATTGTTGCTTGCGTTCAGCATTATTGCTGCTGCTGCTGCTGCAACTGTTGCTGTTGTTGTTGCAGTCGACAAGAAAATCCAAAGCTGTGGGCGTCACAAAATTTGTATCCGTCAGATTTAAATGCTCAAAGTTGAAGACAAGCGCCTCGGAGCTATAGCTGCCAGCGCTATCCAATCCACTGTCGCTGGCGGATGCCGAGCAGCTGTCACTGTTGTCACCGTTGCTGGCCCTGCATCCTCCTAATCCGCTGCCGGCTGCTGGGTTGCTGGTGGTGGGCAGCTCGTTCACCGCACACGTTTCGATGAGCTTGCGCGAAATCTCGTTGATGCTCTCGTCGAGCAGCGTCTCGGCGCTGGAATTGCAATTGGATGCGTTGGCAGTGGCAGCGTGGCCAAAGCAGCTGGCAAACAAATCGTTGGCAATATTCATGCCGCTTAGGATTTCGCCATAGCCCGAATCGTTCGAGTCGCTTAGATACAATGTTGCAGCCGTTGTCGCTGTTGTTGCTGTTGTTGTTGCGTGGGCGTGACTACGCTGAGAGCCAATGACGCCCACTATTTCGGCGCGACTGCTGTCGCCGGTGATGGGCGCAAAGGGTTCCGTCTCATCGAAATTGTTGTTGGCCACCACCGCCACACTCTGCGAACAAATCGAGCTGGCGCATGAGTTATCCGAGTGCGTGGATGATGACGAGATGCTGCTGCTGCCGCCGCCGCCCTGTTCGCTCGAGGAGGCATCCGACAGCGAACGTCGCAATGGATAATCCCACAGCGAGCGCAACGGATCGCAGTCGCGACAAAAGCAAACGCCATGACTGTGATCATGTTGCATACTTTTTCCGCTGCCGCTGTTCATGTGCAACAGTCGCGCGTAGCTGGATGCGTTGCTTGCTTGCTGCTGTTGCTGCAACTTGGGCTGCAATTCGGCATCCATTTTGAGCAGCACTCCATTGGCCGGCTTGCGATCCTTTTTGCGTCGCTTGCGCGGCTTGATGATGCGCGGCAGGCAGCTGTCCGCCACGGATGATGCTTGATCCTGGCACGCATTGCTGCTGTTGCTACTGCTGTTGTTGTTGTTGCTGCTGTGTAAGGGCTTCGGCTGCTCCTGTGAGCTGAGCACTGCTGGCGCCGAGTTCTGATAGCGCAGCGTGCGCGTTTTATCCGTCAATTGAAAGTTGTTCATCCGCATGGGCTGATAGCTGATGGCATGCGCTGGCCATGCTTGCTGCGAGTGCTGCTGCTGCAACTGTTGCTGGTGAAGATGTGCATGATTTTGCTTGCTGTTCTGCTGCAGCAGCGGCTGGCCCTGCGCGTGTGCCGCCAGCTGGGACATAGAGTGGACGGCGGAAGAGGGCCATGGTTTGCCGGATTTGCGCAGCAGACGATGTCGCTGCGCTGGGGTCAAATGGCTGCAGGCATTCGAGATGAGCGGTATGCCGGCGCATTCATTAATCCGCTGCTGATTGACCAGCAGCTGTTGAGCCTGCGGCGCGGCTGTTGGCGGCGGCTGCGGTGGTGCCGCTGCAGCGGCATGATATATCCCATGATGCAGTTGTGTACGCAAATTGTAGCAAGCTGCTGCTGGTGGCGCATGCGCGACGTTCCAAAGCTGTTGACGCGTAGGTGGCGCATGCAGAGCAGAATATCTAGCGAAGTGGCTGGCGTTTGCGTTGTCTGGTGCACGGTAGACGGCCACATGCGATCTCATAATCCTGTAGCTGGCGACGACGCCTCGGTCGAATCTCACGTTTCTGTTGTCCTCGTCTGCCGGGCGTATCGCACATCACTTGGCCGCAATTATAGCAAATATTTTAAAGCACTTTAATGCATGCAGACGCGGGGCATTTCGTAAAACATTTGCACACCACACGCGTCAAACGGCAACCCAAAAAATCGTACGTGAAATGAAAAGCGTCTGAAAAGCGAACTTCATGAAAAGAAACTGGCACAACTGTTGCTTGCGCTCTGCCCGCAGCAACTGTTGCTGCTGTTGTTGCTGCTGCTGTTGAAATTACGAAACACTTTGCGCAGTCGCAGTCGGAAACAAGACGAGACGAGGCGGCGCGACAGTTACAAATATTATAAACTGGTTTCGTGTGCCCGACAGATGTGTGGAGAGTTTTATGCGTCCGCTCGCGAGCCAAGCTGCTGGCAGACTGATGGAAGCAAATTCAATTTCATTCGCGCACGAGCTTTGCCGGTCTAACAGTAACAGTAAACGCACTTGAAGCCGTTATGCCCACCGCACTCTCTCTGTCTCTCTCGCTCGCTCTCTCTCTTTTTAATCGCGACTCTCGCGCGCTCTCTCCATTGAAGCTCGCTCTTTTTAAAGCTGCAGCAGCTTCGGGCCAACGTCCAGCAGCTTTGCATGTCGAGGTCGTGCAGTGTTGCAGTTTTTGTTGTACTTGCGTTGCATATCATTTTTGGCGCTTGGTTTCAATTAAGTTATAATTGATGTTTGCATTATGCTTTTGCTGTTGGCATTATTCATAAATAATCATGAGTTTGAACTTTAATTGTCCGATTGGGCGTCCGTAAACCGGTTACACTTTGACATCCTAACAGCAATCATTGCTCGTAATTCAGTTCGAAAACAAATCGGGATTGAAGAAAAGCGTGGGCCGAAAAGTGAATACCCTTACATATGGCTATCCACAATATTATATTATATGTTTTTGGTTGCAAAATTATATAGAGCATAATAAAGACGGATATATTCATATAAAAGGAATGTTCGTCTCGTCTATTCATGCAGATCATGATTATGTAGAAATTATGGTATGGGAGACGTCTTCCTTAATACGTTACACATTTGATTACAAAATTATTAAACCCATTGCTAGGGTATGAAAAAAGACGTTAACGACACAAGAGAACTTTCTCTTTTCATGCGCCTTTTTAGCTTTCCTTTTTGCCCACCACGGGGCAGACAAACAGGAGCTCGCAAAAACACTCAGACAATTACAGATACATATAAATAAAGTGACCATCGGAGTAACTCACATGACAAGTTGTCCAGCATGTAGGTGAGCAGTTTCGGCGTCCCGTTTGGCTCATTGTAGATGTTCATGAACTCCTTTTGCAGCGGATTGCCCATCAGACCGAGTATGACTAGATGGAAGAGCTTGCCAATTTCATAGGGCAGCACACGCAGAAAGTTATTGTTCAATAGCAGCTCTCTGCAAAAGAAGACGAACATGTTGGAAAAAAAAAAACAAGAATTTTGCAGTCGGACGTAACCGACTGTGAAATACTCTGATACCTCTCGCTCTTTGAAGAAGCTTATAGTTAATCTCACTTTTTTAATCTCTATTACAAATATGTTGACTCTTGCCGTAAAACTTTGGTCTTATCTTTCGGGTAGGTGGCTCTAGCTTTCAAATTGTGGGCAGTAAGCTCAAGGTCTACCTAGGTTTTATCAAGATATAAAGACTACTTATGAACTACGCGTACAGATGTCTTTAGCTAAGGATTGACGAACGAATGGCATGTCGGACATTCAACATACTCTTTTAACTTCAGTATCAGAGTATAAAAAGGTGTTGCTATTCAAGATAGCTTTGTGGATTGGTAGCCACCTCAGTTGTATGAGCTCGCCCAGCTCGGCGGGCAGACTGCGCAGCTTGTTGCTGGACAAATCTAGCGTACGCAGGCTAACTAACATGCCAACATCCGCCGGAAGCCTCAACAGCTGGTTGTCATTCAGATAGAGTGCGGTCAGATGCTCAAACTCCCACAACGATGGGCTGATATTTCGCACACAGCCTGCAATATGGAAATGAAATATGATAAGTGCTTGATAATTATAGATTTTTATATGGGGGCTTATAACCTGTTATCTCGAGGCCCGTCCAGTTTGTCTTCTTGCCAGCGGCAATGTCCTCGGCAGAGAGAAAGATCTGCTGCCTTCTGTTGGCGCTGTCATATTTGTCTTTGTTACGAGACATCTTATAGTAATTTCCTGTGAATAAACAATTATTAGTAATGTATGTTACTGGATTTGGGGTTGGTTGGGGGTATGGATTTGACTGTTGTTGTTTTTTTGTTTAGCGAAGTTAGGGCTCATGTTAGGAGACAAAACCTGGCTTAGGCAAATGCAACGATATATTAATTCTTTTTTTAATATATTTTATATGTAATATATGTAGGGGATGTTGAAACAAATCATAACCTTTCATAATAACCGCCTGATGATTTAAGCGTCTCTGCAAAATATTAACAAAGTGATTGAATTATTATTTGTATTAGTAAACAAAAAGAAAAGACAAACATTCTAACAAAAAAAGTTTAATCCTAATGTAAATGCAAATAAAAAATTATTTTAAGTGTTTTGCCAGCGCGCGCAAAATACATACACATAACATAACACATACATTCACATAAAAACATCCTTCTGCATGTATGTGTGTACATATGCACTTATGCGTAGGTGTTGAAAAACAAATTAAAATGTCTTTTGGGGGATACTCATTTAAATGCCACTGTAGCAGGTCTCAAGCGGCTTAGAGTCGAGTTTTCTTTTACCACAATAATATATTTTGATAACTGTATATTTATTTTGTATTTTTCGTCACGCAGCAGCTGGAAGGGCGGGGGAGCAGTGAAGTCGCGGCAACACTAAAATGTGCACAGCAACTCTTTACCAATATGTTATGTTAAGCTTCTGTTAGTTCTGTCTTTATTGCGTTCTGTTAAACTTGCCGCCTCTCTTCACTTGCGGTTTCTCGATGAAAAACCAAAAACAATTTCGTATGCCAAAACGGTTCTTTGACTTTGTAGTTGGTTGTTTGTTATTGTATTCTTGTTGTTGTGTGAAATGCGCGTAACTTTAAATTTAGTATTAAAGCGACGAAATTGCTTTTCTCTTTGTCGTTTTGGCTTTTTCTTTTTTTTTTTGCCCGTTTGCCTTCCATTTATTTATCGTGAGATTCGATTTCATATTCGTTTTGTTGTTTTTGTATACATGCTAAGATTGGAGTTGCCACTTATTGTCCAATATATATATATGTATGTATATGTGTAGAGGTTGGTATATAAATGGATATACTTCAAATTTAATAATTTTACAAATTATTTTGATTGATATTTCAAGTTCGATTTGACACAAGTCAACTCCAACAAAGTGATTTAAAACCAAAACAAAACAAGCACGAAAAATAAACACACACACATACACACTCAAAGCACACACACAGTTATGGTTACAGATGCTTATACATACAAACACGTTGAAAATTCGTACTATTTGCTTTGCCAGCCACTTTTAAAGATTTGTAATTGCAATTTGTTTTTATGCTGCTTGTAAGTATTTTGCGTTTTATTCGTGGCTTCGCTGGGACAAACTTTTCTTTTTTCGCATATCTCTTGCACACGGTGTTCGGCACGATGTGACCAGCGTTTGGTGGTAAAAAAAACGCGTTATTCTAGTATTTGCATATCTATTCGATCACACTATTCGAAAAGTGGTCGGTCACACCATTTTAAAACAGAAATTTTTATTAAAAGCTGGTTACATTTTTTTTTAAATATAATTGTTTTATATCATCTTATAGATTTTGTTTTATAGAACTCACAATTTTACTCCAGCTTATTACGTTGTCAATTTACTTAGGGCCTTTGTTGACATCTGTCAATTATTGACGTTCCAGCGACAGCTGTGCAATCATTTATTTGCCCAACTGCTAGTTGGATTAGACCCGATCACAAATGACACAGTTCTCGCTTGTCTATATACTAGATAGGTTGTTATTACGAATATATTTATTATGACTGGTTTGAAGGTGCTTTTGGCCATGTTGTTTGTGTTCATTGGTTGCTGCAGTAATGTTGTGTTTCTGGAATTGATTATTCAAATCGATCCGGGTGCCGGCAATTTAATCACCTTTCTGCAGTTTGTGTTTATTGCGCTAAATGGACTCATCTTTACTTCAAAGTTATTTACGGTCAGTCCAAAGATCGGTCTCAAGGACTATGCGCTGCTCGTGACTCTTTTTTTTGGCGCCAATGTGTGCAATAATTATGCATTCAATTTTAATATTCCAATGCCGCTGCACATGATCTTTCGCAGTGGTTCCCTGATGGCCAATATGATAATGGGCATAATTATATTGAGGAAACGCTATAATTTTCGGCAATATAGTTCTGTGGTGATGATAACGGCTGGCATTATTCTGTGCACTCTGGTTTCCAGTGGCGATGTCAAGGATAAAACACATCCCACTCTTAAAGTGGCCACCTCCTTCTCGGATCTGTTCTGGTGGAGTATGGGCATTGCGCTGCTCACAGTTGCACTGCTAGTTACGGCGTATATGGGCATCTTCCAGGAGGTGATCTACAAGCGTTATGGCAAGCATCCAAATGAGGCACTATTTTATACTCACTTGTTGCCGCTGCCGGGCTTTTTAATTATGACGGGCAACATTGTGAAGCACTGGCACATTGCTGTCAACGCGGAGAAGGTTGCCGTACCGGGCTTTAACTGGTCCTTCTCGCTTATGATATTCTACATGCTGTGCAACGTAATTACCCAATATATTTGCATCAGTGCCGTTTACGTGCTGACTACGGAATGCTCCTCTCTAATTGTTACGATGGTCGTTACGTTACGCAAATTTGTCTCGCTGATCTTCTCGATACTCTACTTTCGCAATCCCTTTACTGTTAACCACTGGATTGGCACAATTCTCGTTTTCTTGGGCACAATACTTTTTGCGAATGTTTTAATGCAGTTGAGGGATGCCTATCAGTCCCGTAAGCAGCGGAATCTTGAGAATATTACCCCATTACTTGAGGTCACGGGATAGAATGTGCACATATTTTTGGCTTCTATATAGATAGTAGTCCTTAATATTAAACAGGGTCTTATGATTTGGTAATATAAATATGTATATTATAAATAAACTAAGTCAATTTATTATAACAAAATAAATATTATCATGAAACCTTTTTTAAATGAAAGTATTGCAACTAAAATACTCAAACAAATTTAATTGGATTAGACTGCATTTATTTAAATTAGAAACCAAAATGTTGTGTTATCTATTGTCTTAAAACACTTGAAACACTTTATCGGTTGTTTCAGTTTGCGTCACTCTCTTACGTTTTTCGCTTACGTAATTTCCCTACTTTTGATTTTTTGGTATATTTTGGGAATTAGTACTGAGTGTTTTATTGTTTGCCGCGCACGGTCACACTGCTGTCAACAAAAAACAAAGCAACAATACTCTTGAATAATAATCAAATGTGAGAATGGCGCGTTGTTTATCTGAAACCCTAATTAAATATCAAAGCGCCGAGGAGACCAAGATCTTGAGCATAGCCGATGATCTGGACGAGTCTGGCAAGGAATTAGTGCGACAACTATACGAGCCACTTGTAAATAATCAAAAATAAATTAAATAAATAATTAATTAAGTGTCTTTTAGAAAATAACTAGTGAAGATTTGAGCCGAGAATACAGTCCGGTAGAGATAAAACAGCTATGCTTACGCACTAAAGTCCGCGTGCGAATGAATCACTTTAATTGCGTCTGGGATGCAAAAAAGCGCCTAGAGAGAAAGGGAAGATTGGAGAATCGTTCCGAGAGATTTGTAAACGCGATGCTGGTGAAAGCGGTGACCAAAAAGATGGTGGTGCCGTATACTTCGGAAGAGATTGCCAAGTGCAATCATATACGGCAATGCCAGCTGAAAAAGGAGAACAACTGCAGACTGAATCGTTGGCAGTTGGAAGCCTCACAATCCTCGGTGCTGGAACGGACCCATCCTAATGAATCCTTGTTGCCGGCACAGATGCCCATTGAACCAGCTTTGAATTTCCCAACTGCCATTGATCCACAATCATCGGAGTCCACGCAGGGCATCCTTACAAGTGAGCCGGAAATTTGGGTAATGGAAGAGTCTCAAAAGAGCGCATCCAAAACGGAGTATGCTGAGGAAAAATCTATAGAGTCCACACCCGACATGGGCTGGGCCGAGGCAGCTGCTGCAATAAATACCGAGTCCATGACAATTGGAACTTTGGATTTTACGCTGCAGACGCAACCAACGCAGAGTCAACCCATAGTTTTAATTTCAGATGATTACGAACTGTTTGACACCCAAGTGCCGGCCACATCCACCCAAACCCAATGCACCGAACCCTTCCTCTAGCTACATTCCAAAAATATCTAAATTTATCATATTTTGATCGAAATAATGTAAGGAATTTATTTATGTCCAATTTATTAAACATGCACTCGAATATATAGTATAACATAGTTCGACTTTGTGCGTTTTGAGTATAAAAATTCCTTAAAAAGTCATATACATATATATATTTATTTAATGCTACTATCCTAGTTAAAATCGCGTATGTTTTAATTATTATTATTTACCAATTGTTTTGTAGTAAAAACTTATGCTACAAAAATATACATACAAATTTATAATTATTATATCCCTGCAGTGCATATTATTAATGTTGCGATTCAAACTGCGCTGTTAATTATTATGGTTGCAATTTCCGTATTATGAAACATTATATAAGTATTATGTAACAACTCTTTTAATGAAATATTATTACAATGGGCGCTCAGAACAGAGAGCTTTTAGAAATAAGAATCGTGCATTGTTTTTAAAGTGCTTGCTTTTTAAAATATAAGTTTTGATAGCCATTTGATATTAGTCTATAGAAAACATTTCATTTAAAATTTATATCACACATCAATAATTAGTTTTTTTTTTATAGAGAAAATAACAGTTTGAGAATTAAAAATTCAGTTTATGCAAATTGAAATCATCTTTGACACCAAGAATAAAATGTACTAAATGAATAAATAGTTATTTACCGAATGGTGATATGGAGATTAAAATAAAATTATACCACTCATATTTTTGAAAAATACTACTTGTGAAATTTAATACTTTTAAAAACAAATTGAATATTTGCATTTGATTGTTCAGCTAAGCCCGTAAGTAAAATATGTATCGTTTAGTTTCTCAGGCCCTGCAAGGATTTGTGTGCTTCGGCTGGCCGAAGGATAACTTAGAAATATGTGAATTATGTACAAAGATTTACAATTAACACATTACATACAATACAATACATTACATACAAAAACTAAGCCTAATAGTCGTGCGGTAGGTTGAAGGAGGGGATGGGTGTCAACTGTACAGTTTGCAAGTCATTAAGCAGCCCTGTTTCCAGGACCTGCTATGGCTACGGAAAGTGATCAAAGATGAACTGTTCCATGAACAGTGATTCCGAATGCTAGTTGGATGAGTTCTCGCCCAGCTCGCTCACAGAGATGGTCATTTTCTCCTCATCGCCGCTGTCCTCCTCATCCTCTTCGTCATCGTCCTCGGTTAGCTCCTCATCATCTTCCTCGGTCAGCTCCTCATCCTCCATCTCATCGTCCTCGCCAAAACTATCAGTGGAGGCGCCGGCACCAACAACATCATCAACGCTCAGCGTTGGCAGCTGGACAATTGTTGCGCCACCTGGCGCTGCCGTTACAGTTGAGCCCGCAACTGTTGCCGCAACGCTGGAGGCGCCACTACCGCCATTAGCCGCAGCGCCACCCGACGGTATCTCAATGGTGACGATGCCGCTCATTGTGCTTATACTCTTAGGCGCATTAATTTTCTGCTCCTGCTTAATGTTCAGCTCGAGGAGATCAACGCCGGAGCGCGTCTTAAAGTGCGTCTTGATATGCTTGGACAGGTGATCGCTGCGCATGAACTTCTTGTTACACTCACGGCACTGGAACCGCTTCTCGCCCGTATGCGTGCGCCGATGCCGCTGCAACTCGTCGGAGCGTGTGAAGCGCTTGCCGCAAAACACCCAAGAGCAGACAAACGGACGCTCGCCCGTATGCCAGCGCAGATGGGCGCGCAGATGGGAGGTCTTGCCGTAGACCTTGTTGCAGCCGGCTATGTGACAGATGTGCTGACGCTTGCGATCTGAATGCTTCTCCCCATCCGTGCAATTGGGACAGGTGCAGGCGACTCGCTTCAGACGCGGTTTGATATCTGGGACTACGTTCTCGCCCACATTGATGTTCAAATTGACGCTGGTCGCCAGCTGAGCATCCGTTTGCTTCAGCTGCTTGGGACGCGCTGGCGTCGTTACAGACATCACCTGACCGGATGAGCTCATGGTTATCTGTGTGCTGCTGCTAGTGCTGCTGCTGGTGCTGCATAAGCCGATAAGATTCGGCTTTGGCGTGCTGCGTGCCTGGTTAACTGGCGACGCTGGTGGCGGCAAGGCGGTTATCTGTATGGAGGCTGGTATATTTACAGTGGGCAGACAGCTGTGGCTGCTGCTGCTGCTACTGCTGGCGTCACCAATCAGTTGCTGCTGCTGCTGTTGTTGCTGCTGTGGCGACTGTGGCATTATAAACTTGATCTGCTGTTGTTGCTGCTGCGCCGGCAGCTGCATTGTTGTGGGCGTTGCAACATCTGGCGGCTCCTGTTTAATATTTGTGATGAGCTGCGTAGGACTCTGAGGCTCCTGCTTGGGCAGCATTGTTATGGCTGTTGCGCCCGTGTTGCTATTCGAGTTTTGCGACTGATTGTTGCCAGCGTTGGTGGTTTGCATCGGCATTGGGAGCTGTGTGAGCACCTGCTGAAAATTGGCTGCCATACTGGCGGGCAATTGGTTTGCTTGTATGATCTGCACCTGACCCAGTCCGGGTATATTCTGTATGGGCAGCGCCTGTAGATTGCATTGCATTGCAGCGGCAGCAGCTGCATTTTGACTGGCCCGCAATTGCTGAAACTGCTGTAGCTGCTGTGCCGGAATCACCGTCAACTGTTGTCCCTGTGCATTCGTTATGGTTATAGGCTGATTTGCTGGCAGTTGTCCACCCGCTTCGTTGATTGCATTAAAGAGCTGTTGCTGCTGCTGCTGTTGTACAGCTGCTGCAGCTGCCGCCGCTTGTTGTTGCTGCTGCTGTTGATGTTGTTGCTGCTGCTGCTGTTGTTGAGTCTGTTGCTGTTGCAGTTGCTGCTGCTGTTGCACCTGTTGCTGCTGCTGTAGATGAGCCTGTGGCATAAATTGCTGCTGCTGCTGAGGATTCTGTATGTGAATTATATTCGCATTTGGCGGCAGCTGCGAATAGTTGAGTGCATTCAATGGAGCCAGCTGTACCTGTTTATACAAAATTAGAGATTATTTAATGAGTTTACAACAATTCATATTCAGGAAGACAATCTGACCAAAGGGTATTTATATTATCGGTCAATACAGACTATCTACATACTATCAGATCTCTCAGTTATGAAGCTATCTTAATGAAACTTGGCATTGATCTTCTCTTTTTTGTGCAGCCAGTTACTATCAAGTTACTATATCATTAAGTTTTTATCAGACTGTTTGAAAGCCTGTTATGTACCTAATATCATATAGCTAATAACGGGAACGGTTGGTAGTTAAGCTCTATAAGAAAACCCTATATTGTGTTTAAGAGCAGAGTACTATATCAAGCACCTGTTACGCCTGCAAAGGAATAACATCTTAGGCACCCTACATAAATATTTTCTTTCTTGTTTATGATCATTTCAACTATCAAAATTTTAATTCTTTTAAACATTATGACTAACATATCAGTCATTAAGGGATTCTTTTTAGTAGCTACTAAATACCTGTTGTATTTGCCCATTTGGCGTCACAATCTGAGCGATTTGCGCAAACTGCGGTATGATCTGCATCTGGGCTGCCGCCTGTTGCATTGATGCAGGCAATCCTTGTATAGATTGCGTAAGATTCGACAGCGTTTGCTGCGTTGGAGCAGATGTCGCGGCAGCTGCTTGCAAAGGCACATGGACCGTCTGGTAAATGGTCTGCCCATTGGCCGTTTGTACGGGAATCTGCACGGCGACCGTTTGCTGCAACGTTGGCGCTGCTTGCGCTGGCTGCGGGAACTGCAGCAGTTGTGGCGCTGAACCCGGAGCCGCAGCACGTAGTTGTATATTCTGGAGCGTTTGGCCGTTCTCCAGCTTAATTGTGGTAGGTGCACCGCCGAGAAGATTCGTAAGGTTGCCAAGTAGACCATTGGCAGCGGCCATAGAGGCGGGTATTTGTATGTTGGTGCCCGGAATGGTAATGGTTTGTCCCGCAGCAGCTGCTCCCGCCTGTTGTTGCTGCTGCTGCTGTCCCAGAGTGGGAGTTGGTGCTTGCTGAGACTGCTGCTGTTGCTGCTGCAACTGTTGCTGCTGCAACTGTTGATGCTGTTGCTGGAGCTGTTGCTGCTGGGGTTGTTGCTGCTGTACAATGTTGGCCAGCGGTATTTGTATATTGGTGCCGGGTATGGTAAACAGCTGCGTCTGTGCCTCATGCGCCTGCGGAGCACGAACAATCTGCCCATTGGGAGTAATGAATGCCTGCTGGCCATTGATATTAACCGCTTGAGCTGTGGCCAATTGTGCATTTAGATTGGGTATAAAGATAGCCTCCTGCCCGTCAATGTTGACAGTTTGCATGCCCATCGGTTGCACGATTTGGAACATATTCTGTGGGATTGTGGCGCCTCCCCCAGTTTGATGCACAAATTGCGGTTGCATTTGATGGATGTTTATGATTTGTTGCATTTGTGGCGCCGGCGTTGCTCCGGATGCAGTGCCTCCTCCACTGCTATTTGTTGCCCCCTTTGCGGGGGCGGTGGGCGTGGCAGTTGTGGCCACTTGACCATTGTTATTGTTGCTATTGACAACACTGTTTACAACACTGGTTGAGTTCGCATTTTTATACTGCAGCATTATGGCGATTTAACTGTTTATTTGTTTGTTTAGCAAGTGCATTATAGATTATTCCATAGCTAAATATATAAAAATATGATCATTCTCTTTTCTTACTATTTTTCAGACGATCAATGATTTACTATACAAGAGGCCAACACAGACACGGAGACACAAACACACACATACACAGACAGAGAAACACAGTGGATCATTTATTTACATTGCATTGTTGTGGATCAAAAGATTAATTATACACTAATTTAATGAATTTTTTGTGATTTTTAATTTTTTGTTTTGACAAACATAAACGCGAAGGAGAGATGAGCAGAAAAACTAGTCGTTGTTATCGATAGTAGCCAACAGCTCTTATCGATTGTGCTAATTATACACTTTTATTGTTGACTTCTATTGGATGTAATTAGATGTTTGCTGACTTGGAGCTGAGGCTATTTTTATAATTGCTAGTAGTGTTTAAATGATAAAATAAATAAAAAAAAACCTGAAGAATTTGTAAAGGCTAATTGTAATGCTTGGAAATACAAATAAATAAATAGGCGCATATCTTCATGCGGCTCATCTCTAATTACTGAAAACAAATCGCCATGTATTTATTTCACTATCGATAAACTCTATTTCGTTAATTGTTTCGTCGCAATTGCAAACATATCGGAAGAGCAGAAAAGTTGCCGATATGGGAAGTCGAATTTATAGTTTTTTTTTGTAACTATCAAGTTGGAGACGCTTTTTGGTCATGGAGGTGGATCAGCTAACATTGGCCGATGTGGTCTTCGTAATCGAAAGCAGCGCTATCAACGGCGCTTATCTAAACGAGCTGAAAACGAACTACATTCTGCCCACCTTGGAACACTTTACCCAAGGATCGATTGATGAGCGGGAATTCCTCATTGCAGAACGGTATTCAACACTCTATGGCATTGTCACGTACCGTACCGCCTCGAATCAGCTTGAACCCGTCTGCGCCACCTACGGGCCCTTTGTGCAGCCCCAGAAAGTCATTGAGACAATCGAAAGGCTTCCCTTGGTCGGTGGCGGAATGGAATCCCATGCCCACATGTCCGAAGGATTTGCAGCTGCCCATGGCTGCTTTGATGAGATGAACGAACAGCGACATATGCTGGAACAGTCGAATTTGCAGCGACATTGTATTCTGATCTGCAACAGTCCGCCGTATCAGATGTCCGTAAATGAGTCCTGGAAATACAAGGGTAAATCGTGTGAACAGCTGGCGGCACTCTTTAATGAGCGCAAAATCAATCTATCTATTATTGCGCCACGTAAAATGCCTGTGCTTTTCAAGCTTTTCATGAAAGCGGACGGAGATCAGCCGATTACGACTAAAAACTATGCCAAGAACATACGGCATCTGGTGCTGCTCAAGGGCTACAGCCTGAAGGAGCGTGCGCCCAGTCCCAATAGCAGTGGTGCTGCAATCCCGCAGCATCAAATGGGTGCCCCAGCAGTCCAGTCAGCAGCCATGAATAATAATGCAGGTGGACAGCAGTCGGCGCAGGCTCAGAGCATGCCCATGGAGACAACACCAACACAGCAGCAGCAACCGGTTGGACCAGCAACACAACAGCAGCAGCAACAACAGGTGATGAACATGAACTCCATACAGCAGCAGCAGCAACCTAATGTTGCTGCACAGTCAAATCTCTTGAATGCCCAGCAACAGCAGCAACTGCTGCAGCAGCAACAGCAACAACAGCAGCAGCAAAATCAATTTGTGCCCAATCAAATGCAGAATGCGAACTTTCAGCAAAATGTTGCTCCCGGCCAGAATCGCTGGATGTATCCGAATCAGCCTGGTCAGCGTCCGGCATTCATGCAAACCGCCGGCAACAATATGCCGCTGCAGCAAAATCAGAATCCCAACTCGGCGCTAATATCGCGCATTAATGCGCCGCCCAATCAAACGGTCAATGCCCTGCAGCAACAGCAGCAACAATTGCAGCAGCAGCAGCAACAACAACAACGATTGCAAATGTTGAACCACCAGCAATTCAATCAGCTGCAGCAGCAGCTCGCACAGCAGCAGCAACAACAACAGCAGCAGCAACAACAACATCCACAGCAGCAACAACAACAGCAGCAAGTTAATCCCAATGCCAATGCGAATATGATGCCAACTGTTTCCAGCGCTGCCAATGTGCCCAGTCTTCAGCAACAAACGGCACCACAGCAACAACAACAGCAACAGCCCAACCAACAGCAGCAACAGCAACAACAACAGCTGCAACAACAACAACAGCAGCAGCAACCACAGGAGCAGGCATCTCTGCGTGAAAAGATCTGGACGGGCATACTCGAATGGGCTGAGAAGGCCAAGAATGATCAGCAGAAAATACCACATTCGCTGCAGTGCACCGTCTGCACCAACATCAAGGATGGCGAACCCGAAATAAAGGCCGACAATTGGCCACCAAAGCTGCTAATGCAGCTAATGCCCAAGCATCTGGTGGGCAACATTGGTGGCCAGTTTCTAAAAGACTCTAAAATGGTTGTGTTTCGTCCGACACCCGGCGAGGCGCTCGATTCGCTGGCCAAAATGATGACATCCGGCTTTGCCGGCTGCGTCCACTTCTCGGCGCTGCCAAATACGCCCGCCTGCGACATAAAGGTTCTTATCTTGCTGTATACCCCCGAGCGGAATGCTTTCCTCGGCTTTATACCCAACAATCAGTCGATGTTTGTGGAGCGTCTGCGCAAGGTCATCCAGCAAAAGCAGTCGCATGGCAACATGCAACAGCAGCAGCAGCAACAACAGCAGCAGCAGCAGCAAATGCCGCCTCAGCAACAAATGCAGCAGATGCTTCAGCAACAGCAGCAGGGCAAATCGCCAATGGAATTGCAACAGCAGCAGCAGCAACAACAACAACAGCAGCAGCAACAAATGCAGCAGGATAACTCGCAACAACAGCAACAGCAGCCGCATTATAATCAATATGCGCAGCTCAATATGCAAATGGGCGGTGGTCCTGGCGGCAATGGTGCCGGCGGCATGCCCATGCAACCGCAAATGCAAATGAATATGATGCAGCAGCAGCAACAACAGCAGCAGCAACAGCGTATGCCGTTGGGCGTACCCGTTGCGAATGCGAATCTACAGCAGCAGCTGCAACAGCAACAGCAGCAACAGGTGCCGCAGCAGCAGCAACAGCAGCGCATGGTGCGTCCCATGCTGGGGAACAATAATCCCGGACTGCGTCAGCTACTCCAACATCAAACGCCTGGCAATCAGTTCCGACCACAAATGGGCGGACAACCGAATCAAATGGGCGCTGGCGGTCCAATGGTTGGCAATCGAGGCAACTTTGACGATGGCGGCTATGAGTTTATGTAAAATTTTAATATGTTTTAGTCTATATATCTATATGTATTTGTACTCCAATTTAGTGTCTGTCTTGTATTCGATTATCACGTTTATGTCTCTATTTTATTGTTGTGTGTTTCGTGTAATTATTTAGGTAATTTATCAAGTTAATACAATTATATAACAAAGTTTTTATTTTGCAGAGAATCTAAACAAAAATGATGTTAAAAATAATCAAATTAGAGAAAACAGAAAAAATTTTAAAAACATTCAAGATATTATTTAGATTGGAAAAATATAAGTACAATAAAATACATTTTTATAGATGCAGACTTTTCAATTCTAGATACGTCATACCTACAGAATTATAAGCGAAATTGCGAGTTCATCTGTAAACCAATAAATGTAAACAAAATACAAAATATATCCTTATATCAAAAAAGGAATTTAATATAAATGACTTTATTTTAGTACAAGTACATTACTAATACAACTGTATTAAATGCTTTAAAATTTATAATTTAGATTCTAAATTGATGAGGAATATTCTGCCGGGAATTTAAATATGTGCTTTCCTGTCGATTGCACGGATGGAAGTAATCCGGCATTTGGAATAATGTTCCACGACAAAGATAGGGTGACATTTTTGTTATCCTTGAGCCCATTGCCATCGTCCCAGAAGTAATATTTGGTATTCATATTTTTAAAGTCCAGTACGGCATTTTCGCCACGCAAAATGATTTTGTCCCAGAGAACAACTTGATTTAATTGATTTGCGGATGTTTTATACTCCGCCGTAAGATACAAAAACAGCTGTTTCACATTCCAGTTGAATACGTTCGTCAGATTCGTCTCCAAATCAAAGGTGAGGAATCCTAGATCGTGTTTCTCCCGGGATGCACCGTAATCGGGTACGTTTTTTACGAGAACCCTTACGGTATTAATTTTCGCATCGGTTCTATAGTCCAGGAATACAGTCGATAAGAAGCAGCAGAAGGTTAGGCATGCGAGGACGCTTAACGAATATGCAACAGTTGCATTTCCTCGAGTTAACACAGTATGCATTTTTTGCGCTAGTTTACCGGAGATAAAAGTGGACACGTACGTATGTAGATTGATAGACACCGATAAATTATTGGCTGTGGTCACCCTAAAAGACGTTAACATTTGCTGTTACTGACATAACAGCGCACACAAATATATTTTTGTTTTTGCGAACACTTGGTGAATTTATTCAGGAATTGTTTGGCCGATTTACTTCAGTTTACTAATAAATAAGTTATCCCCTTTATTTGAAAAACGGCCATACACTTGAAATGTATTTTAACAGCTGATAACTGGTTCCAAGTCGGAACCGGTTCATAACAACACAGCTGCCGCTGCTATGCTAGCTATCGATTATTTCGCTACGCTGGAGCAGGAGCGTTTTAATCTGTAGATAACTAAACTGATAAATAAATGGTAAAGCCTGCAATGCAACTAAGCCATTTTAAAAGGTTGTGTTTTGGACACTTAACTTGCAATGATACGCTGCATGCTAAAATATAGTCAATATCAGAAATCTTTAATCGATTACATTGTGAAAACTACCCTAAAATTTGCAGTTCAAAGTTGGTTAGCCATGTTGTTAATTCAGCGGTTTTTCGATAACAGCGGTAAGTTTTCGGCTTCTGGGTACCATAGGAAAGTATGATGTTGACGTAAATATTATCATCAAATCTTAAAAATGCGTATGAGAATTTGTGTAATTTTAATTTGCTTATATATATTTGTACATAAATATTTAATTGTAGCAGTAAGTCCTTTTATAATACTTATAATTTATAATATCTGAATTACTTTCTTTAGAATTTGAATGGGACGTAAATCGAAAGTTGAAGAACATTGATTTGGTACGAGTAAAGTATCGTCTATCGTTAAGTTAACGCGATTTTATTTTATAACATAAAACAAGGATACTATCATGTCGGGTGCAGCACAAATTCATAACGTACGTTTATTAACGTAACGTAAGAGTAGCAGTTCATTTTGCTGGTTCATTTTTCCGTTGCGTTCTAGTTCAATTCAATATCCGGGAATAATATGGCGATCCGAAACTCTGAATGACAGACAGTGAATTTTAAAGCTGCTGAAAAATTTATTTATTTGCTAAATAGTTGCAACGGTAATACGCGAAACAATTGTAAAACAATTGCATAACATGTGGTGTATACGCTGTGCATGTTTTCTAGCCAAAACGCTGCATTAAATTGGTGAAAAATTGCATCGGAATAGTGGCAAAGAAAAAAATTTTCCCTTAGTTGCTTAATTTGCCTTCGTCGTCGTCCGCCTGCTTTTTCGACATTGGCGTGTGCGTGTGATTGTCGTTTCGCCCGAACTAGTAGCGTCCTCTCACTTGCGCATACACGAATGTCGGTTGCCAGTGACAGACCATGGCTGCCCATTTGTTATCTCTCTCTCTTTGACGCGATGTTCGCTCGGATTCGTTCGCTGTAAAATGTGTAAAGTGATTTTTTTTTGCCTGCGCTCTCTATTTGGGGCGAAGTCGAAAATGCACGAAAAAGTTTTATAAATAAAATTCCTGCAATTGTGAATATGCAACAAATTATTAACTGCATCAGAATGCAGCCATTATATTGTGGTGTACTTGACGCGATTATATAAAGCATTTAAAACACGCTAAAAATTACCAATTGCGCATCGATTGGGGAAAAATTCAAGCAAACATATTCGTAATATTAAATATTAATAAAACAATAATTGTTTTTTCCCCATCTTCCTCTTCTTTTCTCCTTTTTTTTTAATAATATCTTGCGACGAAAACGTGAATTAAGCAAACGAAAAATTCAAACGAGTATAAGTAGTTGTATGTATGTGTGTGTGCATACATATATATATACAACGGCGAACGAATGAGTGTGCAATGCTGAAGAAGTGAAAGAATGCACAGCGTTGCCAGACCGTCTCGCATCTGCATGCTTGAGCAAGTGTGTGTGTGTGTCTTTTATATGCACAAAAGTATATATATATAATTATATTTATATATGTATTTATATATATAAAATCTAGCTCAAATCGATAAAAACGCAGCATGCTTTGTGTAAAAGTTTAAGAACAAAATACCCAAAAATTGTATTTGGCGTTTTTGTCGATGACAAGAAACCAAAAAAAAATACTGAAATATGTCAAATTCTTTGAAGTAATTTTTATTAATTAAAATACCTTTTTTTGTTTAAAATTCGCTTTTTGTACACACGGAGAAGCACGCGTGAATTGTTTTAAAAAGGAAGCCCAATTGAGAGACTAAAATGAATAATGATGCGAAAAATCAAAATGGCGATGATGAATTGAACTTGAATCTAAATACTACAGTGCAGCGATCGGCGTATTTAAGCCAAAAAACAACAAAAACAAAGAACGCAACAGCAACACCAACAGCGACTGCAGCAACAAAACCAACAACACCAGCAGCAGCAACAACTCAAATCAAAGCTACAACAACACAACAAGCAACAACAACTGCTCAAAGACTTGCAGCAGCAAAGAATAATAACAACGTTGTGCGGCAGGTGAATTATACCGGTCCACGCATTGCAGCCGCTCGACATTCAATTGCAGCAGCGCTCATTGCAAACAACATTAAGAATACCAACAATAACAACAACACTGGCCAGAAAAAGAAGCAGCATGAGACGGCAACAATTGGTGTCAAGAAACAATTAACTGCAACTGCGTCAACTGCAGCAGCATCAAATACTGCAGCAGCAGCTAAGAAGAGCAGCAGCAGTTTAACAGTTAACAGCAACAACATTAACACATTACCCACTGCCAATACTAACAACAACAAAATGTCTAAAACAGCTGCTACCAGCAAAACTAATGCGCAAAGCGATGCAGCAGCCGCCGCATTTCTAACAGCTGGCACCACAACGCCGACAGCGACGCCCCTGCCCGCCACAGCAGCAACAACAACTACAGCAGCAGCAGCCACAACAACAGCAAGTGAAACGGCAGCATTAACAACACTGAATGCAGCTAAAGTAAATGCTGCTGCTGCAGCAGCAACAGCAACCGCCGGCGCTGCCGCCAAATTTCGTGCCGCAGTTGCATCAGCGCCCTCGCCCGCCACCAGCAGCAGCAGCAACAAGAAAACTCGTGCTGCTTACGCGGCGCTCAAGCGGCAGGTTGCCTTGTCGCCAAATGCAGCAGCAATGGCAGCAGCAGCCACTGGAGTCGCCGCAAGCAGCAGCAAGGACTCTGCGCATTTGAAATTCGCAGCAACCACATTGTTAATGGGCGCCGCTGCCGTTGAAAGCAATGCGCGCGCTGCTGTTGGACTCGGCGGCCTGCCACCGCCACCAGAGAGCAATGCAGCTGTCGCTGTCGCTGTGCTTAAACAGAAACTGAAGGATGTCGGCGCCATTTCGAATGCAGCGGCTGCGGCTGCGGCAGCCGCTGCTGCAGCGAATCGTTCGACGGCCTCATCTTCGACAACATCGTCGAACTCCTCGCCACTATCATCGTCGGTGGGCATTGTGAATGCGATTTCATCGGCGCTGCAAAATATCATAACGGATACGGATACAGATACCGAATTCTACCCACAGCCCGTCACCACAGATCTCTCCGAATCTGAAGAGGAGTCCGTCTCAGAAGTGAGTGTTCATTTACCGTTATATATTTAGATGTGTGAATTTTAAGTATAATCAATTATCCGAACTTTTTATTGCAAGGTGAGAGGTGAGAGCAGGTCGCTATAAATTTCAATTTTTTTTTCGATTTTCTTAAGATTTTGACACCGTTTGTACCGGTTTATTGTCCCTGGTTTAATATCATTTTTGTATTATTTCTTTAAATACTTTTCATTTTTAGTTCATAATGCACACATAAAATCGTATAATTCTAAAGGCATTTTTAATACATAGTTTGCATTTTTTGTTGTAATCCTTTGCTTGCCTTTCCTTTAAAACCGTTTTCTTGAATCCAAATTATTTAGTTTTGAATTTATAAAAATCCCGCAACAACCAGTTCTGTAAACTACAAATTAACCATAAAACCGATCATGTTAATATGTATGTATGTGGGATTTTTGGAATAGTATAAAATACAGGGTTTTTTTTTAATGTCATTCACTGACATTTTTCAGCATCAATCTTATGATAAGCGCAGAAAACTAGTTACATATATACTAGAAACTGCGATCCTTATGTTGCTTTTTTAAACCAATAATTGATTATCCTAGCCCCTAGTAACCAATTGTATAAATCGCATGTTATTATCTACTACTGGAAAATCATTTAAAGTTAACTAAAACTTGTGTGCCCTTTCTGTACATTCCAAAACAACGTAATTTCCCTACTGATAAGTGTTTAATCAAGTAACACGTCAGACTTTTGTACCACATTATCAAATTGTTAGCGACTTTCAAATCCAAAATAGGTCTAACGCACTTATTTTAATTATTTGAAAATAATAATGGATATAATTAGACTTGCCTAGCCTTCTATTATTATTTGTTTTTTATGAGAAACATTCGATTTATATCCATTTATATCGCTTATCAGTGAAATCAGCTGTTTATCCAGATGCTGTATTTTGTTGTATTTTTCGTTAGAAATAATGAGCTCGAGTTACTTAATGCTGAATCAATACTTTATTCAATGATTTTTCATATGAATTATTATATTCACATCTCTCTCGTTCTCGCTCTCTTTCTTGAATTGCTGAAAAACCCGTTCCAAGTATCAATTTTTGTATGACTCGTTGATTTAGTCTTTTTCTTTCTTTGCGGTGCATTGTGAGTTACATGCTTCAATCAGCTGTGCAGCTGCCGCTGTTAGTTAGTATTAGTATGTACATATGTATTTATGTGTATGTATGTCTGTAAATATTTCTTTGTCTGGCCTTTTGTGTTTGTATATACATTATGTATGTATGCATAACATGTATGTATGTATGTATATATTTATAAATATTGTCTACTCGACGAATGAAAGGTCATTAGCCAATTCTTTCGTTGTTTCGTTCCGTTTTGGGCGTAAATTTACCATAATACTGACGATGAGTTTCTGTCTCACATTATTAATGAATTCAAATTCATACATTTCAAATCAATGTTGTTGTTGTCGTTGGATTAGTGGCCGCATTGTTGTTTGCAGGTTAAACTTACACCACTGCGCTAAAGCAGTCTGGCAACGCTACACACTTGCTGTTGCTGTATTTGTCGAGTGAAATCGTGTGTGAAGAGCAAATTGCGCAAAACTCCAAAGCAAACTAAGAGATACAAAAACATAATAATCACAATAATAGAGTTTAATGGCCGCTTAATACATTAATACTTGATAATAATACAACATACATACATATGTATTTAAAAGGTGAATTTGCATATGATTTTTGGGGTTCAACGTGCAGAAAATATTTATATTTTCCGCAAAACATATGAGAACACACATATATACATGCTAGCAAGAACACTTACGCACTCCCTACGCCCGAAACGAGAAAAATTACCAAGTAAAGATACAAAACGCACGAGCAATAGCAAAAAAAGCATGTCGTGGCTGCGAAGCCGATTCTGAACTCGTTTGAATTTTGTTCTTTAGATTTTCTCTCTTACATACATGTACATATGGGTGTATGTGTGCGTATAATTTCACTGAACATTTGTCTTGTTCTTTTCATTCTTTAAAGGTTACGACGAACAATACGACTTTTAGCCTCGTAATAATAATTGACATTTATTCATTTAATGTTGATTAATAAGAAATTTAATTAAATACGACCAAATAAACAGTAATATAATTCAAAGTAATAAACATTTTTAAAAGGTAAACAATTCAAAATCGTATTTTAGATGCAATTAAAATTTAAATAAAAAACATAATTTATGTATGTATATACAAATATCTGTATATATGTACATATGTTTGTATCATTTGGAATTTTGCCTTAAAATGTAGGCGTGGGCGCAATACACAGACATATTTTGTGCATGTGTGTGTGTGTTGCGGTTACCGTGTGAAATCGTTTTAATCAATGTACAATATATATTGTATACATACATACATAGACACACACATACATCCATCTAAAACGATATCCCAGTGCAATCGAATGGGGCATGACTCATGCTATTCTTTAAATTCCGAAGAAACCGTTTCGTTGCTTGCTTGTTGCTCCCCTTTGACTTGCGAATTTTGTAATAAAAAACCAGGCAGGCGGCGAACACTGCACGCACGTATTAGCCATCGACCGACACAAGCGCAAAAGTTAGCTGCATGTGTATTGGTTTTAAAAATGGAATAGCATGGAAATAGTAATGGTAATGAATGAAAGCAAAAAGCAAACAGCGCAACAATACACAACTTGATGGCTGTTGTTGTTGATCTGGCAACGCTGTCATCTCAAATTTGCGGCACGTTTTGAAAAACAATCAAAAATCATGAAACTTTTAAACACAACTCAAAACATTTTGCGTGTGTTTATTTTAAATTTGAGCAATTAGAGTAGGCTGGGTACATGTAATCACACTTCATCATCTTTGACAACTAAAATAACTCTCAAAAAATTCTTGTTCTAATTGCATTCGATATCTGACAACTATTCACTCATACCAACCACAAAAAAATATAAAAATGGTTCAATCGTCAGTTTTTGATAGTATTATGCTTGCTTCGATTAAAGATTTGGTACGGCGCGCGTTATCCACCATGGACATTGTGTTGCAGTCCTTTGTTCAAGTAATATCAACATGTGTTTCCTTGAGTTTGAAGCCAAAATCAAACCGAAATCAAATGAAAGCAAATTCAATATTGATGAACTGGGCTTAATTTACATAAATGCATTTTTAGCTTCAGTTATTTTTATTATTTACGTTTCTCTTTATTTGTAGATCCTATTGGCATTCTTGTGTTTAAGGCCAGATCTCCTGGTAAGTTTCGCGTTATAAGTGCCTCTAAAAAACAATAATTGAAGCGTTACAAAACTAGTTTTGCCATTTTTTTGACCAATTGTCTAAACTATCAATTAGCTCTACTTACCAAACTAAAAACCAACATCAAATTTGTATACAAATGCTTCAAAGGTGCAACTTAAATTGTTTTGAAGTTTTTCTTAAATGATTTCCATATTTTTTTGTTATGTGCACTTTGATTAAAGCTACCAAAATTGTTAATATACCCATCAACAGCAAAGCAAAATGATAATAATAATATAATATTTATAATAAAAATGATAATAATATAATAATAATAATATTAATGATAATAATAATATTAATGATAATAATAATATTAATGATAATAATAATATTAATGATAATAATAATATTAATGATAATAATAATATTAATGATAATAATATTAATGATAATAATAATATTAATGATAATAATAATATTAATGATAATAATAATATTAATGATAATAATAATAATAATAATAATAATAATAATAATAATAATATTATTAATCATAATAATAATAATAATATTATTAATCATAATAATAATAATAATAATAATAATAATAATAATAATAATAATAATAATAATAATAATAATAATAATAATAATAATAATAATAATAATAATAATAATAATAATAATAATAATAATAATAATAATAATAATAATAATAATAATAATAATAATAATAATAATAATAATAATAATAATAATAATAATAATAATAATAATAATAATACAAATAAAATAATAATAATAATACAAATTAAAATAAAAATAATAATACAAATTAAAATAATAATAATAATACAAATTAAAATAATAATAATAATACAAATTAAAATAATAATACAAATAAAAATAATAATACAAATAAAAATAATAATAATAAAAATAATAATACAAATAAAAATAATAATAATAATAATAATAATAATAATAATAATAATAATAATAATAATAATAATAATAATAATAATAATAATAATAATAATAATAATAATAATAATAATAATAATAATAATAATAATAATTATAATAATAATAATAAAAATAATAATAATAATAATAATAATAATAATAATAATAATAATAATAATAATAATAATACTAGCACTTGGATTCTGTAGCAACGCAAAAAGCATCTCATTGCTGGCCTTAGACAACAAGAATGTGCTCTTTAAGTGCTCCACTGTTTACCTAAAGCTTTAATACTGTAATTTCCAGCAACCTTCTTTACTCACCTCTTAACTTGACGAGCACGAAAACATTTATAACCCGTATTATTAACGTGTAAAAGATCTTTAGAGCTAATTCCAAGTGTTATCTTTATTATGTTTACAGGACGATATACCAGAGTCTGATCACGATAGCTGTCCGCATGAGGAGGGCGATGTGCGAGAAGATGAAGATGAGACGGAAGAGGAATCGGAAGATTCTGATGAATCTGAAGGTGACGACGAGGAAGAAGACGAAGAGATTGGTAAGCTATTGAAAATCCCAACAATCATCGAAGTAGTCAGTAACATATTATCAATCGGATCAACAGATGTACTGCAAGATAACGATGCTGATGATGAGGACATTGACGATGAGGATGACGATGAGGATGCGCCCGAGGTTAAGAACTTTCTGCTTGAGCCCAACAACAAACGTTCAAGTAATCTCACGGCCCTACTCGAAGCAGCGGCAAATGAGAAAGCACCCGTATTGCGTCACGCCACCCATGCGATTGATGAAACCAAGCAGGCGCTGACCAAAATGCGTTGCGCCAACAGCCCGCGAGACAAAAAGTGAGTAGATAGATAAATATAGGATATAGAGTGAGTTGCCATCTCACGAGAGGATGTGCTCCATGCCTAATCAATTGATAACATTAACCTGCAATTTACAGTAGTGGTTTCTCGCGCAGCCTTGCCAGTGCCTGCGCAGACAACGATGTCAACACGGTGAAGCGTCTGCTCTGCAAGGGCAACTTGACTGATGCAGCTGCCTCCACCGATGAGGGCGAGTCCTTATTGTCGATGGCATGCTCCGCAGGCTACTATGAGCTGGCACAGGTATGTTTTATACCAATTATGAATACAATAAATAAGAAAAATAGAATTATAGCTTGCTGGAAATATAATTGTCCAAAAACTTGCTCTAAGAAACTAGAATTGTAAACGTAAGCTATATTTTTGATCAACAATTTTTATACTCTGAACCCAAAGAATATATTGGCTTTGTGCAAAGTCTGCCTTCCTGTCCGCGAATCCGTCCGTTAGTAATTTATCGAAGCTATTGACTTGAATATTGAAATATTTAATTCAATATATTTTCAAATGTACAGTATGTGCAGAATGTACTACTTTATTCTTAGGATTTTCTTTAAGTTTTAATTGTGAAGAATTTTGAATTGATCGTACAAATTTGCTCTGTTCTTCGTGCTGAATAGGTTCTGTTAGCCATGTCTGCCGCTCAAGTGGAGGACAAGGGGCAAAAAGACTCGACGCCATTAATGGAAGCCGCCTCCGCCGGACACTTGGACATTGTTAAACTGTTACTCAGCCACAACGCCGATGTGAATGCGCATTGTGCAACCGGGAATACGCCACTGATGTTTGCCTGTGCTGGCGGTCAAGTGGATGTTGTCAAAGTGCTGCTGAAGCATGGCGCCAATGTTGAGGAGCAGAATGAGAACGGACATACACCGCTAATGGAGGCCGCCTCCGCTGGCCATGTCGAAGTAGCCAAGGTTAATATATACCCATCAATATTTTAAGTTGGTTTTTGTGGCAAGTGATTAGAATCCGAGATTTGAGTGTAGTGCCTCCAATGTCGAAAATCGAGTTAATGATTTCAATAATTGGAAACGCATTTTCCATGATTTAGTTTGATCTTATCTGATGCACAATTTTTTTTTTAAAATTTGTTTTGTAAATATATTTGTACAAATTGCTTACTAACAACATGTTCATTGCAGGTGCTGTTGGAGCATGGTGCTGGAATCAACACCCACTCGAATGAGTTCAAGGAGAGCGCACTTACATTAGCGTGCTACAAGGGTCACTTGGATATGGTGCGTTTTCTGCTACAAGCTGGCGCTGATCAAGAGCATAAAACCGATGAAATGCATACGGCTCTGATGGAGGCTTCAATGGATGGTCATGTGGAGGTGGCACGTTTGTTATTGGACTCTGGAGCTCAGGTTAATATGCCAACAGATTCATTTGAATCGCCGCTTACTCTGGCTGCGTGTGGCGGACATGTTGAGCTGGCCACGCTATTAATCGAGCGCGGTGCCAACATCGAGGAGGTCAATGATGAGGGCTACACGCCCCTGATGGAGGCAGCACGAGAAGGGCATGAAGAAATGGTGGCACTGCTACTCACCAAGGGTGCCAACATTAATGCCACCACTGAGGAAACGCAAGAAACAGCACTCACGCTTGCATGCTGTGGTGGTTTCAGCGAGGTTGCCGCCTTTCTGATTAATGGAGGTGCGAACTTAGAGCTGGGCGCCTCCACGCCGCTCATGGAAGCCTCACAGGAGGGCCACACCGATCTAGTGCGCTTTCTGCTGCAAAACAAAGCCAATGTGCATGCAGAGACGCAAACCGGAGACACAGCGCTGACGCATGCCTGTGAGAACGGGCATACAGATGCAGCCGGTGTGCTGCTCTCTTATCACGCTGAACTGGAGCACGAGTCCGAAGGTGGGCGTACGCCATTGATGAAGGCCTGTCGCGCCGGTCACTTGTGCACCGTCAAGTTCCTCATACAAAAGGGCGCCAATGTCAACAAGCAGACGACCAGCAATGATCATACACCCCTCTCGTTGGCTTGCGCCGGTGGCCATCAGTCTGTGGTTGAGCTGTTGCTCAAGAACAATGCCAATCCCTTTCACAAGCTCAAGGATAATAGCACAATGCTAATCGAGGCCTCCAAGGGGGGACACACACGTGTTGTGGAGATACTCTTTCGCTATCCTCATATCGCACCCACAGAATTAGCTGCAGGCGCGAATGGTCAGGCAGCGAATCAGATACGTCAGCAAAAGCTATTGCAACAGCAGATTCAGTATCAGCTGCAGCTGCAGCAGATGAATGCTCCACCCGGCCTGCACGAGGTGTCCGATGCGGCGCGCGCCAGCAATCAGCAACTGTTATATCAGCAGCAATTCAGCGGTAATTCCTCCAATAACATTGTGGCACTGGGCACTGGTGATTTTCTGGATGCTGGGGAGCTACAGCTAACGGCAGCTTCTGCGGCGAGCGCCAGTGATACTTCGGTCACTGAGGAGTACGTCTCGGCAGTTGGTGGTGCCAGTGGTGGCGGTGGTATTGATCTGACCACGCTAAGCGCACAACAGCAGGAGGGCCTTATTGCCAAATCGCGCCTGTTTCATCTGCAGCCCGGCTTTGAGCAACCGCAGCAAACGACACTGCCACCTACGGGTTCCCAACTGGTGCCTTGCAAGCACTTTGATCTGGATATGGAGCACATCAATTCGCTAACACCGCCGCAAAAGGCACCACCAGCGCCGCCCTTTCTCTTGAGCACCGTTTGCCAGCAGCCAGTGCTACAACAACAGCAGCAGCAGCAACAACAGATGCAGCAACAGCAGCCAAAGCTCAAGGGCGTCGGCTCGCGCAAAAATCGCCAGCTTTTAAATGAGCTGAAGGCCATTGACTTACCGCTGGAGGCGATTGATCTGCCGCTGGAACAGCATTCCGAGCAAGTGCGCTCACAGCCCCTAGGCGAAGATGATAAACAACAACAACAGTTTGTCTGTGCTGGAGACGAGACACGTTTGCAGCGGCGACGAGGCTTTGATGCGCCCTGCGAGACTAGCGATGGCAGCGAGGCAACTTTGGAAACCAGTCAGAAAGGTATGTGAAAAAAAGACAATTTTGTCAAAAACAATATTCATGTCATACTTTAATTAGGTGTCGCTGCCAATGATAGCAATCAGAACGAGAACACCTCGCAAATGCTAGCGGTAAGTGTAAATTAAATTTATAGATTTACCTCAATGATTTTCTCAATGAGATTTTATTTGCACATGTTTAGCTAAACACTGGCGGTTCTGGCACCATCACGCACTCCTCGGAGGTGCTGCAGAGCACTGCAATTAGCGATCGGCCCAAGGTGAAGCCCACCAACAAGAATAATCGCAAACAAGCGGCCGCATTAGCATTAGCTGGCGCAGCTCAGTCCTCGGCGGGCACACAGCAGGGTCAGGTGTTGCCCTTGCAGCAGAATCAAATGGTCTCCATCTACAACAATTTGGTAAGCCAGATTTATCTTTTATACCCTTACAAATGAATGTCACGAAATGTGTTACGCATTGAAGATGCAACGCAACCGACAAAATATACTTCTTAAACACGAGTTAATAATTAACTATTTGTTCGAATTATAGCAATTGCAGCAGCAACAGGAGCTTCAGTTACAGCAGCAGATGCAGCAAACGCAGATACAATTGCAGCAGCATCTTCAACTACATCACCATCAGCAGCGCGCCGCATCCGTTGTAGACTACTCCAATTCGCCAGCTTCTCCAATGGCATCGCCAACAGGTTGCAGCGGCAGCAGCTTTGCCGAACAACAGCAGCAACCCATGGACGATAGCGTGAATGAAGTGCTGCAGCACAAGGCAGCCATGGATGACTTTCGCGGTCTGCTTGAGACTGCGGTCAATGAGTCGAGGGGTGGCCATTCTACGCTGGCCTGCTTTAATGAGAATCTGGCCAATGCTCCGCAGCTAAAGTTCTTCAAGGATGGCTGGCAAATCCACAATTTTTTTGGCGAGCAGCCCAAGTCACCAACTGAGACGCCTCCCGACTTGGAAGAGTCAATGATGTTGCCAACTACGGAGCGCGTCGATAATCGTGCAGAGATGAAGAATTTGGCTACGCTCTGCTCCGCAGCAGCCATGGCGGCTGCCGTAACTGCAGCAAGCAAGGAATCCGATGAAATTGCTACCGATGTCGAAAGTGATGACGGCGAAACCGAGGGTGAAGAAAATACGCTGCCACCGGAACCTCTTGAGCTGACTGAAGTAATCATTGAGGAGGAGGAAGTTGAGGACGAGGATGATGATGACGAGGATCCAGAAACGCATAGCGAAGAAATCGAGAAAGTCAACTACGATGATGATGATGCGGATGGCGACGTTGATTATATTGATGAGGACGATGGCGGCGACGATGACGACGAAGACGATGATGAGTTCTTCTTGGATGTCAATGTCGCCGTTGGTGATCAGAGCGACAGCAAGCCAAAAAGTGGCGCCGCTCTGCCGCCAAAGCAACGGAAAATGTCAACAAGACTAGAGAATCTGATACTAACCAAGCCAGAAGGGTTGTCCCATTCAATATGCGATTTTGTTCAGGATTTGCCCAACTCGGAACTGATGCGTATGCTGCCCATTAAAGCAGCCAACAATGCAGCTTTAAACAGTTTACTCCAACAGCAATTGGCTGCGGCCACAGCGGTGGTGCATGCCAAAGCTCATAGTCAGCAGCCACAGGAGACGGACCAGTGTGGTAAGTTGACGCATGGAACATACACAAAATAGTTGGCATGTTGCTTAGCTGCGTTTCTTTTTATGCCAACAGATGATGCAGCTGCAGTTGCGGCAGCTGGTGAGTTGTACGCCGGCCTGGAGCACTTTTCCAGTGATGGAAGCGACGGTGCTCAGTATGACATAACCGGTGATATGGAGGATATATTCCAGGTAATTTTACATGTTTTTAATTAAATTTGAATGCAAGTGTACAAACTTCCCACTGTCGTAACTATGTCAAAGATGATGCGATCTTCAATCTCGGGGCTATTTTGGTCATTAAATGGCACCTTATTTAATTCTACAACTTAAGTTTATAATCGTTTAGGAAAAAAAGCTGAACTATTTTTGCGAAAAAAGCATAATTACCAATTTAATATTTAAAAATTTAGAATCTTGGATTTTTTTTTTTATTGATTGCGGCTGTTACAATTAATATAAAAAACTGTTGGAAAAGTGATTTTTGGCTAATTAATTTTTCTGTCAAAAATCACGCCAAAAATGACAATAACAATTGAATTGTAACAACGAAAAGTTCCTTATAAATCACCTTCCCAGACCTCAAACTGACACAACTTTGTCAAATCTAAACCGATTGTCAATCCCAAAATTGAGCCAACTTTCAATCCCGAGGTCATGGTTTAACCAAAGAGAGTAGAATAATAAGAAGAATATTGTTCATACATTGAAATCAAATCAGCAATTTTAAAAATGCGCTGCGTAACGTACATATGTATAGCATTCTCTCAGCATTTGCTCTCTCAAAGTGGTGAGACGTTCCATTTTTGTCATTTTAAGCTCTTTGAATTGTGAGAGCGAGACCGTGCAGATTTCTAGGCTGGTCTCTATTGTTGAAAAATGCTGCAACCATACAACGTTTATTTGTTCTGCGATACTCATATTAGTGTTATATTAGCTTTGGTTTGAGCCCCATATTTGAGTTATACATTTTTACGATTTGGTTCTTTTTGCTTTGTTTAGGAGCTAGCCAGCAATCTACACTATCCAGAGCTCGCCGAGTTCAGCCTTAATCAGATGTGCAAGGGCAGATTTACCGGCCATTGGTCACAGACGCCCGGTAAATGGAGCGGACAGGAGCAGCTATTGGCAGCAGCAGCTGCGCAGCACTCGCAGGCGTTATTGAGTGCCAGCGATGCGGCAACGGCTCAACAGCGTCAGGCGAATCTCGTGCTCCTCGACTATCCCATGCAGTCGCAACAAGCGCTACAGCAACGCCTGCTTGATCCCGAGGAGCTGCAGAACATGCAGGTAAATCAGTCGATTCTCGTTATAAATATATTATGTGGTTTAAACCGTTATGTTTGTGGTATTGCAGCACCAGCAAAATCCTGTCGGATTGCTGCCCTTCTCTGCGGAAAATGCTACCGCTGGTGCGACCACACAGCAGCAGCAAATGCATCAAACACTGCCCAACAGCGCTGAGTTCCAGCTGCAGCATCCGCAACAGCAGCTAACACTGGAAGGTGATCCCGAGTTGAAGCAACAGCTGCAACAACTGCACCATTTGCAACAGCAGCAGCAACATTCGAATGCGCGCATCATTAAAGCCGTCGCTGCGGCAACTGGGCAACAGCAGCAGCAACAGCCAGCTGCTAATTTTGTGTACAATGTGGAGAGCGGCGAAAAGAATACGCCGCCAGTGCAGCTACTATTTCAGCTACCACCGGCCATGTCACAACAACAGCAGCAGCAACAACAACAGCAGCAGCTGGGTGATCAGGCAACAGATCAGCAGCAACAGCAACTGCTACACACTGAGCAACAGCAGCAGCACATGTTCCAGCATCGCGCTGAGCGACTGCTTCAGCAGCAACAGCAGCGACCACCCACACAAAACGAATTGGAGCTGGTGGCTCAAGAGTTGCTGATGCAGCAGCGTCAATCACCCGCCGTCGGACCAGTTGTTGGCGTTCAGGCATTATCCATGCCCCAGAGCCTAAAACAGAAACACTTTACTTTGCAGGAGCAGCTCTTGCTGCATCCCCCGCCGCATATGCAGGCGCCCACATGCGCACAGCATCAGGTAAGTGTGAAGCAGTTGAGTAGAGTACAATGGATCAGTTGGAATCACCTATACAATACTTCCAGGTGCCCACACAGACGCATGCAGGCTCCGTCGTAGTGCCTCAGCAATACACCCAATTTGCACTTCAGCAGCAGCAGCAGCAGCAACAACAACAACAGCAGACACAACAACAGCAGCAGCAAAATGAACTATCCATTTGGCCAATGGCCATGCCCAACGCAGCAGCAGCAGCAACGGCAGCTGGCACATCCAAATCCATGCCCGGCGGCATTGCCAAGAAGGCCATTGATAAGCAATCTCGCAAGGATCGACGCTGTTCCGGTTTCCGGCAAACACCAGCTGGCAGTCAAGGTAAAAGCAATAGCAAGGTCGCTTACATTCGGAACTTCCTAATTTTAAAACATATTTTCTTGACCAACAGTGAATACGAATCAACATCAGCAGCCGGCCGCAGCAGCAACGGCGGCGGCAGCAGCAGCAGCGGCTGCACAACAGCAGGCACAACTACAGAATCAGCTGGCGGTTGCAGCCGCCGCGGCAGCAGCCGTGGACAAAACCATTGAGATCGATTCAGAAACAGAATCCAATCATGATACGGCTCTGACGCTGGCCTGCGCTGGCGGCCACGAGGAGCTGGTGGAGCTGCTCATAAGTCGGGGGGCAAACATCGAGCATCGCGACAAGAAGGGATTCACTCCTCTGATACTGGCCGCCACAGCGGGTCACGAAAAGGTGGTGGACATTCTGCTCAAGCATAGTGCTGAGCTAGAGGCGCAATCGGAACGCACTAAGGACACGCCGCTATCGTTGGCCTGCTCCGGCGGCCGCTATGAAGTTGTCGAGCTGCTGCTCAGCGTCGGCGCCAACAAGGAGCATCGCAATGTTTCCGACTATACGCCTCTCAGCCTGGCCGCTAGTGGAGGCTATGTGAACATCATCAAGCTTCTGCTCAACCATGGTGCCGAGATCAATTCTCGCACTGGCAGCAAACTGGGTATCTCGCCATTGATGTTGGCTGCCATGAACGGTCACACGGCAGCGGTCAAGCTACTGCTGGATCAGGGCTCGGACATTAACGCACAGATTGAGACAAATCGCAATACGGCACTGACGCTCGCCTGCTTCCAGGGACGTCATGAGGTGGTTAGTCTTCTGCTCGATCGCCGCGCCAATGTCGAGCATCGCGCCAAAACCGGCCTAACGCCTTTAATGGAGGCGGCCTCCGGTGGCTATATTGAAGTGGGTCGTGTGCTTCTCGACAAAGGCGCCGATGTGAATGCAGCCCCAGTGCCAACGTCCAGAGATACAGCACTAACCATTGCCGCCGACAAGGGTCATCAAAAGTTCGTAGAACTGCTTTTGTCGCGCGGCGCCAGCGTTGAAGTGAAAAACAAGAAGGGGAACTCGCCTCTATGGCTAGCTGCACACGGTGGTCATTTGAGTGTTGTGGAATTGCTCTACAATCACAACGCGGACATTGATTCACAGGACAATCGTCGCGTCTCCTGCCTGATGGCCGCTTACCGCAAGGGTCACACCAAAATTGTCAAATGGATGGTACAATATGTGTCACAGTTTCCCTCGGATCAGGAGATGATTCGCTTCATTGGCACCATTAGCGATAAGGAGCTGATTGAGAAGTGCTATGACTGCATGAAAATCCTGCGTTCGGCCAAGGAAGCCCAGGCGGTCAAGGCCAATAAGAATGCCTCCATATTGCTAGAGGAGCTCGATTTGGAGCGTACCCGCGAGGAGAGTCGTAAGGCGGCCGCAGCACGCCGTCGCGAGCGCAAAAAGAAGAAGAAGATGGAGAAGAAAGAGGAGAAGCGACGCCAGCAACAGGTCGGCAATGGTGGGGACGACGATCAGCAGGGCGACGACGACGATGCCAGCGACAATGACAAGGACGATGACACCGACAAGGATGACGATGACGAGGAAGTGCCGCCAGCACGCGAAGAAGGAGATTCGGGCATTGATCAGGGCTCCTGCTCCAGCGGCGATACAAAGGCAGCACGCGTTACCTCCACCAACCAGGCGGACAATGTTAGTGCCAACGGCAGTGTCAATCCGCCAGCAAAGAAGACTAAAAAGCAACAGCAGCAGCAAAAAAATAAAGCCCAGCAACAGTTGGCAGCCAGCGAAGCAGCAGCCACATCGCCAGCTGTTGCCCCAGCGATGTCCACGCCTATTAGTAAGAGCGGCTTAGTGGTTAAAAAGATACCAGCAGTCACTGAGAGCGTTACTAAACTGCCGTCCAGTAGCAATCAGCCAACGGCTGGCCAGCAGCTGAAGCGCCAACTGGATGCCAAAAAGGAGGAATCGCTGGCAACAACAGCTACCCCTACAACTGCAACTGCAACTGCAACAGCAATTGCTACTGCTACTTTAACTGCCAACAGCAGCAGCAAGAAAATAACTAAGGAAACAATCGGCAATAAGCGGGAGAAGGAAAATCTGGCGCCCAAGGAGTCAATGCCGGCGCCCAAGCCACTTACTCCCGGTTCAGCCAGCAAACTGCAGCCGGTTAGCAATGAATCCGTCAGCAACATTGCCACACGCAAAGAGGCCAGCAAATCGAGCAGCTCATCGGCTAGCTCTGCGCAAACCAAGCGCAGCGAAGTCGACGGCTGGAAGGAGGTGGTGCGCAAGAGCAGCGCCCAACAAACAACCATTGTTGGCTCCTCATCTATTGGCGCCCTGTCGTTGGGCACTGGCGGCGCCTGCAGCACAAATGTGACGCCAAACAATTCGGCAACCAGCGTGAGCAGCGGCGCCGGTGGCAGTGGCGTTGGTGCTGGCCAGCATCATTATGCGGTCAGCAGCTCCAGTTCGAACTCATTGACAGCCTCAGTCCCAGAGATGACCTGTAAGAAGGTGCAGGTGCCGGTGAATGCCATATCGCGGGTGATTGGACGCGCTGGCAGCAACATAAACGCAATACGCGCCACCACCGGCGCCCACATTGAAGTGGAGAAACAGGGCAAGAATCAATCGGAGCGGAGCATAACCATTAAAGGTCTAACTGATGCCACCAAGCAGGCGCACATGCTCATCCTGTCGCTGATCAAGGATCCCGATGTGGACATACTGCAAATGTTGCCTCGCATCAACAGCAGCATCAAGGCGGGAGCAAATGGTGGCGTACCGATTACGTCAATGACTGTCGGCACTTGGGACAATCGCACTGCTGCTGTCGGTGCATCCGGCCCAATGGCTGTGGGTAATTATTCCTCGGCAGCGTCCACAACATCCACATCGTCAAGCTCATCGGCCAGCTCAGCGCCGGCCGTTGCCTACAGCAATGCGCAGGCGGCTCATAATGCTAAGCTGCCACAACAGCAACAGGCGATTTCCACTAGTGGCGTCAAGACACAAAGCGGACGTATAAGTGCCTCTAAATCGAATGCCACCGGCGCCAAAGCGTCCAGTTCAACGCGTGGCCAGAGCAGTCGGGCATACAGTAGTAGCGCACAGCAGCAACAGCTACCGGTACGTGGTGTTACCTCCCTATCGGCCAATGGTGTCTCCACTCAAGCCTCGAAATCCAAATCGGAAAATGCCAGCACGCTCAAATCATCTACAACGTTTGCCAGTCAAAAGAGCTCTTCTGCAGCCACACAGGGCAAATCCTCGCAGAGCTTTGGCATGAAGGCACCGACAACTGTAACGCAATCACCCAAAAAACTAGACGCATCTGGCATCATTGGCGCCACCGTTGGTGGACGCAACAGTGGCAGTGTTGTTGTTGCGCCCTTCGGACGGGGTAAGCCAGTGGGCAGCGCAAGTGTCTCCGTTTCACAGTTGGGCAGCAACAGTAACAACAACACATTGGCTGGACCAATTGGCACTTTCAACGTTGCCGATGTTGCCGCCGTAAATGCAGCTGCAGCAGCCGCTGCTGCCAGCAGTAGCAATAACAATGCAAAGACGCGCGCAGTAACGCCCATTGCGCCGCCCAGCAAGCGCATCACTTCGCCCATACCACAAATACAACAGCAACAACAACAGCAAAAGCAACAGCAGCAACAACAGCAGCCGCTGCAGCAACTTCAGCAGCAACAACAGCAGTCAGCACCACAGCTCCAATCCCAAACGAATAACAATCAACAAAACTTGGTTATCAATACAAACATGTTGAATGATATAATGGCTACCGATAGCTTCAGTGCCCAACTGGCTGCCAAGTTGTCCAGCGCCTATTCGCTCTTTAGCGACTATCAGCAATCGCAGTGGGGCAAACTGGCTGTCGATAGTAATGCGGCTGCTGGCGGCAACGGCAGTGGCACCGCTGCGGGCTGTGGTCTCAATGCCATGGTGGGCGATGTGCTGCCACAGGCTGATGCCTCCAAAGCGCCGGGCTATAATCGCAACATACTTAGCTCGCCGGTGGGTAGCTCCAAGGCCTCATCGAATCATTCGACATCACCGCCAGTGGGCAATGCAGCAGTCCCCATGCAACAGCAGTCCCACGGCAATAACCAACAGAGTGTGCAGCAGGCCCTGAACATAATCACCAGTGGCGCTGGCGGCAGTACCACAGCGGCAAGATCACCGCTTGTCGCAGAGGCAGGAGCCGGCGGCAATGGCGTCCCGACATCGGGAATAGTGTCTGTCAATGGTACACAGGGTCATTGTGATGGCAATAATGCGGCATCCGCTCACTCGCCGGGCATCATCAAGCCACCAACGGCGCCAATACAGCGACCCTCACTTCCCATGCAAATGAACGCACAGGATTCAACGACAGGCGGCAATTTCGGATCATCATCAGCCGCTGCATTAATATCAGCGCATGCTGTTATGCTCGATCGCCAGGTGCAGGATCTGCAGCGCTTGCATCGTCTGTATGACAAAGTAGGCACTCCGCAGCAACAGCACCAGCAGCAGCAGCAACAACAACAACAACAGCCGCCGCCCCAGCCGCCTCTCAATATCTATCCCATGGAGCCATCGCCATATATGGCCGACGGCACGTTGCGCCTTAATGCACGTCCCTCTGTGTTCGCACAGGGTAACAGCAAGGCACAACAGCAGTCGTCGAGTGGCGGCAATCCGGCACAGGCAGCACAACAACAGTCCAATATGTTTGCCAACCAGGGTAGACAAGCGCCTGGCGCACGTCAGCAGCCGGTGGGTGGAGCAGCAGCTGTGGCACAGCAGCGCTGGTATGGTGGTGCTTTGGAGTATCCAGCTTATAGTGGCCGTGATGTGCTGCATCTGGAGAATGGCGGCGGCGGCTTGGCCGGTTTGAGCTCACCATCTGCCATGTCACCCAATCATGATGACATACGCAAGATGCCGCGACCCATCGGCACCGAGCGCGCTGCCTCCTGGAAATACAACAACTTCAATGTGGGTGGGCTCGGCATGGACGATACACTGACAAGTTCACTGCCGCCGTGGGCGCATGAGCCCAAGGTACAGCCGCCTGGCCTGCAGCAGCAACAGCAGACGCAACAGCCGCACAATTGGTTAAAACAACACTACAGGCCATACAACAATGGACCCTATCCGCAGCAGCACGAGCCAATGAATGTAAGTCGCTAAGAACACAATCAATTTGTAAACTGATCAATTAATTTTATATTTGAAATTTTACAGATGCAAATGGATTATCACAATATGCAGCAGCAGCCCCAACCGCCTCCACAGCAGCAGCAGCAGCAGCAGCATGTTAATCTGATGCCATCTTCGTATGGATTTCAGCACTTTGTGGGCGCCCATGGCGCTACCGATGGGTCAGCCCATTTGCCCGACAAGGTTGAGGTCTGGGAACATGAGAAACATGTGGGTTTGGTGAGTTTTATCAGCTGGTAAATAAGCTTGATTCATTTAATAATGTGCTTGAAATCGTGCACACATATAGCAACCGCAACCCTGGTCAAACTACACCACCAACTGGTCAAATTGATGTGCCAGCGAAGACCAAGCAGCAGCCAACGAATGCAAATCAGCCTGGCATGCTGCTGAGGATGAGATCAATTGTGATCTGATCTGATGGGGCTGGCACATTTAAAGCATGGACAAGTCGTAGCCAATACAAAAAAGGAGTGCACAACACTACAGTAAATGAGCAGAGCCGTAATAAATATGCGGCTGCACGGAAATACACACACAGAAACACCTTCTTACACATCCACACACACACACACAGTTACAACCATTGACATCAATCATCGCCCAACTCTCAAAAGCAGCGAATTAAAGAAACTTGCCTTGTTCATTATTAGTTAACAATATAAGAATTCTTTAAGTTGGGCAACTATTTAAATTCACAAGTAACTTGGAATTTGGCAAATAATATAAAACGATTAAAACAAAAACTAGACCCTTAACACACACACTCGCGCACATACATGATTAGATAAACAAACAAACACACACGCCAGCCAGACAGAAATCATGGAAAAATTATATATTATTTATTTTAAATGTAATTTGAATAATTTGATATTCCTTGAAGTAAAACATGTAGAACTTACATTATTTTGTGTGATTAAAAGAAGGTATAATCGAAGAATCGAAAAAAGAAAACATTTAGAGGAAACCGCACACACACCTTTATTTTTAAGATAGAACTCAGTCTTATAAATGAAAAAAGAAAAAAAAAACACAATAATTTCAAATGAAATTAGCGAAAGCTAACAATATTTACATGCAAAAAGATTAAACAGATTATATATATATATATTCATATTTAATATTAATTAATAAAATGCAACACAACATGAAAATCGAAACTGTAAATCTAGGCGCGCACTTTCTCCTTTTTCTCTGAACACACATTTTGTGCAACTCCTCGAGGAGGCGACTGGTGGACAGGCAATATGAAATTCTAGCTAGAACGACAAACTGCAGGTTAAAAACTAAACAAGACAAAAACAACCACAAGAAATTACTTAAATACTACTACTTACCATTAACTACACTAAACTGTTAGTACATTTGCGAAAAATCTACGAAAAAATTAAGCGAATACATTGAAAAAAATTACTTATGTATTTAGCTAAGAACAAATTACACACACAAACATAAAACACACACACGTATTTAACAAAAACAAAATTTGAAACACTTTTGTTCGAAATTTTGCGTTGTAATTTTGACTGTTCTTTAGTTCTCCTGGAACTTGCATATTGGGAACAGATACTAAAAATGTAGCTAGTAGAAATTTGAATTTGCTTAATTAACTTAAAGTAAAACGAGCATACCACACATAAGCGTCAAGTAACAATTTAATATTACATTTAAAAAAATTAAACTTCAAAATGAATAAGGCGACGAAAACGTAACAGAAAAACGGCTTGCCAACTTTTAATGCTTATCCGACACTATGCGTAGGAGGTCTTATAGAGATAGATGAGCACAACAATATACATAGCATAGAGTGTGTTTTCCCAAATACAAAACATCTACACAACAACAAAAGCCACAATATGTAAAAAACATTTGATAAATAAAAAACTTGATAAAATAGAGCGCTGAACGGCCAAATGGCTGCGACTTTCGCATGGGCATTCAAATTGCTTTGTAAAATGAAAAAGAATATAACAAAAAATATACTTGTATATGCATAAATATATATATATATATATATATATATATATATATATATATATATATATATGCATATTTATTTATTCATAGACATGGCATACACTTGCATAAATACAAAATGATATGAAATTAACTAAATCTAAGTGAATAAAAACAAAAAACAAAACCGATATACTTTTTTTTGCCTGTTTGGTTTGTTTGTTTCAAACATTGTTTTAGCTGCAAGCAAATTATGTAATGAAAGCAAAATGCAAAAAGATACGTTGAAATCATTTAAAACTTGTCACACAAACTACACATAAATATATGCATACCCCACACACCAGACGGAAAAACAAAACAAAAAATATGAAATGAAATGAAACAAAACAAAACAAAAGTAAATAGCTGCTTGTGCAGAAACAGCCGTTATTAAGATCCTTTATCGACAACAGCATAATATAGAATTTTTTTCATGCGAAAAAATGAAATTTATAGATTTATTAATTTAAAAATTAAATTACACAAAAAGTACTTCAAATATGAATGGAAGTATGCATGCGAAAAATAAAAATAAACTAAAAAAAAAAACAAAACAAAACAAAAAAACTACATACATATATGATATACATACATACTATACGGATTATTATTACTCTTATAATTATTATTGTATTGAAGGAAAAATATAAGAACATTAAACAGCATAAATAAAAAGAAATAAAAACAAAATTTGTTTTGTGTTTCCTTAAAAGGGGTTTGTGACCATTTATTAAGACTCTCGGGAAAAATGTTTAACAATTATATTGTTTAGCTATGCTCCTCAAACGAAGGGCTCAATGGTGAACTCTACGACCGAACAGGGCGTGGTCAGCTCGAAAGCGTGCAACACGCTGGGATGTAACACACCAATCTTGCCAATGACCGCACTATCGTACATGATATTAGCGCAACGACCCGGAAAGTAGCTGGCATCTGTCAGGAAGAGAAATCATAATGAATAACTTCCAAAGACTAAATACATATGTATATATTAATATAAAATATATCTGCAGCTTACCTTCCGTTGCTTGTAGATAATAGCCCTTGTCGGCGCTTCCTGTCTTCCACGGCACAGAGAGCAGCTGCATCACACGGTCCAGCAGGCCATGCACCACCTCGAAGCCAGCGCTCTTGTTGCAATTAACAGCACACAGACGTCGCTCATTTCTGGCGCCCACCTCCGAGTTCTCGGTGACAACGACCACATCGCTAATTTCAAAGAGCTTCAGTGGCAGCGGCATCTTGCGATTGGCCACCAGCGTTTTCAGCAGACCCGACACCAGCGTGGTGCGCACCACTTGAAACTCTAGCGTCTTGGGATTGCCAATATGCACGACAGGCAACGCTTCAATATCTTTGTTCAGCTTTCGAGCAATATCATCGCGCGAGCAGAGCGTAAAGGTGAGCGCCTCCGTGAAGCCCGCCTGGGCTACCTGTTCCCGGAGCTGCTCCGTCAGTTTGTTAAGTGGAAATTGTTTAGCGATTTGCATAAAAGCTGGCAGTGATTTCTTAATGTTGTTGTAGCCAAAGGCAATCGCAATGTCCTCGTAGATGTCACAGGCGTGTATGACATCGTGGCGCGTTGGCGGAATCTTGACACTCAGCGCATCGCTATCTTTGAGATCAACGTCAGCTTCCAGATACATGCGTGTCAGCATATCCGCCAGCTTGGAGGCGGGTTCATTGATGCCAATGTAAGCATTGGCTCGTTTCACCGAGACGCGCTCCTTGCGAACCGACAGCTCTGGATAGGAAACGGTAGTGCCATCAGGCTGCACAACATTACATGGTTCGATCGTAAACTTCTTGGCACAATGCTCCGAAAAGAGGCACACAATGGTGTCCAGCACCACCTTGGCCTTGGTCAAATCTGTGGCAGTGCATTCAATGAACACATTCTTTGTTTTCAGCGAAATCTTTGAGTGATCTCCATTAATAATTGGCGGCAGAGAGAGCACCGTTCGATTAGAATCATAAATCACCGGATAAACTGGCGAATCGCGAATGATGGGCAAATATTGTTTGAGCTGTGCGTGTGTCGCATAAAAGTCCATCAATTGAACCCCATTCAGCTCCTGCGTTTGGTTTAGAGGCACAAATTTGATTTCTTCTGGCGCCAAAGCTTCATAGCTGAATGGTCCTTGTATGGTGTCGAGATCATGAGTACCAATTGCAACCAACGTGCGCTTCCTGCAAATGTTTTGATGCAGTTTGTCCTGCAGATCGATGAAGCTGTTGTAAGTGTCCGGCGTAAAGGTGACATTACGCAGCACTGCGGCCACTGCGAACGGACGGATCTGTGCCGTTGAGGACGCGATTTGCAGAACTTGACGCTGCTTTGGCTCGACAAACTTAAATTTGGGTGGTTTAACCCTTAAATCGTGTTTTAATAAATTAAGTTAATATTTTTCAATCTAATAATTTTAAAAAAATTTTAAATTATAATTGATGGTACTCACTTGCCCTGGAACACACGCAGACCGGTAACGAGTCCCTCCAGACACAACAAATCATATCGATTGGCAGGTATATCGATCCTGTAAATGATTTCCTCGCTGGCATCCGCCGCCGCCGCCACATCCCCCTGCTCCTTAGTCAGCATTTGCTTCTCTGTGGTCTGTAATTAGTTGGACGATGAAACGATGAAACATATTGCATCACTACTACACTTACCACTTCATCTAGCTCCAGGCCAAATGCAAAGCACAGATTCTGAAATTCATCATCGGCTGAAGGAAAAAGGGGTAAACAATAAATTATCGGAGTTCCACGTGGACTGCAAATACGGCTAACTTACTGAATTTCTTGCCGAGTGCTTCAAAGAGCAGATCACGTTTAACTCCAATTGTGGGCATGACGATGGCTTATACGGATAGCTGAGAGCTTATATGAATATTCCCAATATTTATGTTAAAAAATAATTTTAAATTATTTCTTGCTGTTTGAGTGTGTACACACTTAATATGCAATTTGCTGGCAATGTTATTTAACATTGCAGCGGCAATAACATACGAGGAATTTGCCTGCAAAACTGCTGTACAGATTGACAAGATAGCTTTGTTAAGGATTAAAAAGAAAATAATAACAAACAGGTGTTTAATCTAGGAATAACCTAGAAATAAAAAAGACTGAGGCTTCAGTTGAAATTTAGCAGAGGCTTCATACTGTTATAGCGTTTAACATGTGTATCGACACTGGTCTTGAAAGCTATCGATTGCGATTACACTGTATTTTCGATAGCATTAGTATTTTCACTGTTAATAATATACTAATTTTGAATTTGAAAATGTTTTGACTTAAAACAAATGAATGTTTTTTACATAATGGAACTTGTATGCCATATGCTATCAGCTTTACTGCAGCTTAGCTTCGAGTTAAAGTATATAGTTAGCTGAACACACATTACCGAAAATAAGCCACACACTGTGTGTTTTTGTGCTGCTTGTACGGATTCCAAATCAACAGAAAAAAGCGTGTGCTGACGGCAGCTGTTGTTGTCGCCTGGCGTACCTTTCCAAAATGTCCACATAAAAAAAAAAAAAAAATCGGAAGTAAACAGCGTTTAACTCTTTTTATTCCTTTTCTTTTATAAATGTGCCGTAATAACCAGTAAGAACGAGGTGTTTAGATACCACACAGTCCACAAACTGCACCTTGGTATTGGCCAGACCCAGGCAACTTAAGCAATTAAGCAGGCAACGCGACGTCGATTGAGCTCCTTGGCAGACGCACGTCATACGGGACCAAAAAAAGCCAAACATTTAAAAGAAAACAACAAAAAAACAGGGAACGCGTGTGGCCAAAAAGTTAATGAAGCGTTAAAAAATCAACTTGTGATCAGAAAAAGAAAAAGAGCAGCTCTTCACTTTAAACAGTTATAATAGCCGAGTCTCAGTTGACATTGAAAAAAGTATTTCGTTGTTCCTCTTTTAAGATCAGATAATTTTATTTTTTTATGTTTTATATATTGTTAATAAAAATTAAAAAAAGTTATAATACCATTTTTTAAAAACCGGGTCTTTGGTAAATATTTACAATTAAGAAACTAAATATAGTTGAATATTATACTCGAACTTTGGAACTAGAGAGCTCTTTTAACGACAAGACCTAATCTACGAAATTTATATATTGTTTAATTGAGTATTCATTTATTTTAAATACATTTTTGATGTTTTTAATGATGGGAACAACAAGGACTTTGGGTATGAATACAATCATCTATTGTAGCGCTGATCTATTTCCCTCATAAATATGTATTAAATTGGGCATTTCTCACAAACCATATTTTTTGGGTTGGGCCCCAAAGGAATAATCAATTTAAAAACGCCTTCAACTGTTCGCTGTTGCATTTTTCATAAGCATGTCCTTGCGCTGGCTTTGTGTTTGTTTGTTCAACCCTTGAAGAGATTGATTATTGTTTATATTTGTGCCTCTGTATGCATGTGAATGCATTGCAAACATACGCATCGTATTTTGTGGCATGCGGCCAGTCCGGTGCCAACGCATATCCATTTGAATTGGGGCAATTAAAGTGTGGTACAACTCACGGCTGAGTAACTCTATAAACACGTGATAGAAGAAAGACCTGGTCGCTGGTCCCTGGTCTCTGGTCCCGGTCCTGCGCCGTTCGTTCGGACAGCGATTTATCCTGCGTTTCTCTCTTTTTGTTATACCCAACACAACAATAGCAATTAACATTAACCCCTTCAATCCTGGCTGGGTTCAGGGGTGAGGGCGTTAATTCAGACACGAGCTCGTGGTCAATTTATCAAAAAATGCGACCAATTCCTGGAAAACGAAATAAAGTGATTATCAAATGCATTGGGATTCAAGCAAAATTGATCCGAACATTTTTCATCTTTGGGATAGTTCTGATTTGGCTTTTGTTCGGCGTCGGCTCATTCGTTTGTAATTATGCTAAATATTGATTTCATATTTGTTATAATTATGTTAATCATCAAATTAAAAGCAATGTCAGAAAATAATAGGATTGCTCAAAACAGTTCTTACAAGTAAGTTAAGATAATGCAAAGTGTTTTACAATTAAATGAATATGTTTTCTAAGATTATAACCTTAAAATATAACCTACAAATAATAGAAATCGAAAGAATTTGTAGTTAATTTCTGCAATCAATATAAATTTAATGCATTTGTACTCAATCTAAACATTATAATATTTTATTTCGGATTATAGAAATATTGCCTAAGCTCCTTGATATTCTTCTGTACATGGTTTTTGTTGTAAATATATGTTTCTGTATAATTAATTCGTTGCATTGCCGAAACCTTACCAGATCCTTTGTTCTCACGCCTGTGCCGCAAAAAGATTGCACTAATTGCTAACTAGTTAGTTTTTCACACGTTTGCTCCAGTTTCAATTATGTGGCACACCTTTTCCGGCACATCTGGCAAAATGGCAAAACACAAGTCATCAGATCTATTCATCACGTTGGTAATAAGTTGGGAACGTGTAACAGTTTCTTTTCACTTTCTTGCCAAAGTCACATTCTGTTACCTGTTAGCAACAATACTTAACTGACCTGCTGCTGTGTGGTCAGATTCATTTGGAACTATCTATATATGTACATTGTATATACATTAAGCATTATACGATATAGCGTAATCGTATCTGCGGTTGAAAATATCAATTTTCATAAAATGCAATTGTCACCTAGGGACCTCCATGAACACAAAACTGTCAACGGGGACAGATCCCAGAATGCTTCCGTCTGCATACGATTAGAGAGTAGGAGGAGATGCCCTTATCAAATTAAATTGACCCATTGCACACTTGTAGACACCAGACTCAGACCCATCGACCATCGAGAGGAAGGTTTATCTGATGCGCAATTTTTCAATTTCATGAGCTGATGTTGAGAAATGACCCAGCATCGATATCAGTTACGATTTACATTTTATTCTTACACCGTTGGCAAAGGCAAAGGCAAAAGGTAAAGGTAAACATATCAATTACCAACAATCGAGCCCCGTTGACAGAGATACTCGACTACAACATACCTAGATACATATATGTAGTACTACTGGTTACTTGCTTCTTAGAAAGTCATTTCTCACACTGGCCATTGGGATTTGTTTGTGTTTCATTTCAATTTCTTTTGTCTTGACCAGACCCAGGCTGAGACCCAAGCCCAGATCTAGTCTCAAGTGTCGCTCTGAAAAGTGTTGCTACTTTTGACTTCTGGCTAAGTGTTTTTATGGTAAAGCAACAGGCGCAGACAGTAGACCCTTCAGGTGCCAACAACTAACAGCACCTATGGGAAATTATATGAATTATAATAAACCGATTCCAACAGGGACATACAAAGTCCTTGAAACCGTTTGAAAGTTTCGCTTTTTTCGGACGCCGTCGCGACGCCTCGCAGCAGACGATTCCCCGGAATACCCTAGATATAAAGATACTATCTGAAAGGTAATATAAATCTTTTGTGAATGCGATGTCGAATGAGCCAATTTATAATCCATCATTGTGTATCAAATATATAATTAAAGTTAATTATAATGTATGTTGATTATACCAATTGTATCTTATGTTTTTATTTATTTCGTTACGAAAATATATTGTATGCAAATGAATGTATCATATGTAATATCTTAAATTATTAAAAATATTGACTGATATCTGTTGAATAGTTCAATTCTACTATATTCTAAAGATCATTTTAATTTTAAGGCAATATTTACAAATTTTTGAATAATAAGAATTTTCTATTCAAGGCGTCTATTGCATTACTACGGAAGTACGGATCTCAGGGAAGAAAAACCATATGGGGATATAGCAATTTAGACATAGGACATCTTCAAGTCGAACACATGCCCTTAGAGCTTTCTTACTTGCTTTTTAACAGCGATTGTTACCCTAATTTTTAGTCGTCTTTAAAAATGAAACGGTCTGATCGCCCGACCGCTGGGTCGGGGTCCCATCATCGGCAGCTCCAACCACGCGTTGGATCGCTCGTAATGGCACAATCAAAATAGCTAGCCGAGGCAGAGGCCGCGGTTGGGGCAGAGGCAGAGGCTGAGGCAGAGGCGCACGCGTGTCATTCTGGGCAGCAATCAAAGTGATGTGAAAATTGCGTTTGGGTTCAACAGGTTCGTGGTTCTGTACACCTTTTTTTTGTTTCTTGTATTTTTGTTTGCCTAAAGGTTAAACGTGCGAATTTCACCAATGAAAGACGGAGACTAAGGCTACAGGGAAGCTCGTGGACCAGGCCCAGGGCCTTTTTTGATCAGCGGTCGATCAATGAGAAGGCAAATGCGAATGCGAATGCGAATGCGAATATGCCACGGTTTCTTTTTCGGTGGTAATCGTAATCGTCTGACTTCTTGAGCTGCTGCTCCTGCTCCTGCTCCAGCTCAGCTTCTGCCATCATCAAGCGCGTACCGTACGCGAATTTTATATATGTATGTATATACAGCTAAAGCTAATTAAATGTAATTTGGTACTTCCTTTTCAGCCGAAATAATACATATAAATAGTATCTTTAGTTTACATTTTATTTCTCGCTCTTCTCAGCCGCCCCTCGGCTCATTATTATACATTTTCGTTTTCTTTCAGCGTTGGTTGAGACTTAAGGTCACTTCAATTTCATATACATACGTAGAACATTTATATGTATGTATATATGCATATATATATATATATATATATATATATATATATTTTTATGCAGTCCCAAGTTCAATGGAATTCGCTTAGCCTCGGTCCGTACTCGCACTTCAAACGCAACAATATAACAATTGCTACAGAGAGCCTAAAGAATTATACTATACTATTATTATAGTTGAGGAGAAGAACAGAAACCGAAACTTGTTAATTGTTTTGCGCTCGAGTGGCGGCCACTGGAGAGGATGAGGAGCGTGCACTTCGGTTTCCAGCGAAGAAACACTTTCCATTCAAGCCCAATAAACAGCCCATTGTGAAAAACGTCGGCCCATTCATGAAAGCACCTATAAGAACTATAAGAAGGGCACCGCGTTCCGTATCTGAGTCGGCAATTGTTGCTTTACAGCCAGCCGCCGCAAATTAGACGCTCAATTACTCTACAAAATTCCTGGATAATTTCAGTGCAGATCCAGAAGAACCAGGTACTGTAGCGAGTGCAGGGATTGAGGCACTCACATCTCCCTTCCTCTGCCTAATACGAAAGTGAATCTTGACCACGTGGTGTTTCTTTGATTGTAACCCTTCGCTTAGACGATCATTTTTCATAATTTATCCTTCCTAGCCACATCCTTCCGTAAAATGTTCTCACACTTGACCCGCTGTGTTGCGGATACGCCCGCCAAGGATCGGAAGTTGTTCCAGCATCATCCTAGGCACGCAGTTGTTGTTGCTGTTGTTCTCGAAATGTTGTTGCTCAACAAGCGAAGAGAAAATCTTATTAAAAATTGTTATTTCTTTCGTGGCCCTTTTTTCTTGGTTTCTTGTATTTTTTTGTTTTTTTTTTTTGTATTTTTTGGTGTGCGTTTTTATTGCTTTAATCATTTTTATTTTGTGCGGCTTCCGTGCCACCTGTTATGGCTATCGTTTGCAGCGAAGGTGTAGAAGGAGCAGCAGCAGCCAGAGGTCCTCGGATCCTTCAGGCCTTTTTGATTTTTCTCAAGTGATTGCGTAGTTTTCATCTTTTGTGTTGCGCTCTTTGTTGTAGTTCTCACTGTTTCAAATTTGAATTGATCATTGCATTTTGATCTGGGTAAAGGTAACGTGGGATCGCTTGAGCAGCTTCAGCCTATCAAAATAGCAATCACAATTTGTCGATTATAATGCCTACTTCCGATTCCGATTGCGACACGAATGTGAATGCGGCATGAAATTAATTTTGGAATTATAAGAATTTCAAGAATTATAAGAATCATAAGATAAATTGCGCTTGTAAGATGAATGCCAGCGAATTAGTCAAAGTAGGCTCAGGATTAAGGTCAGCCTGGCGCCAAGCAGTTGCCAAACATCATCAAAGATCATCAAAGATCACCAAAGATCACCAAAGATCACTAAAGATAGCCATCAAAATGTTGGCAAAACAAATCCCAAAGACACACACAAAAGGCGGCTTCAAAGTCGAGCCGTGCGACAAAAATGGTTACGCTTTGCTCTGATCCCATCAGATGCAGATATGAACGTACATACATATGTATATAGTTGCCGGCAGTTGTGATAGCCATCAGTATGCAATCTATAACAACAGGCTGCCTGCGGGCGTGCCCAAACAATGACACAGTGGGCGCTGCATTAACCTTTCCAGGACCAGCCTGTGTCCTTTCCGACCCTCACCTGAGCGTGTGTATAATCTAGTTTTAATTTTCATGGGAATTAACCCATGCCCTTACCAATTTGTGTGTAAACAATGTGCAATTTATGCGATATATGTACATATCTATAAAAAAAAAAAATTGTTGAAACGTTGCTGATTCTCCCTGCCGTTGTCCTGTCCAGTCCTGCTACGGTTTCAGCTATTTGCTTTGATTTTCACTTGACTTTTTGCACTCGAGCGCTGTTTGACTGGAGTGTATATATCCGTATTTTCATCAGATGATTGTTTTCTTTTTTCTACCCTCAGTGCCGTTAATATTTGCACAGCAAGTCAAACAGTTGGCGCATCCTGGCGGACAATGAAACAATGTTACAATATTGTCTCGACAGCTGATTTCACTTGGAGTTTGTCCAGCATTTGCATATTTAATTTGCCTTTAATGAATTTTCAATTTGACAATTGGCAAAATGCCGCACACGAACGCGTCGGGGCCACCCACATGAAACATATCATGAGAACATGAAACGTATCGCATGCAATCCAGCATCCCAGTGCCTCATTCCAATCACCATGTTGCATGTTGCCGTCCTGCTTCCGATTGACTTTCGCTCTTCGCTTTCGTTTCGATCGAATGGCATCGGTTGCTGGAGACTGAAGCAGCACAGTGTTAAATGATAATAAAATAAGTAACATACAAATTTTTCAATTTACGTGAAAAAAATAACTGGGCTACGGGCTGCCGAAAATGCCGAACATGATCGTAGCGCATTTGGAGTCCGGACAACACTTTCACGGCCCAGAGGGACTTGCTAATGGTAGTCGTTGACATGCGCCTACTTTTCTTCATGATTGGCGTCTGTACTGCTCCTACATGTTCCACATACCGAAACTCTTTAAGTATAGGCATATTTTATTTATGAATAACTTTGTGCCTTAACAGGTTGACAATCTTATAGGATATGGTTAATTTTTTGCTGACCTTTATGTTTAATTTATATTTTTAATTGTTTTTTATTTCGTATATTTTTTAAATTTTTTCAGGTTGATGAAGGATTTTTGAGATTTGGTTAAGTTTATGTCTTACTTAGTTTATTTTTGACTCAACTCTATTCAAACATGTATGAAATCTTTAAGGCTCAATTTTGTTATTATAATTTTGAACAGTCCAAAGGTTGTTCAAGACACTTACTTCTATGTGGGTGTTTAGATTCTCAAACTGCATGCAACATAGCTAAGAGAGCCGATTAGCAAATTGTTGGAGCGAACTCTGCTATCACAAATGTCTCAAAGTCAAACAAACATATGTACATAAATAAATATAGTTGTGTTAGATTAAGTTAGATTTTAAGTTAGAGCATTTAAATTTCGATAAAATTCAACGATTTGTTGTTAACCGCTTTTGGCATGCGCTTTCTGGAAGCTGGTCCACATCAGATCGCTTGGATCGCATCCACATGGCAGAGCCAGGACCAGAACTTCAGACACAAGTTGCATTTATGCGTATTGACATGAAAAGTATGACCCGTTACACAATGGATGTGAATGTGTGTATATTGAGGTATATGCCGCATTGTTCATATTTAACCGGCTATAAGTGGCTGAAGTTTTGGGATCACTCGTTAAGTGACAGGCACGCAAGGCGCCGTTGAGTCCGGGTAGAGAGCGAACCTGAAGATGGCTCTGTGAATAGCTAACCCTTTTACCCCGCTCCCTGTCGATCTCTCTCTCTCTCTCTACCTGCAGCACGTGTGCCCTTTTAACATGATGTTGCTTGTTGTTGTTGTTGTGGTTGTTGTTATTTTGAATGTTGTAAGTTGTTGTCAATGCGCATACAAATTCAAATCGATATGCAAACGTTTAGTTTGGCGGATGCCGCAACATCAGCCAGGATCGATAAGCAAAAACTTAACAACCAGCAGAGGGTTTATCCGATACGATCGTCGTATCGTTGGCTCGTCTCAGCTGCAGGTGTAACCGGAGGCGTCACATGCACAACTGTCACTTGTGCGCACTCGCACTCGCAACCGTAGCCGAGTCCGCAATGTACTCGTAAATTGCACTTGCCACAGAACAGAGGACGCTGGACACACGAGCAGGGGTTGTTTTCTTGGCCAATAAATTTGTTGTGCTGCGCTTGCTGCGGTTTGTTGTGTGACATTTTTATCTAATTGACAACGTTTTATTGCCGCCTGTACTCTTAGATGTGCCTGCCAGATAACCAAGGGTAGCGCAAAAATATTCAAAAGGACACTCACTGCTCCTTGGGGCGTGTGCTTCTGCGGCCCACACATCAAAGCCAGCGGCGGCATAAAGAGATTTTTTAATATAAAAATCTACTTGCACAATATGATTTCCAGCGAATCATTACGTATTGCTGGGCGTTGCTCAGGATTGGGATCGACCACCGTGTGTGTGTGTGTGTGTGCGCCTAAATTCGCTGTCTCATGCTCGGGGTACAACTAAATTGATGCTGCATCGCTTTGGCTATATTAATTGTTAGCGCTAAAATGTTAGCCTAACTATGCGAGTTAGTTAGCGCCGAGCACGCTTATTAGACAAGGAACTCATCCTCAACCTCTGCCTTCCAAGCGTGTCCTTGACGCTTGGCTAACAAGCTGGCGCCGCGCACATTCGACCCTCAATTGGGAAATTTTTGCCAGGTTGTAATAAACATGATTTTTCACTGCGATATCACTTTGGGCATGCCGAATCGCCTTGTCGGCGGCAAATTTGAAAAGGTGTGGCCAGCAGGTAAGGATTAGGGTTTCTCTTGGCCAGGCATGAGTTTGCTTAGCGGCTCAGTGTTTGGTCTTGTGGCCCGGCAACGATTTAGATAAGATGCTGCTGGCCATTTGCTGCTGACAAATCATTGTTGGCATCTTCAATATTTTGGATTCCTTGCAAATTTGGCAGCGTAATCCTGTTATAGGTTTGTTTGCATTTCCGCCCCTGTTCCGGCCGCCAGCCTCAACCCCATAATCATCTTGTTAGCGGCTTTAGATTGCCGCAGATACGCGACAGCGCATCCTTCCTTCTATTGTGCCTCGCCAGCGCCATTTTGCACTGTGCCCAAAGTTGATGCTGAAGCTCAGCCAGGCAGAGTTGCAATTCAACTCACAACGGCAACAAAACTCACCATCGATTGCCATTGGCTGTTGGTCAGGCACGGCACGTGCTGCCAACTGTGCAGGTAGGTAGTTAGGTAGTCAACTTGTTTACCTGTCCCCTTTGCCCTGTTCCTCTTACCTGCTGCCCTGGCGTGGTGGGTTTTGCCTGAGCGTATAAATAGCGCTGCCAGGATGAGCCTTGAGTCATAAACTTGCAAGCAGCCACAGCGAACGGTTCAAGTTTTTTATTGCACACAAGCAGTTGAGAATTATATTATTTTAACATGTCGTCCAGTGAGATATATCGCTACTATTACAAGACGTCCGAGGATTTGCAGGGCTTCAAGGCTGGCGCCACGGAGCCATACTTTAATCCCATGGCCGCTTATAGTCCAAATGTGACGCACTATCAGTTCAATTGCAATACGCTGGCCAGCTCCAGCAACCATTTGTCGGCCAATGGTTTCATCAGTTTCGAGCAGGCTAGTTCCGATGGCTGGATCACCTCATCGCCGTCCAGCCACCGCTCCGAGAGTCCCGAGTATGTTGATCTGAACGCCATTTACAACAATGGCTGCAACGCCCTGCCTCAGGTTCAGCAGTTTCCACTGACGCTGGAGCAGCAGCCGGCACCAGCAATGGCAGCAGCACCTCAGCTAACCGCTCAGCCTGCTTTGGAGATTATGGGTTCACCCAATGTGGGCACCTGCAAGACGGTGCCAACAGCAGCACCAGCGACGAAGCCCAAGCGAAGCTATACACGCAAGAATCAGCAAGTGTCAGCTACAGTCACAGCAACTGCCACAAGCACAGCCACGCCCACTTCTCAGTGCAACAACTCCAATGTACAGCTATATGGCAACGACTTCCAGAGCTTCGATTTCGACAATTCCGCACTGTTTGATGACAGCGTGGAGGATGACGATGATATGATGCTCTTCGACGATGACTTTGATGGCGATGGCAACGAAGGCTCCTTTGACCTGGGCGATGGTGACAGCGAGGATGCTTCGGGCAATCCCGACGCACCAGCATCCGGTGCCGGCAAGAAGCGACGCAACAAGCAAATCTCTCCGGTGGTCAAGCGCAAGCGCCGCCTGGCTGCCAATGCACGTGAACGTCGCCGCATGCAAAATCTGAACACAGCCTTTGATCGACTGCGTCAGTATCTGCCCTGTCTGGGCAACGATCGCCAGCTGTCCAAGCACGAGACTCTGCAAATGGCCCAGACCTACATCTCGGCCCTGGGTGATCTGTTGCGCTAGGAATCTGCAGCGAACATTCATTTGCCAAATGTTGTACCTCTCCTGTATATATTGTATGTGTATGTCAAACTAGTGCCCAGTAGTAAATTATTACCTAAGTATTATGCTGTTTATTGTTTAGTTTAAATAGTTTAAATAACATATAAAGACTTTAAATAAAAATAAAACTAAAACTTAAATACATAATTTGAAAGGTTTATTATTCTCTTTCTACCCATGGCTTATAGGTACCAGAACATTGCTATTGGCAGTGGCAAATTAGAACCCGTGCCGATAATTGTACTTCTAGGTTTAAATATCGTAATATTAAAGAGGCTAAGCTATGTCCAAAAACACAATGCTTTGGAAAATTGGTTTAGTTTTGACAAAGTTATGGCCTTGGAAAGCTAAAATTCTTTCCTCACATGCGATTTTGTAGAGCTGAACTTGAACTCAGAATTTGTTGGGTCGAATACGACATGAATTTTGTACCAAAAATATGGTTTCTATATTTAAAAGTAGTATTAATAAGGAGGCTAAACCATGACAAAAAGACATTGCTTTTGAAAATCTGTTCACTTTTGGCGCAGCTATGGCACTGTAAAAATGCATAGTATATGTATGGTCAGTAAAAACTCCTATTTAAAGATTGAGTAAATTCGATAATTTATTTTAAATCCCTTATAAGGAATATTTTTTCACTACTATTAAAACTAAAAATTTTGACGCTGATATTGGAACTGTTTGCTCAATATCCGTTACATAATCCACCTTTAGCTGGCAAGTAGAATACATATATGTAAACAGTTTGCCAGCTTAAGTTATAAGCTCATCAATCTGTGGCAATCTGAAGTTCACTTAATGTCTTCACCTTTTGCGCATTTCTTGGCGCTTCCTTTCCAGGCGCCTCATTTATCGCAGTGCATCGATTCACACACAAAGCTTTGGGTTCGACTTTATTATATGGAGCAAGGTGATCGATTTGGCGCTTCGCGATCAATTTGTAGACAGTTCACCGAAATAAGTCGGCCAAAAAACAAATACGCGAAAAGTGATCGCCAAGTTTCGGGTTTGAAGAGCTGGAACAGTATTGTGCCGATAATTATACGGCACAGCGCACCGGAGTGTGGCTGCCAAATTAAGTTAAGTGTGGGGCTGATCTGTTTTCAGCAGTCGCAGTCGCAGTTGGAGTCCCGAAAAATCATCGAGCGCCACTCACAAATCGTTTAAAGCGAACTTCGATTGATGATCGTTGCTGGCGGATAACCGACAAAGACTAAGGCTATGGCTAAACTGGCTTAAGCTCCGATTTAAGGGCGGCCAATTCATTGAGCCGAAAGCGGAGCAGTTCCTGGGGCAAGTCAGTCAGGTCAGCAGCGATTCAATCATTCGGAAGATACAAAACCAATTTGTTGATAGCGAGGCGACTGACGATCGGCTGCCACAATATAAACAATCACAATGCGAATGGGAATTGGGGGGGATGAGGGCGCGGCAGGACATTGTTACGTGGGCAGTTTTTTGTTTGTTTTATAAAATGAGTATCGGGCGTTGCCAGAGAAGCAAGCTCTTTGCAACCCGAACTGGACAATCAAAAAAGGAAATTCACATAATTAGTTAGCGGCGCGGCTTCGACAGCGCTTCGTTAAATTGTTAATGACTTCATTTAGAGTTCGGGCGTCTCCCTCGCATTTAGCTAGCTATACACCTACCTGTACGACAGTGGCAATTATGAAGGCAGCCCCAATATCCTGTCGCAGTCACTGCTCTGGTCAACTGGGATCGCTCTCTTGTTAGCGACAATTTACGGCTTTGAACGCTTCCGCACAAAGCGTCGCCGTCAATTTGTCAATTACACAAATTGTTTAGGTCTCGAACTCGCCACGACACCAACACCAACACCAACACCAACAGCAGCAGCAACAACAGCAACATCAACAACAAAATAACAAAAGATGCGTCTCGATTTTGGCTGCGATGGGGTCTCTTCCTGCCAAGCTTCGATGGCTTTGTGCAACCGAGCTACGTTCCGATCGCTGTGCAGCTGCACAGATTCGATCCAGCTTCCATCTTTGACCAAAATGCAACTGCTCGCCAATACAATTAGTTAGAATTCATGAATGGCAATGGGAATGGGAACTTCTTACGTGCAACCGACCCCAGGCAGCTTTTGGCAATGCCGACGCTGTCGTTGCTGCAACCACATCGGGAGCAGTGGCAGCAGCAGCAGCAGCAGTGGCAGCACCAGCAAAAGTCGGTGTTTCAGTCCCCAGTTGTGGAGTCTTGCATGTCTTTGTCAATTTATAGACAGCTTGCCTGAGCATTATTAACACGTATTATTATGCGTTCGACTTGGGTTTAAGTTCCAGTTTCGGCTTTAGGGTACATCGCCCTGTTGCATATATTTTGTGGGTTTTTCGTTGCTGCATCGGCAGCAGGTCGTAAAGGAATTAATGTTGCTAAAATTTGTCATGTCCATAATTGGCGCGCTTTATTTTGAGGTTTTTTGGGTTTCTGGCCATTATTGTGCTGCAACAGTCGGTTTAAGCAGTTACCGATCTTAGTAAGCATAAGTATATCTGTATCTGTGTTAAACAAGTTAATGAGCTTTAACACCATCAATTTGTCACTTCTTATTAGCTTCCCCACGGGCCATGGGGCATGTAAGTTTCGATATGGTAGACCGCAAAACAAGCCCACTGAATGCTGACAGCTAATTGGGCCTTAAGTTAGTTGCAAGTGCAACAATAAGACATACATCAATAATAAGATTGTCAGACTTGTTAACTTGTGCTTATCCTTATGCCAAGTTTATTGCTCCTCATCATTAGTTACTGTCAGGATGGAATTATAAAAAACGTAAAGGAAATAAACAATTTGGAGTTTTTATATTTTATCTCATAGATACACGTTTTTGAATAGATAGAGATATATAAGTCAAGGTGTTTTATCATAGGTTCCGATTTGTTATTAAATGAAATCAAATATAATCATAGTTTCTATGTATAAAACAAAATTGTAAAAATAATACTTTGGTATAAGAATAATAAAATATTATTTTGTATTATTAAATTTTATTTTACATCTCAAAAAATTATCTACATTCGAGCATTTTTATTCTGTACTTGCGGTTATGCCATATTTTTTTTAAATGCCTTTTTTTAACATTTTCAAAGGAGGTTTTCTCATGCTTTTCTGAACACATTTTCCTTGCTGCAATTCAAAGGACTATTAAAAAACCAGACAAACCGCAACAAATTTTGTTGTTTTTTATTTATTTTCAGAATAGTTTTGTTTGAAGTGCACATAGTTTCCGTTTCCGCTGGTTTATTTTGGCATTGTTGTGTGAACATTTTACGCTGATCCTTTAATTGTTGCGCAATAATTGCCTGCGCCAATGCGGACCCCAAAAAATTGTAAAAGAAACTGCGATTGGCTGATTGATGCGAGTTCTGGTCTTGGTCGTGGTTGTGATCTGTGGCTGAAACTGAAACTGACGAATGCAACGGTCCACAACAACGTAACCTTTGCCGATCCTGCATCCATTCGCGTGTGTAACGATCTGTGTTTGTGTGTGGGCCCATTTTGGACTTAGCCAAAGTCAAAGTCGAAGCCAAATGATTGCAATTATTAAGCCATAAAACGGGCTGAGTTAAATGCCAAGTCTGTAATTAGCGACACCAAATCACACCGGCCACGCCCGCCACCAGCATTGTGTGCGGCCCGACTCGAAATCCGGAGAAAATGCCAAACGGAAAGAAAGATCGATACTTGTGCATGTGTGTGTTGGCTTACCTGGACGGGGAAAGTCAAAGCCAAGTATTGATCGCTGTTTGTTTAAGGAAGTTTTGCCCAGTGGAAGCAAACATAGCGGCAATTAGTCAAAGATTTGCTACGCTCATCATTCAGCCATCAATCAGTAGCTCCGATTACCGATGTTGAACGTTGCAGGAGCAGAACAGATTTCACCGTTACACGTTGACAAATAATTCGCACGGCCGATCGCTCGACTGGGCAACTCAATTAGCCACACAGACGCACCGCTACAGTTGACTGACTTCACATGCTGCTGGCCCAAACAAACTGGCCAAGTAGGTGGCACTCATCAAAGTCTAAGCCTTCGCCCTTGCCCTTGTCCTTGTCCGTGATCCGAGTATCTCACGCTGCAGCCAACGATCAACGATCAACGGTCAGTGGCCAGTGAAAGTGCATCAAAAATCAAAGTCGACGTTGATTTTGTGACAATATTTGGGCGAGGCATCAAATTAACACAGCAAAAACAAAGATGCTACCAACGATGCAGAGTCAAGAAATAAAAAACAAGCTAACAATAAAAAATAAAGAATAACTAAGGCATCGCATTCTGAATGCCCTTTGAGAACTTTTTACAGCAATGATTAAGAAAACTTTTTGTGGATTCTATAAATTGGAAACATTTCTACAATTGTAGAATTTTTTGTTTTATTCTTAGATGTAGACCCGAGTAGGTAAAATTAAGTCAATGCATCAGTATTTCAGATAATAGGAATTTCTTACAAGACCTCAGGAATTCTTCAAATCTATTTGAAAATCATAACAAACTCACGTAAGGGTATTTAAGTCCAAATCCCAAAGCCCTAGCTGTATTTTTTAACTGAAATTGCCACACGCAAGCCATCGCCATCGCTTTGTCACGTCAAGATGGTAAGAATGGATCCGAGGAGGGATGCAAAGAGACAGGCGCATTCGGCGGAGAGAATTTTGGTAAAGATTCTTCTCTGCGCCTGGTTTGCGTCTGGTTGCGGTCTGTAATTTTGTATTCGCATTCGGGGGTCATTTGATACAGTTTTCCAGCTCATTTGCTTGTAATTGGGCACCAGAGGAGTTCGCGCTGGCTCCGCACGAAATCTCTGTCCCGTTGTCTGTGCGTCTGCGTCCCAGCGGCTGCCAACTTTCGGTCAGGTTGACGACTTTTCAAATTATCAGTTAAATTTTGGTACTTATATATTTATTAATCAGGATTTCGTGTGAAAAATGCGACCAGGGTGCGCTCATATTCGGTGTTTAAGCTCAGCTCAGCAGACAACAAACAACAACAGCAACAGCAACAACATGCCACAGCATTTACCACAGGACAGCAGCAAATTTAATGTCAACGACGTCGGTGGCTTTGGCATCACTTCGACTTTTGTCCACTTGGCAACTTGTCTGAAGCATTTATGGACTCTCAACCTAAGAGTGTCTGTTTTTTTTGTATTTCTTTTTTCGTCCTTTTCTCATTCCACGTCCACCTGCAAAGTCTGGATTTTGCCCGGCGCGACTTGTTCTGGTTTGTGTAGACTGCGTGTGAATTTAATCCCTTGGCCCCAATTATTCAAGTAATTAAGTATTAATGTGCGAAACTTTATCACCTTTAACGACGACGCTGCAAGTCGTGATTTTCCAGGCCATTTGTGCTTAAACGCCTATAAATGTGGGGCTTCAGATTGGAAATTGCAAGGGAACGTAAATATTATAGAACATGCCAATCAAAGTGTGTTATCTGCAGGTGCACAAGACAGAAGAAAACCATTAACAGTCAAATTTATTTTATATTTTCTTACAAAAAAATCATTATACATTCATACCTATGTGGATAGAGATTAAGGGATTAATTTGAATACCCAAGAATATAGATATCTAATTGTAGAAACTTTCTATACAAAATGGATAAGATTATTTAAAAAGTTAAGAATATATTAACAATTAAAAGAGAGGAGATTTATCACAATCAGAATAATATTATAATTATACTTAGATTAACAAATAGTTAGGTAAGTAAAAGCATTCTGCACATCTCAAATTAGCAACTTGATTCTTGATTTAAGTGATTGTTATTAAAAACAGCTAGATCAAGGATGCCGCATTGCGCCGCCAAAGGATAGCTGATCTACGTGCAATTAGCAGATATAATCCGTGTGATTCCACCCAACTAAAATGTCAATAACAATAAATTCCTTGGCAACTATGGCACACACATGAGATTCTTCGCTCCTAACTCTGACTTCAGAGGAAATCAAGATATGGACAGAGAGCAAGGTGATTACGTACGAAGAGCAGCTCATAACTGTCAAAATCAGGCAATCAATTGATTTGCGCATTGATCGGCTTCGAATCGGAGGATTGAGAACTGAGGACCGCACAGGATTCGGATCGCTTCGCACAATATTTTAGAGGCGTGTTCCGGCTGTCAACATTTTATGTTGGTGGTCAGAAAGTCAACTTGTGGTCGCAACTGCAACAGCAACCAAATACCGATGCTGAGAACCGTGCGGGTGTTCCCACTGTGTCCAGGCGCAGGTCCTTGAGCGCACCGAATAGCCGAACAATAGCGCTCACGATTTCCCGCCCCGGTGAGTCCTTTGTGCGTACGCAGGACACAAAGGCAACTACTTACAACACATTATGACACGAATTTGGAAACCAAAACCAAAAACTGCTTGACTTGAGAATAGGCATTTTATTGCCCACCACAATTCCTGATTCATTGCTATTACTCTATTTTATTTTCCCTTTCTCTGTGCGGCTTGTCCTTGGGCTCCTTTTGATGCTGACCAACCGCTTTGAATTCGCGTGAACCAAATCTAATTTTATTGCTTAATTTTTTTGTATTCCGCGGCGATTTTCTAATTGAATTGCGCGCTCTGTAAAATTTTACATTTGTCTCTGCACACAAAGTTCATTATTTATTTCTATATCTCAACATTGTAATGTAAATTAACTTTCTGTTGCTGCTGACTGCTATTATGTTCTTTTTTTTGCTTGGAGCAAATTTTGTAAATAGTCCCAAATTCTCTACGCCTTTGGCATCGGTAATTTATTAATCGAGGCAATTTATTATATTCATTTTAGTTTGGTAGATAACTTAAAGGTAATGAGTTTGACTAATTGTCTTCAAGAGCCTGAAAATTTTAATAAAACAAGATTATATTTATTCCCTGAACCCATTAAAAGTGGGAAAAAGGGTATAATGGTTTTGTGCAAAAGTATGCAACAGGCATAACAGCCATCTCCGACCATACTTAATATTCTTGATCACTATCAATAGCCGAGTCGATATAGCCATGTCCGTCTGTTTGTCCGTCTGTCCGTCAGTATGTACGCGCGTTTCTCAGAGATTACAAAAGCTAGAGACTTCATATTTGAAATGAAAGTTCTCGTAGTGCCGGGACAATACAACTTTCGATTCCAATCCAGTGTATTTTTGAGTATAGCTTAAAAGAAATAAGAGGTAGAGGCACCAAATTTGGTATGTATATTCTCCTGTATCATGCAGAAGTAAAATATATATCACTTTTGGGATACCTCTCCCCAATTTCCCAGAAATCGAAAATACGTTTTTTAAGAGGTATGACCTTCGGATTTTACATAGTCATTTATATGCCATATTTATGTCCTACAAATTTCATTACTAACGGACAATAAACAAAGAAGTAGTTTACAATTCAATGTAACATAGTTTGGGGCCAATGGAAGAAGAAGAAGCAAAGCAATTGCGTATATGTATGAATACAGATAATGAATTATGAATGTAAGAACTGGGTTCAGGGTATCTCCTATACGGGCACTCTCGACGAGAGCACTCTAACCTGTTTATACTATCTTTTTTCGACAAAAAAAAATCCTAAATTTTATTTTTTCAAAAATTCATAACCTTGAGATGTATAATGGAACAAGATGCTAAATAATGATCAACATGGCCACGGGATTGACAATCAGTTCAGATTTGACAAAGTTGTAGCAGTTTGAAGTCTGGAACGGTCATTTATAAGGAACTTTTCGTTTTTTTTTGTCAAGTTTTTCTCGTAATAATTAAAGTATATATTATTATTATATGAATACAGTATTGTTGATTTACTATGGTTTATTATTTCAGCTCTCGTAAAAAGGTCTTAAAATTAACGAAATATATGTGCGTATTTGTATAGAAATTATACTTATTATATTAAGGTACACAACCACCATCACCATTCTTCTATGATTTTGTTTTGTAATTCTTAGGAGCAGCCTTATGCCCTTATCTATACTCCTGTCCCGACCAGCTGACGTTGGTTGGGCACACGTGTTCATAGCCATGCGCGCCAGTTTGAGTCTCAATTTGGATTTGTAAACTGAGCCCGAGAGGACCCGAGAGTGGTTAACTGAGCTGCATCTGTGTATCCTTGTCGGCATCACACCTTCTCCACTCTTGAAGTCCACCAGCCAAGCCAGCACAACCCTTTCCAATTTGTCTTGGCGCACTGCTACCCATGTCCTGTAAGCGGTTTATCCTGCTGTTGCTTTTGCTGTTGCTCTTAATGTTGCTGTTGCCTTATTCTCGGTCACTCTTCCTCACTCGTGCTTATCGGAAGTCAACAGTAACTGTTGAAGGGGCAGCGGGAGCATTCGGCTTCCTTGAAATTGTATAGTAGTAACTGTTGTCGAGAGCAGCAAAATACCGAACCGTAAAAAAACGCAGCCAAAAAGGAAAAAGGAACTCACGAAGGAGAAGCGTAGGCAAACGCAACGGCAACGGCAAATGCTACCCAATTTTGAAGTCAAAGTAGCACCAGATGACGGCATGTGCCGTCCGTTTGTTCTGAGCGATCCTTTGGGCAGCATATGTTGCACTTTGGCTTGAGTGTTGCTTCTATCTCGCTTTGGCTACCAGTCTGCAAGGCTAGTCCTTTTTGGCAGGGTTTCACTCGCACGCCACGCGGCTCGCTCCCTGCCAGCAATAGCAGCAACAGCAGCAGCAACAGCAGAAGCAACAGCAGCAGCAACAGCAGCACATCAAATAATAATAATAATAATGATAATTTCTTATTGTGTTTAGGCTCAGGTCGAATCCAAGGCGCGCCAGTTGGTTCCAAAAACCTCAAATGCGTAGGACCTGTAGAATAGTAATTCCAGCTAGTAGACAATTCGAGATGTCCTGCGGCACCAAACTGTTTCGATAAGTTATCATGAAGTTAAGCATCAATCAAAATTAAAGCCCCAAATTGAGTCCAATTAAGTCAAGCAGAGACATTAAACGCTGCCTGAATGCAAAGAAGTAGACCAAAGGCCTCGTAGAGCCGAGAATTATCATGGAACAAGCGTCTGTCAGGGTAAACATGATTAAAATCATATTAATGAATACATTGTTGCTCAAGAATAAAACGAAATGTAGAAAGTTTCATCAGATTGCAAAATAAATGTTGCTGCGATTCCAGCGAAGAAGCATCGTTAAGATGTCGCTGGGTGTAACTTTATGGAGAAGCATCTGATCGATTTGTGCTTTATGAAAATATGAATTTAAGCTCTGGTAAGAAACTAGACATATTCAACCACCCATTAGTGCTCAAGCACATTGAAGATGACTTTTTGAGTATATACAGATTCTTGATTACGGCGATGGGGTGGGTTAGTCAAAATACATATTTTATTTAAATTTTTTTACTTAAGAAAAATTTTAAAATTTTAGAAAATGTGTATCTTTTGAATTTTACCGTTTATATCATATAATATATGTGCTCTCATATAAAAAGAAAAAAAAAATTAGAAAAATTTAATTTGTGGCATACCAAAGATAGATTTGCAATATCCTTTCTCCCCGCTCTTAATACTCTCTTTTGCCGTACCAAAATGTAGACTAGAGAAAATCCGTCACCAGGTTCCGTCAGACGTCTAGAAAATATTTAACAGATGTTGGAGTAGGCCTCGTATTGCAGCTATCACAGCATTTGGGCAACTACAAATACAACAGCAGCAGCAGCAACAACAACAGCAACAACAGAAACAACAACGCGATCATCATCAACAACTGTTACAAGCAGTAAAAATAAGATAAAATTCAGACGCTGACTGGGTAAAATTGCGCCATTGAGTCAAAAACAAAAAAAAAGACAAAATTAGTAGGGAATTTGTTGTTGGCTGTCGTCTCGTGTGCACTGCAAACAATTTAAGGGCAACAGTTGTGCAGTTGCTTGGTGGCATTGAGAAAGTATCTCAAAGATACGCGCACTCGAATTGTGCACAGTGTATGGGCGCAGGTCAAAATAATTTGGCTCACTGCGGAAATGCAGGAACGTAGACATGAGTCCCACTGTCGGACTGTCCTCCACCTAACGCTATCTCTTTCCATGGCCAGCTGTTGCCTCTGTCGTTTGTGGCAGATGAACTGTTGCCTTTTAGGTTCGTGTGTTTGCCACGTGTCGTTGGCATAGCCCATTGACCAATTGGAGAGTGGAATAGAGGGTTGGAGTATTTAAATATATAAATTATATGCAAGCGAGTTTGAAAAGTGAACTTGCGATTAGGCCAACAAATGAGTGAAATATATGCAAAAGGAGCAGCTGTAAAATCAATCAAAAACTTGTCAAATAAATGTCAAGCAGCAGCTCGATTGCAATTCCCATTTTGCTGACTTATGCGCATGCATAAGCAATGAGCGCAATGCATCCTGTTCAGACGTATCCTTTGGGTGCATAAATTGTCGTTTATATTTGCGTATGGTACAATCAAATGTGTGTCCAAGTCATACTTATAGTTTAGCTGCAATTTGCGCGCTGAACGGTGAGATACTCAATGGCCTGGGCAGCCACAGCATCGCTGCATTGCTGTGCCTGAGCCGCTTGCTCCTGGGACAGGTGACGGGCGCGCACCAGCAACAAGGAGCCATTATGCATGGCCTGAGCGAGTCCTCGATTGATGCCTGTGATGCCACTCAAAAAGCAATTGTTGCTGCCATCGAAGCTAAGGCCCAGTGGCGCTATTGCCGCACCCAGTAGCTGATTCTGGCAGAGCATCGGTAGTTGAGCCATCTGCTGCACAAAGCTCTGCACGGTGGCCAACACTTGCTGGCCATCGCCCCGATAAGATTCCAACATGTTGCCCAGCTCGACTGTGCAGTCGGCTAACTGTTGCGTCACATTGATTGTGAACTCCTGCAAATTCCAGGCGGCATTGCAGCTCGGATTGGACAACAGCAGCTGATTGGTGTCATCGATGGCAAGACTAATCTCTACCATGGCATTGGTGGTCAGCACTTCAATGTTGTCCGTGATGACGGCCAATGTGCGTTCTATATTCGCCTGCAGCTGTAAGGATGCCTTATCACTGACATCCACGGCCATATCGGCCAGCTGATCTACCACCATGCTAATGGGTCCATATTCCGTGGTCTCCGTTTCCGTGTGGCTTTCAGTGCTGCTAAATGTTTCCGCTTGTGCTTGCTATAAGTTTGAGATTGAGATTTAAAATATCCTTTGAATAACTGTGACAAATACTCACTGCCAATGTCAGCAGAAGTATGCTCAATATTCCAATTGCTCCGCTCATGATGTCTCAGTTTAAATTACTTCTTCGCGGCGATGGTGACTCCACATATATATTGCTGAATAGTCCATTTGTAGTAAGGTCCGATAACCGGAACACGACAGCTTTACACAGCTTCTCAATTTACTCGATGAGAATTTAAAGAAATATATAGATAAGAATTGAGAATTTGGCACACCGATAGTTTGCCACACTTCTAAAAGCATTCCATCAGTATTTTTCTTAAATAAAAAGAGTATACATAATTCTTCATATTCCAGGAGTTGGATTGAAATTCCTAAGATTTTCATATATACAACCGATATTTGGATGCCTGCAATAATTTAACAAATTATTCTAATGCGCTCTTTACTTCCATGTCTTTCCTACTTGTCAATGTTAAATTACCTTTTAAAGGGTAATAATCAAAAAAGAACCTGCCTATGAGTCAGCAGCGGTACCATGAATGATTTCATGTATTCCGCATCCAAGATCGCTGCCGTCATTGGCCACTAACAATAATGATCAAGACATGTTAGTAAGTAAGGTGTATTTGAAAGAACTTCAATGTCGATAGATGGTTTTAGCGTTTTGATAGGGTTGAACTTGACAAAGAATATACTATGCATACCCTATGGAGATGAGAGGTGTCAATATAACTATATAAAGTATGATAAATAAGAATAAATCGGAGTTCGTATAAAACTAGCTGATTCATAAAATTAGCCGCAGTTCATAAAAGTCGATTAGTGTATTAGGTATTGGATAAGGCATTACTTATACCCGTATTGGTAAATTTATTATTAAGTACCCATTGCTTAAAGTGTTTTAAATGCTTGTTCTTTTACATTGGCATAAACAAGATTAGCTGCATCTAATCAAACTATTTAAGAAAATCCAAGTGTGGTCGCTGATAGGGTTTATAGCCCATACCTGAGATAATGGGGCTGGTCAAAAGAGTCCAAGCGTCCGAAGTGGACTGCCAGTTAGATTTCATTATTTGAGGCAGCAGAATGATGAAAGTTTCGCTATTGCTGGCGCTGCTTGGCTGCATCCACCTGGGCAGCACCTGGGCGCACCAGGAGCTGATGAATCTGCTGGTGCAGCAACAAAAGGATTTAGATCTATCCACAACTGAAGTGGAAGCCTTGCGTCCATTTTACCGCGAGCTCCAGGCACAGCATGACTACCTATACAGCCTGAGGATGCAGAGTGGCGATGGTAGTGCCCAGTTGGAGCCACAATTGGACAGCGACTATGCCAAGGTCTTTGATGAGTTGCGTGCCCAGTTTGTCGGCCATGTGAGCTATAAGCCAAGCATTGAGTACGACACAACGTTGCCGACATTGGAGCAAGTGATCGGCCAGCCGAGGGGCGATATGACTGAGCAGGAGCTGCAGGAGTTGCAGGATATGCTGGATATTCTGCAGGATGTAATCGATGAGTCTCAGCTGGGCATCAACCAGCTGGTGAGGCGTGCCATTGACATGGAAATCAATTTGTTGCAACTCGACAAGCCGAAAATTGTGACCGCTGCCATCGCTGGTCTGGAGGTCATGTGGAGCTACTGGGGACGTGCCACGCAAGCTGCCTACTGCAGCTACTCGCACGTGCCACAGTTTACGGAGGCGTTGCAAGCCATTAATGGCGGCGTCGATTGCTACAGCTACACCATGGGTCTAGTCGTGCGAATCCAGAACGAAACAGTGGCGTCCGTCAAGGAGATAAAGCGCAACGTGCAAAAACTGGTGACGATCTACAAAAAGATTGCCACCAAGAAAACTTTGATGGGAAAAATACTCTCCGGCACGCTGAATGTGCTCAGTGCACTGCGTCGGCTGCACGACATCATTGCGGTGGGCATCGCTGGCTATGACAAGGTCAACAATCAATTGCCGGGCGCGGCACAGCAGTCCGCTGAGTGTGGCTTGGATTTTGTCAACAGAATTCCACAGATGATTGAAACGACACAGAATCTGACTACCTGCATTATGTTTGTGGATACCACAAAGCCGGATTATGACTTCCTCAAGCCAGAAGAGGATCGCTATTGGAATACTGGCGAACCACCTGTAAAAATACCCCACGAGAACGACGTCGATGAGGAGGACGATGAAGCGGACAATGCCGATGACGACTACGTCGATCATCGATAGATTTCATCGTTAGATTTTGACAATCAACAAAACTGAACCTGAACTAAGTATGTCCTACCACTCGGTATACGACTTGAATATACATATGTATATAAATCCAAAGCAGAATAAATTCAAAAACGGCTAGTCGAGAGTGCCCGACTGGGAGATACCCTGAACCCAGCCCTTACGTTTATTCATAATTATTTATCTGCATTCATACATAAAAACAAACATAAACATGAACTTTGAATTTCCATATCGAATTTGGTGCCTCTACCTCTTATGACTTTCAAGTTATGCCCAAAAAAACACTGGTCTGGAATCGAAATTGATCGATAACGCTTGAGCGGGGCGAGATCGAAAAAATATGATAAATTTGTATTGACCCAGCCCTACGAAAACTTATATTTCAAATATGAAGTCTCTAGCTCTTGTAGTCTCTGAAAAACGCGCGTTCACACAGACAAAAAAAGATATGGACAATCGGACAGATAGTGATCAATAAAATATACACTTTATGGTGTCGGAGATGCTTACTTATGCCTGTTACATACTTTTGCACAAAACTATTATACCCTTTTTCACAATTTTAATGGGTTCACTTGGTAAGCTAATCATTATATTGATAAAGTGCTTTAGCCTATCTTTAACTAGAATCAACAAAGTTTGTACACTTGATAAGTAAATGTATGTATATGTACTTACCGGAAGAGAAGCTGATTGGACCTGAACTACTCCATAACAGAGAGTTGCATTATAATGTGAGATATAAGGAAACCTTCTCAAGGGTTCTATTTTGTCAGATCATCTATATTATACATATGTATACTTTTACGCAACTTCTCGCTAGTTATTAATTGATTTAAGATCAGTCGGAATTTTAGCGAAATTTTAGTATATGGCTTTGCATATATTTATTAAGTTTTTTAGTAGCCAATGCCATGACACCCACCGTAATGCTTAAGGACTAGACTTAGAGGTACTCGTTAATGGCTGACTAGACGTCGCTCTCTTTGAGCTGGCGCACATACTGCTCGCTGAGCGATTTGTTGATTCCCTCGTAGCTGGCATTCAAATTGGATATGGATCCTGCAGCCAAGGCTGCCTGTGGTGAGCTATGTGACTTGTGGACGTTGCGTGCGGAAGCTGGAGCGGAAGCGGAAGCACTGCCACTGCACGGTGGTCGTTCCACTCCAAAAACCTGTGGCAACGCAATTACATCGGCTATCAGTGTTTGGCGGCACAGCGCGGAGAGAGCACTGCCGCCCGGCACCGGAGAAGGTGCGTCCTTCTTCTTGCCGGCGCGACGCAACTTGGAGGCGAGCGTGGCAAAGCCCAGTTTGCTCGAGATTCGGCCCGAGCGGCTAACAGAGCGCGGCAGGCTATCATAGGCGCTGGAGTTGCTTACGCTCTCCTGATCTGTGGTCACCTCCTGTTGCTGAAACTGTTGTTGTTGTTGTTGTTCTGTGCCTCGCATGCTGCCGACGCTGACGCTCTTGTGAAGCTGTGCCGCATCGTGAACGGCAATGGGTGTCGTCGGCTCTCGTCTGGGCGTAACGGGCGCACTCTGCAGGAACTGCGCCTTCGCCTGCTGCAGCCGCAGAGCGCGTTCCGACAGCGGCGTCGTCGGTCGCTGCGGCTCCAAAATGGATGGCGGAAACTCGAAATGTTTCGGCCTGGTGGGTGTGAGCTGGGCTTTGCCCTTGCCCTCCAGTTTGCGCTGAATGCGCGGCAGCGTGTTGTCCAGCTTGTTGGGCAGCACCTGGGATACCGATGCTGGACAGGCTTTACTCACCGTTGAGCCGGAGCTGGTCTTGGCGATCTTGTGCTCAATGTTGTTGCTGACCGTGGCGCTTTGCGATTTGTGCAGCGAGTTCTTCTTGTAGAGATGCGCCTTGCGCGGCGGCACCTGAGGGAATGGTGCGGTGGCTAGCTGGCGCTTGGAGCGCGCCAGACGCTTCATGCTATCGCTGGCCAGTGGTGGACGCACCAACATGGACGACCGACGCATGCTCTCACTGCTCAGGCATTTACGCAGCTCCTGCTTGGGCCGCAGGGGCGACAAGCGCTCCAGGCTGATGGACTTGTAGAGATTGAGCGGACGTGGGGTGCTCAGCTTGGTTGCCACCTTGGTGTGTGGTGACTGTGATTGTGACTGTGATTGTGCCTCGTCGACACTGTGCGTGGGACTCTCCAGCTCCTTCTCGATGAGCGCTATGCCCTCGGCGGCACTGGGCTCCAGCACTGTGGTGAAGAGCTTGCGTTTCGTCTTTACGAACACATTGGCATTGGTGTTGTAGCTGCGGGAATGCAGCTCCGGCAGCGGTGGTGGCACAAAACCACTCAGCTTGGCTACCGGCTGGGGTATGCTGCTGGCAAAGATCTGCGACTCCTCGATGCGTTCGCCGGGCTTGATAGTGAGTGAACTGCAAATAATGTCATCCGCCTCCTCCACTGGCGGCGTGTTCGGCATAGTGATTGTCGCTGCAATGGAGCCCAAGCGGAAATCATCATCCAAGGAGCGCTGCTTCAAGCGAAAGTTCTTGCGACGCAGACGACGCGGTGTCTCCACAACACTGCGTGTATCCGCATCGCTGCTATCGCTCTCGGTCTTGCTGTTCTGGCGTGAGCCCATCTTGCGCAGTCGCAGCTTTTTCTTGGCAGCATTGATGGAGCTAGTTACTCGGCACAGGGTGCCCGTGGTGGTGCTGGTCTCTGTCTCGTGCTCCATGGGCGATGGCGAGGCGGCACTTTGCTCCTCCAGCGTCAGATGATCGCGACTGGAGGCGTCACAGGTGGCATAGGCGGAGCTCGACTCCAGCTGCTGCCCATCCTCGCTAGTGATGTTGATGTCCGGCACAATGTCGCGGGGATAGCGATTCGTGCCGCCCTCTGTTTAAAGAGAGAAGTTAACAACTGATTCGAACCTTTGGTTTTGATTATATCACTATAGCAAGTATTATCCGGCTGACCCATATTCTGATTCTTTAAAATATGTCGAAAATTTTAAGTTCCATTCCCATGGTTAACAAATACATATTTTGAGTATATCTTTTAAAATTATTTGAAATCGATCGGACGACAATTGAACTATATCGAAATTCGATTCTAGTGGAATTGGCACAATTTGTGTATATATATATGTATGTCAGACTTACGTATGGTTAACTTGAGGCAAAGCAGCGATTCGTTAAGGCCCTGTAGTTCCTCCGTGTACTCGTTATTGCGCTCCTCCATCGTTTCCTGGCAGCATGCCTCGTCCAGCGGTGACTTTAGGCACTGAAACATACAAGGCGATTAATGCGGAGCCCTCAGTCTTGGGTAGTTGCACCCACCAGGTCAGCTAGACGCCCTAGATCGCTCTGTACATCGGAGACGGCATTCAGCACGTTCGGCTTCATCAAATTGTTGGAGTAGTAGGGATAAATGCTGCGTATGCTGAGCAATGCCGCCTGGCAGTCCCGCATTGCGACATGCTCCACAATGTCTGGCGTGGCCAGTCTCAGCTGGGCGAACAGCTCCTCGGCACGTTTCAGTGCTCCCAGCAGCGGTGCCAGGTTCGTGTGCGACTCAAAGCTCTGAACGCGACGCGAGTTGCTGGTGATGAATGGCGAGAGTGACATTAAATGATTCATTAGTTGTTGGATTGGTCAACCTACACATAGTCATTGCATTGCACCTCCTCGTATTTGTAAATGGGCGTTTGCTGCTCCACCAGCGTGTGGGCGGTCACCAGCGGTGAGGCGGTGTCGTGTATGTGCTCCTCCACTTCGACCATGACCGCCTCGGGTTCGTCGTATTTCTTGAACTCGTGACCGGCCGAATCCGTGCAGTCCTCCATCTCCTTGAACTCGTTAACATCGTTAAGCGACAGCGAAGAGGCCTGCTGTGACATAGCCTGTATCGGATTCACGCTCGGAGCCACACTATCCAGCGATAATGAACGGCTCAGCGTTGGTGAGTGCTCGGCGGTGGCTACAAATATTCATTATACATTCAGAAATGGGAACATGCGATTTCGTTGATGAAACCTAAACATGAATTTCGACAAACACTTTGGATTCGTGATTCAAATAGAGGCTAAAAACATTGCTTTTGAAAATCGGTTCAGTTATGACAAAGCTATGGCTGTTGCAAGTCTTGGAAGGGAATTTCTAAGGACTTGGGATCTTGGCATGTCAACATTGATGTCATAAAATCGGACATACAATCCGAAAATATTTAGTTTTTCAACTTTAAATCTAGAATTAATATAGAGGTCAAACCGTGATCAAAATGGGATGGAAAATCGGTTAAGCTTTGAGGAAGTTATGGCTGTGGAAAATTTGGACCAGAAAAGGATAACTTTAGTTTGGAAAGACTAGCTGCATACTAACCCTTGTTGCACTCCTTGTTGATGCGGCGCACATCAATGGGACAGTAGCCGGGATGCAGTAGCGCAAAGGTGGAGGCCTCTGGGCCAATGCCTCTGGCCTTCTCCCACTCGTAGAGTTTGCGCGTGAATTTGCGTGAGATGCCCTCAAATTTCATCACCTCGCCGGCGGAGGTCTTGACCTCAATGTTTTTGGACGTATGATCCGGTGCCACGATGGCTTTAAGTCGCGCCAATCTGGAAAGTGGGAAGGGAAGACTCATAGTAACAGATGCAGGTGATGGGATTGGGTTTGACGCACTTTTCATTGTCGTGCGGCTTGTGCTTGTACCAGCGATCATCGTCGGAGCCGCGGCGGGTGGACTGACTGTGCTTGGAGTTGCGCTTGAGGGAATCATTGTCGGAGTTGGCGCCTCCGCCGGGTGTGCATTTCAAGCGATTCCATTGCTCTATGGAAGTGAACATAAATTTACTCATTTAACCACTTAATTATTTAACTGTACAAAACTCACCCAACTTCTTTTGGAACTTCTCGGGCAAATCCTTTTGGTCTGGCAGCGAACACAAGCCCTGACCCTCGAGCTTGAGAGCGCCCGAACTCCAAAGATTCCAATCGATCTTTGGCTTTATGTCGCCGCCACTTTGACTCTTGGCTGTGGGACTGGTCGCTGGCTCGGAGCTGGCATAGCAATTGGAGTTCTGCTGCTTGGCGCGCCACTTGTGCAGCTTCTTTTTGAACTGCGGCGTCAGATTCTGCTCCAGCTGCTCGGTGGACATGAGATCGCTGTGGAGCAGCTGTGTGGGTGAATGCTCCTCGCTGCTGCGCTTCCCGCTGCCGCTGCCCGCTGCACCACTGCATAGTTTGACACCTGCATAGGGGGTGTATAGGGATTAGTGGTTGCTTTTGGGGGATTACCTCAATGTTCCCTTTTAGCTTACTGCGATTACTGGCACTGTATCGTTCGAAATCGCGTTGCTTGCACTTGAACTCCATATCTAGTTTGAGTAGTAGAAGTTGATAATGTTGAAATACTTCATCTTCTTTCTGTGTGAAAGTCTTACAGTTTGGCGTTGTTGGCTCCGAGAAGTCGCCACTGGACAGATCCTCGCTCTCTGCAAAGCCAGACCTTAATATTAGTTATCTTAAATCTTGCTTCGGGTTGCCCCTAGCTCCCAACCCGCACCCTCTTAAAAAGCTCACCCACCGAATTCACCAAAGAAATCCGAATGCCTGGACGGGCTGCTGGGCACGGAGGAGTGACCCGGTGAGCTGACGTGACGCATCCGCGGCAGTGTTTGATTGCCATCCTTGGGACTCTTGAGCGGCGAGTGCAGCTGCGGCAAATCGCTGCACACCTGGTTGAGATTCAGCGGACTCGGAGGCAGCTTGTTGCGTCGACTGCTCGTTGACTTAATGTCCGCCACATGATCCTCCGGCAGCACCTCAAAGTCAGAGAAGGCTTTCGACCGACGCAGCGATTTATTCGATGCCGATTTGCTGGGCAGCGTTGGCCTGGCCGCATCCAGGCGCTCATCAGTGGCCGATTTGCGCAGCTCCACCTCAAAGCTGGAGGCATTCGTGTCGCTCTTGGAAGAGTGGCGACCTGTAAGGAAAGGATCAGCTACATAAATGCTTCCAGTGTAACTTAAGCAGGCCATTTACGCATTGCTTGGCGACTGCTCGCATCCGTATGCAGCTCATCCATGGAGCTGGCCGAGCTGATGGTGCCTGGTGTGCCGCCTGTCTCGCTCATAAAGTGACCAGAGGAGGAGCTAATGACGCTGTCCGCTGAACTGCTGCCGCCAGCAGTGTTACTGGGCACCTTCAAATATCTGCAAGGGATTGTAGGATTGTAACAACGTCTGGCAAAGATTGGCATAAATGTCTTATGTACCTTTCCATCTCTACATTCAGCGGCATTAATATGCCCGGCTCCTGACCACTGGTTGGCGGCACATTGGCTCTCTCCCACTTGAACGCAGCCTTCACCTTGGTCCACTTGGAGACTTTGGATTTGTTGTCGCTGTATGTGCTCTGGCGACGCAGCAGGTATGGACGCGAAGAGCTCATCTTCAGCTGGCGTTCGCCCTTCAAATACATGTGTATCTCATCCTCCATCATGGACTTGCTGCGCTCGCGTATTCTGTATATGTGTATATATTTATTATGATTAGATCAATATTATAACTTTTAGAAATTTGAATGAGCCCACATTAGAATGAACTTCATTTTAAAAGACTTGAATCTAAACTTCGTTTAGGTAACTCTTTCTTAAATCATAAAATATCTATAGTAATATACTAAAATTGTATTCTCTGCCAATCTTTACAATTATACATGTGCATAAGATACAATATCCATTACCATGTACATCATTACTAATATATATTTTTTAATCTCTAAGTAAAATATATATGTATCTCATAAAATTAAGATTAAGGATAATAACATTATAAGAGAACAAGCTTCTTATTAACTATTCTTACGTACCGCTTGAACTTGCCCTGCTTAAAATGCGGCACCACCTCTGTGCCCATCAGCGATTCCAGCCAGGTCAACGAGTGCTCCAGCTCGAATTCTGTGTCGCCTGTGGGACTTGTGCTGCCTGCTACTGCCACTGGAACTGGGATTAGAGATGGAGATGGAACTATTGCTGCTGCCGCTTCCAGCTTCAGTTCGGGCGACTGCTCCTCCTCGATGTCCGTAATGGTGGCCAGTTTTTGCTCCAGCAGGCCCTCGAGCAGGGCATAGGTGCGCGTAAGATGATCCATGGCCTCAATGGCCGAGTTGAGTCGATTCTTGAGCGGTTCAATTGTGCCCCGATCTGCCCGATAGGGCTGACAAAAATAGCAGCTATGCTTGCCATGTTCGCACACCGGCAAATCCTTCTCCTCGCGCAGCTGGGGCGAGGCGGACAGATTGCGGGCACGCGATGCCACAGCGGGAAACTGGAAGATGTTCTCATCGGCACGGCCACACATCGCAGGTGGCGCCGTCGGTAAGGAATCATAGTGCAGGGCATTGATCCTTTGTCGCGTACGTCGCGGCTTTGGCGGTGGAGCATTATCCATTCCACGACCACTTCTATTCACATTGATATGTATGGATTATGTAGATACATATACATATATATGTATGGTCTGTATTTATGCATATACAAATATATTTATGTATTTATTTAGCCAGCTACGTGTGTCTATATGCGTATTGAAATGCTCAATTGGCTTTTGTTTGTTTACTCGGCGAGATGCGCCACTAGAAATACACGCAAGACGAGAATATCCCCCGAATTATCGAAATCAAAAATTTGTTTATAAAAGAGGAAGACAAATGTGGAACGTCCGCCACACACACACACACACACACACATACACTCTAACATATATATTCAAATTGGCAGACTTCTATATGTATTTGTGTACTTCTAGTATAGAGGGTAATTTGAAATGCTTGAATGTGTAACGCTTAAAACACACGAAATAAACAATAAATTTGGAAAAACGAAATTATAGCACGTTTCGCCACATGTGCAAAAGTTTTGAAAATATTTCAAAAATATTTACGCGTGTGTGGTCAATAAATAAAGTCGAACAAATTCACAATTTTCAAATGCACTTTGTGCCACAAATTGCTGTCGAATGATTAAACAACAATCCAGTCGATCGACAAAGAAAACAGCCACAATAAGAAAAAATAAAAATCACAATAAATAGAAAAACTATGGCGTAAACTATTTATAAATTGCTGACACTCTTTTGTTTGGCCTCAACCCCCTGAGACACACCCCCAACGCCCTGTCTTATTGCTCAGTTCAAAGCATGCACACTTCCATTATTTCATTTTTCATTTTTAGGTTACACGCAATTAATATTTCCAATTTTATTATTTGGGGGATATTGTGGCCCCCAAGGTGCACGCAATGTGTATGAGTGGGGCATCACATCATGTGTATATCTTGGAGCCCATTACTTTCACTAGGCGTTCGCTTCGCCACTTTCAGAATGTTATATCGAAAACGTTGCCACATTGAATACACACATTTTTCTCTACGAACGAAATACACAGAAGTATTTAATTATGCTTTTGGTTTTTTTTTTTCTTTCTGGCAATTGCTAGTATTTACGCGTCGAGTTTTGCATAAGAATAAGAACAAATAATTACTTGCACTTTTGTTATGCATACAATAACCCGCCCCCTCCACACAGAATCTCCACTCTACTCTATGTTTGATGAGATTTTTTCGCGATTTTTCACGCCGCAAAAATCAAAGCCGTTTTATGCCGTTCGTTGGTCGAATCTATTCTGAGCACAAATGCACACGGCGAGCGATTTTCGTGCTTGATGAGAATATCGGAAATTTGTATAATATATACATATGTATACCACAGAGAGTAGCGCTCTTTATCGCCAGTTCAATGTCTCTTTCTATCAGTTCGCAGTGAAATTTATCAGAAACCATTGCTTATCCATATTTTATGTTATAATAATTTAATTTGTAACGTATTTTCAAAAGGTATTATAACTGCCTTTAACACTCGTGTCTCTGATAAATTTCCCAAAAATATACCTTGACTGGCAGATCAAAATGGTTTGCGACTTGGCTTGGAACTACGTTTAGCGGCATTTCCTGTTATTTTTTATTTTGAAACTAGTCACTTAAGGCAAACATTTAATGTGATCATATTTATAAGACCAAGTGATAATTAGCATGTGAGCTTTGCTACTTAAATATCAATGAAATCAATCAATGAAACTTAAATAAATATTAAAGCAGTCATCAATTATATGTTATTAATTACCAAACAAAATTAAAAACAATATTCAAATATTAAAACGATTATTTAAAATGAAAGTCACCGTGAAATCAGCTGTCTGGTTACACTATTATTTCGATTCGACTTGTTATCGATAATGTTATTAAATGTTAATCTGATTGGGAACACGACATGCGATAGCTACCCGATAGTGCTCTGGTCACTCTGCTGTTGTGTTATGATTTTGTATGAAACAGCCGGGAAATAGTTGAAATTATATAATTATAACAGAATAATAAAACTCCATTAACTGCAAATTACAAATATAACAGAAATGTTATCCCTTTTATCATCAATGCGTGCTCTCGCCGTGCGACAACAAACTGGAGAGGCACTTCGCTGCCTGCACTTGACCGCCATAGCGGAAGCAGCGCGGAAAGGAACTCGTGAGAAAGCACGTAAGAAAAAGGTTAAAGTGGAGGTGAAGAAAGTGGGATTTATTCCGCACAATCAGCGTGACAAGAAGTGAGTGAAGAAACGTCAGTTTACAGGCATGTTGAATTAATACTGTTAATTAACAGAATCAATGTTAAGCGGGCGGATAAGCACGTGGATGACTCCTGGAAGCAGGTGCCAAAGGATGATGTCTACGTTGGCCGCTATTACCGCTGGCCGGTATATACGGTGGCGGAGGCCATACAATGCCACCGGGAGACGCATCACCCCAGCATGTACAATGTGCCCAATGCTTCTCTCAATGTGGAAATCGAGATCAATATGCAAGGAGAAAAGGCGAATCGATTTGTGGACAACTTTCAGCGGATGGCCATGATACCGCACAAGTTTCATCACGGGGAGGAGCGTAAGATCATAGTATTCACGAAGGGCAATGTAGGTTCATTTAGTCAAACCCAGAAACCTTTTACTGACCCATTAATTTGCAGGATGAAATCGCGGAAGCGCGGGAAGCGGGCGCCTCGCTGGTGGGCGGCGTGGAGCTGATCAAGGACGTAACTGCCGGCGAACTGTTGCTGTCCGACTATCAGTTCATCATTGCACATCCCAATATACTGGCTGAGCTGGTTGCCCTGCGTGGCCTGATGAAGCGCAAGTTTCCGAATCCCAAAAGCGAAACGCTTGGCACAAATCTAACGGAAATGATTATAAAATTCTCCAATGGCATCAGCTACAGTGCCGCCAAAGACGAATACCAGCAGAATTTTGGCTTGATAACAGCCAGCGTGGGCACTCTGGACATGGATGCCCAACAGCTGGAGGAGAATTTAAGTTTTCTTCTCAAGGATGTGAACACAATGCGACCCAAGCGTGATGGACATTTCATAACCCGAGTACTGCTCAAGAGTCCGCCCAGCAGCGAGCAGCTGAAAATCGATCCGTTTCTATATATATCGGAGTTATACGAAAGAAGTGCTGCTAAAGTAAATAGAGAAGCCAAGAAGGAAGCGGAACCAACAGAGCCAGAAGCGGCGGCAGCCGTAGCAAATTAATTTATAAAATTTTTTGTCTACTTACAAAATCTGTAGCTTAATTGCTGATGTATCCATTTATGCATTGGCAGTCGGAATACATACTTTAAAATTTAAACATTCTTGAATTTTTAAAAGAACGTTTTTATTCCGTAAAAGAGGCGTTTTATCATGCTTCAGTGGGTTTACTTATAAAGTATGCGTATAAAAAGTTAAAAAGTAATTTGTGTGTCATGACAATTAGATAAATAGGGACGCTTCACAGTTGCAACATAAAAGAATTGCACAATATTATGCCAATATACAAACAAACAATATGCTTGAAGAGCCAATTTTAAAATCATTTCAATTGCTGCATAGCCACATATGCAATTTAGTTAAGGTAAAATAATACATAAAATATTTAGAAATGTTTTTCTTAGGGTTTTCTTTAGGCTTTCAATGTTGCTGCATTGCGCTGTTGATGCTGCTGCAACATTTCCAGCTGCTTGACGCGCGTATAGGCGGCACTGGCCAGCAATACAACTATATTCGAGGTCCACCAGATCGACGAGCGTACATCGTTGTAATACTGCGTGGCAATAACTGTTTGGGCGCAGGCCTTAGCCGTGCCAGAGATGTTGTGCGTTAGCGGTGAAGTAACCTGTAATCAGCAGATGGTTGATAAGTACCGTACATGTTGCTACCAATACCTAATACGCTGACTCACTTACCTTTATCTCCAAAGCTGTGACAAAGCCAATGGCAAAACCACAAAATCCACTGAGCGTCATTGCCGCCCAGAACCAGCCAGCCCACAAATGTGGATATGCCGCAATAGTGCCTAGCTCCCCATTCAATATGATCAGTGGCAAAAACAACAGAGTTGAATACAGATTATTATAGTAGCTAATCAGCCAAATTTCCTGATTGACATGCCCCAGCGATTTCTTCGTTTGAATCGAGTACATGGCAAGCGCCAAGGAGCTGAGCACACCGAAGATGGTGCCACGCCATGAGAAGGCTAACGTCAGACTCTCCTGATCCACGCCCAGCCAAAAGCCAACCACAATTGTTGCACAACACAACAGGCATTTAAAACTGGTCCTTTGGCGTAGGATCATATAGGTTAAAATCACACTAAAAACTGTCGTTAAAGAGCGTCCAATGTAGTAAAAAGCTACTGTGACATAGGTCAAGGACAAGTTATTGGCGCCAATCATGAGAGTATAGAGCACAGATAGAGGCAACAGTTTCCGGAATGTATCAATATCTAGGGGATTACCCTCCGGAAAACTGAATACACTCGGATATTTGCGACTCAAGCGACTCACGGAGAAGCAAATGGCAGTGGAGACAACGCATTGGAACCAAGACATGAACAATGGTGCGCCCAAATTGACAGCATCGCTGCTCAGCAGATGCTTATTAACAAATACCGTTAGTATAGAGGTGCACCTGTGGCAACAAAATAGAATCGTGTTAAATTTTAACTGTATAAAACTACTTTATTTAACGCTTACCAATAAAGAGCCACAACAAAGAATATCTTTAGATATTTATTCACCAGTCGATTGTGTTCTTCTAGATTTTTATACATTTTTGTTTGAGTTCAATCCAAGTTTGCGTCTGGTTATAAACATAAATACAAAATTGTGCGCCGGCTGTCGATCAGCTGTTTTGCCTTACATATTTCCCTCCTGTTAGAGCTACCAGCCCCAACACACATAAGCACACATGCATATGTTAAATAAAATTCTTAAGCAGTGCTGCCAACTTTTTAAAAGAAAAATATGTTTTTAGCGGGAAGTCAAGCTGAATTAGCGGAAAGAAGGGAATGATTTTATATGTTTTATTTATTATTTTCGTCAAATATTTCGATTTTTGACATCATTTACCTTGTCATCACATTAACCATAAAGCTTGATCGTCACTACATTTTTGGCACATACTGAGATATGACCATTTTCCAGTAGTTTGAGATGGCAATGTTATATATTACGAAATACCGATAAATCACTAAAAGAGATCCCTACTTCTCGTATAGCTTGAAGGTTTTTCAAACATTAAATAAAAAAACCAAAATTCCCATTGCCCGCTCCTTTTAGAAAATTCCCGCAATGACGGGATAAAAAGCTGCATCTTGCCTTGGCAGCACTGTTCACATTAAATGCACATGTATTGGTAATGTTAAACTCAAATTTATTTAAAACGTACATACTTTTATGTTAAGTTAATATCATTTTGTTGTTTTTTTGTCTGTTATTTATTTCTTTGTGTGTGTTTCTTAATATTTAGTATTTAATGTTAAGTGTTAGTTGTATGCATTTCCCGTTGCACGTAGTTTGACGTTTACTTGTCCCATTCACGGAATTCGGTGCCTTCGGGTGGCTTAACGGTTACCGTGTCCTTGGAGACCTCGTTCCAGTTGGTGCTTAAAACAGTACCACCCGATTCCGAGAATGATTTATTCATGGCCTTTTGCACTTCCGGTGTCGATGAGCTGTAGATTTTCTTAAACAGCTGACTCAATGCCGCTTCACCCTTAGCCTCCTTCTCGTCAACCTTCTCCTCCTCGGTGACCAAACGATCCCAGTTCTTCACCTGGCGAGTCGGCAGCAAAGCAACTGCTTCAGATTTCTGTTCCAGGGTCTCCCAGCGGATGCCTGTCTCTTTGGCCAATGTTATTTCGACCTTGGTGTTGTAGGCCTTGTGTGAGGAGCGTTCCACGACAATCGGATGCATCAGTTGGAGGAGCAGCTCGTAACCATCTGCAGTCATATGTACTTTTTGGTCTTCAATTTTGACATCGTAATTTTTGTCTGTGGCGTTTTTTAATAACACTGTTATGACGACCTTGGTCTCAGTTTGGTACCAGTCATATCGCACAGACATTTTGTTATTCGCTTGTAGTATTAAAAAGGAAACAAGTGCGATGACAGCTACGACTGAGGGAAATATCTGGAATACAAATAGAGTTGCCACAAACTCAACGACAGCTGTTATGTCAGTGTGACAGCGCAAAAATACTAAAAAAAAAATTTAAAAGTAAAAAATAAGACAGTTAAATTTGTTTTTATTTTAGAATTAAAATGTATTATTAAAGTTTGTTTTCCTAATTTTTAAAACTATTTAATTGTTAAACGCTTTCCTAAACTTAAACTTTAATTAATATTTGTATCCCACAAAAATCCTCATTTTTCGATTTGTTTTGGTATTTCTTGGCATTGAGTGTTACAGTCACACTGACCTATGTAATTGTCAAAGGCAAAGGCGAGCGAGAGACGATAAATAATTTTTAATTTTACTTTAATTAATCGTGCGCAATGCAATGCTATTGTCAAAAAATGTTAGAAAGTGTGTTTGTGTGAGAAATAAGTGTAAACACATTGGCATTTTTCAAAAGCAAAAAGGCAAATAAAATTCCTTTGAAATAATTTCCAATTGGAATTTGTGCAAACACAGGGTGTCTGTTTGCTACGTATGTGTGTGTGCGTGCGTGTGTGTTGGTGCCTGTGACTGTGTATGTGCCATCCTTAATTTTTTCGCACATATGTATGTGTATGTAGCTGAACATTTTTCTCTAATATACCAACAATCGAGAGAGAGCGCACAGCAAAGAGAGCAGCACAGCCACAGTCACGGTACCCTTGCGAGAAAAGGTAAGTAATTGAGGTGTAATGTAATGTAATGTCCACCAATTTACCCGAAGGTCTGCGAAAGCTCTTTCAATTACATACATACAACATGTATATATGGCCGCCTCTTTGCACACACACAGCTGGCTGTGGGTAAATCAGTTTAAATATTCTTATTAGAATTCCGATAAACAAAAAAAACCAGACATGTGTGACGACTTTTATACCAAATTAAAAGCTTATCGTTTTTGAGTATTTAAAAATGCAAGTAATGATGCTATATTTGAATGTCAAATCATGTTTATGATATATAATAAATATATGATTTTTCAACCAGTGTGCACAGTGTGTCATATTTGGGTCATTCGAGTACTGCGCCTGTCTGTTTGGTTCTTTTCAGTTGCTATCGCTCCCTCTCTCGTGCATATGAGTTTTCAAGTGGTATTTTTGTTGATACAACGGTAATTGTAAATTAACGCACTAGTCGCAATTGTCAAATTGTCAAATTTACTTGTGCAATTTGCATTTTTCTGTCTATTGATATTTTGCTGTGGCGTGTGTGTGTATTTGTTTGTGCTGGAATGTGTCTCTGTGTGTGCATAAGAATCTCTCGTGTTCTTATAAGAGTTAGAGAGCAGAATAAAGAGAGAGCGAGAGAGAGAGAGCGTGTGCGCTGGGCTAGCAATCGCAATACTACTTGTGGGTGTGTGTGGAGGTTGCTTCTGTGTGTTGGGTGGGGGGTGGGTGGCAGGTATTAGGATAGCTTGTTATTCTTTCTTTGTTGTTTTATTTGTGAAAAATATCTGCTACTGCTGCCTCTATGTATGCACTGACCGAGTGCTTGTCTCTCTCTATGTGTGTGTGTGTTTATGAGTTGAAGGTAGTAAATACATAAAAAGAAGAAAAATAATTGTAATATATGTATGAAAGTAATATGTAATAGCAAATCAAAACTAAACAACAACAACTTTTATTCAGCTTTTATCTGAGTACATGTATCTCAAAACATACACAAACATATAGTACATATTTGTACTATTTCTTGTGCGTTTCATAATTCAAATTCCAATGCTGACTAACTCAGATTCTCAATGCTAAACGGAAGTGCAACGTCTAAGAATGTACAAATTGTTCTCTCTGCTGCCATTTTCCATCAATGTCAATTCGACTGCGACCTTGAAATTCACTTCACCATAGCCATGTGTGTTTTTGTGTGTGTGTGTGTGTATATGCAATTCCAGTATGTCAATGACCTAGACTAACAACATTAAGGAACAGCAAACGATTTCCAATGAATCCAATTAGCTTTGACTTTCTATTTTATAGTACAACTCCACCACAACCACCTCCAATTGGCAGACACCCACTGAGAGACACCGTTCTGTAACTACCGCCGACTAGTCCTGCCAAGATCCACATCAGAACAACAGCAGCAATAACAACACATCAACTAACACACACACAAGCACAAGTGCAGCTGAATTCAATCAGCGCAATGTTTACGGGTAAACTGCAGATCAAGGTTTGCGAGGCGAGCGGCCTGCGTCCAACAGATTTTCAAAAGCGCCACAATTTAACATTTGGCAAATTGGCCGATGAGCAGCTCATCGATCCCTACGTGTCCATAGATGTCGACGAGAGTCATTTCGGTGAGTTGGCAAATCCTTTCATAATATTAACTAACATGCTCATTTATTAATCGATTTAATGCTTGCCTTATAGATCGCTCGACAACAAGACCAAAGACGTTCGATCCGGTATGGAACGAGCAGTTCGTCCACGACGTGACCAATGCGCGCAACATTAATTTAACCGTTTTTCATGATGCGGCCCTGCCGCCGGATGACTTTGTCGCCAATTGCATTATTCCATTTGAGGATCTAATGCAGAGCGAGTCGGGAGTACCGGATCTATGGGTAAGTGGTAGTTCTGCATTCAAGTATCGATTAATCGTTGCTCCAAAACTATGATTATAAAAATCGTAGGAGAATATATGTAAATTTGACACGAACTTCTTGTTGGTATTTTGCTTGATACTTCTTTTATCCTTATGAATTATCTGTACAAATATATATACAAATGCGTCGCCGAATAAACCAGACCAGTATAATCAGATCATATCCAAAATATTGAAACTTTTTGAAAGAAGAATTGGTAACGCAGTTCAGTGAAATTCTCCGATCAAAAAGAATACTCTGATTTTATTCAAACTTCACCTAAATATACAAATCATGATGAAACTCAATAGTATTTGTCGTTTTTGTCGTTAGGATTGTTTAGTTGTTTTTTTGTTTCGTTTATTACAAAATTTTCAGTACATTTTTTGTGTTGCGTTTTTATGGTTTTGAACGTTTTGATAGTTGGATTGCGTTTCGTTTTAAATTGTTTGATCGTTAATTAATAGTTACAAGTACGGACCTCCGATTAATATGTGTATTATACGATGTATTTTAACATTCTGTATTGCAGATAAACCTGGAACCGCAGGGCAAAATTCATGTCATTATCGAGCTAAAGAGCCGAAATGGTAGGCACGAGAATTATGGTTAGTTATTTTCAAATATTAGAGAGCACCATAACCAGTTAAAATTTACAGATCAAGCTAAGGCCGATACCGAGGTGGAGAAGACTGTGGCCGTTAACAAGGAGTTCAAGGAGCGCGCCGGATTCAATCGACGCCGTGGTGCTATGCGCCGTCGTGTGCATCAGGTAATGTCCTGCCGAACACGCGCATTAATAATCAACTAATTAATAATCGATTTCAACGACAGGTCAACGGGCATAAGTTTATGGCGACGTTCTTGCGCCAGCCAACGTTCTGTTCACATTGTCGCGAGTTTATTTGGTGAGTGATTCAAAATATCGCATTAAACTACACATATATGTATGCTCTGAGCATACTTACAGCCAGGCTGTCCCATCTACAGTACCATTTTTGAGTTGTAATTGCAGTGATTAATATATATATTTAATTTTTGGGATTTAATATGATTTACAAAACACACATCAAAGCATTGCCATTACTCTTATATCTTATCTCTTATGATTTTATTTTATTTCTAACTACATACATATATTGTTTTTATAAACACCTATTGATTTCGATGTACTGTATCGTTATCGTAACATACACATCTTTTTTGGGTTCCACTAAGTATTTTAGCTATCTTATAAAATCGTTTGTTTTTTTTTAGTTTTATATTTCTCTCTTGATTAACCATTTTCACATAACTGGGTTTGATTTGAGCTGCTGCTGCTGGCGTGCAGTTTGCAAATGGTCACTGGGTTGGTCTTTCATGCTAAATACATTTGCTTGACTTTCATCTTTTGTTTCCGAGCTGCAGGCTTACTCCTTTTAATTTGTTATTCGCATTCATTCATGCCTACACAAAAAAAAAAAAACACTCATCATTCAGTTAAAAAAAGAAAAATATATGCAATAGCCACGGAATTTCTTGCCTTCTTGCAGGGGAATTGGTAAACAAGGCTATCAATGTCAAGGTATGTGTTTTGCTTAAAATTAAAAAGGAATATCTTACAGAGACTCAACAGTCTTTGGCAAGAGCATTCAACAATTAAAACCAAAAACAAAAAAGCTATCCATCACTTGCATTTGCTCGTTTCATTCGTTCGTTCGTTCGTTGTTTGTTGATGTTGTTCAGTTTCGGTCCAAGAAACAAAGCATTTGCCTTTGTCCATAATAATAGCTGCATTATAAACTTAATTGAATATCAATATATATACATATGTCATAAGGAAAGTTATACTCTTTAGTTTGCGCCGTCGATGCTGTTGTCGCTTCTCTCTGCATTGTCCATGCATCAAAAGTAATGCATTGACCATTCTATTTATGGTTTTTTTAAATACACACATCTTGTAATTCTGTTTTACACTGTCTTACCACCATACTAATCGTTATATGTTTAGCTTTATTGTCTGAAAGAATCGCACTAAATATTATCATTAGGCATATGCAAAGATCATGATCATAACAACGTATGCGTCTGTCTCGAAGACTAAATAGTTACAGAAACTCCAGAAAAGTTTGGGGCTATTAAGAATATATATTAAGATTAGCTCACTTAATTAAATTTGTGATATAAGGTTAAGATGACGCAGCAAGGTGTTTATATTTGCTTTAGTTATCAGCACATGCAGTCAAGCTTATCAGTATTTATTTCTTACGCGTTTATTACCACGACAGCAATTAATTCAGTTATGATATTATCATTTTTAAACTCTACGCAAAGGGCTTTGAAATGCGTGAATAAGCAAAGTACATTTATTTTCGTAAAGGAAACCAATTTATTAAACAGGTATCAAGCTAAGGTCCTATTGGTTTTCATTGTAACAATTTCTCAGTTCGATTAGGACTATTACATACATAATTTATGGGATCGTTAGGTCCTTCTGCAATGCAATACTTATTATTTGTGGACAGTATTCTAATCATGGTTGCCACATGAGATAAATATGTACCAAAACTAATATTTTATTAATTCGATATTTAAAAAATTAGTTTCCTCGATTTTAAAAAAGTTGGTACAAATATGTAAAATTATAATTATTTGTAACCTTTTGTAATTAACATTGAAATGAAAAAATAAACACAAATCGCTAAAAAAAAATTGTAACTTTATAAATAACCAAAAGCATTTCATAGAAAATTTAAATGTTTTGTTGTAATATTTTAAGTGGCAACCGCAATTCTGATATCTTTTGTAACGAACCATTCGATGTTGTACACAGAATGTCTTTATATTGTTTAGATGTGCTGTTTATTTTTCTCACATTCTATATAAGATCTCTTTGAAACTTGTGGAAAGTTCTCTCACTTCATTAGTAGCTGTTATGAATATTTTTGTTGTTAACTGATGCTTAAGCACTTGAGGCAATTTAATATTATTAATTTTGACGATTTGCACGCCACAAGAAACATTTGCACAGTTACACATGTGATTAAACCGTAATTTTTTGATGTCCATACAATTAAGAAAACTAATTTGCATACGTCAAGTTGCACAGCAACAAAAAAACCAAACAAACAAACTACATACACCTTCACACACAAAAATAATTGATGTTATGTGACAATACTCATCAAATATGTTAATTTCTCAGTGTGTCTAACCTCTGAATGTGTACAAAATTAATAAATTCAAAAGTAGCTTTGTATATATTCAAAGTATGTCAATTAAAATATTCTGCACTGCTCTGACTTGAATTGTCCTGCACCCTGGCTCAAATGCTGATGAGGATGATGAGCTGTGTTGAGCTTTGCAAGTGCATTAATTGAAATCGTTTTTCGACTGCCCGATTAATGAGATTATATTTTGATCTAATCATTTATAGTCTGCACCTTAGTTGTACATAAAAAATGCCATCTATCTGTCGTCTCCAAATGTCCTGGCATGCGCGATGAGGTGAGTTCACAGAATATAAATCCACTGAAACAACTTAAATCCTAATACGTATATATATATATTTATCTGAAACAGCAGCAGGCCAAGGTGGAAGTGGTGCCGGCCGGGCAGCGGTTCAATGTAAATGTACCGCACCGGTTTGTGGTGCACAGTTATAAGCGATTCACATTTTGCGATCACTGCGGCTCGCTGCTCTACGGACTTATCAAGCAGGGCCTGCAGTGCGAGACATGTTACATGAACGTCCACAAGCGGTGCCAAAAGAATGTGGCCAACACGTGCGGCATCAATACCAAGCAAATGGCCGAGATACTCAGCTCGCTGGGCATCTCACCGGACAAGCAGGGCCAGCAGCCGCGACGCTCCAAGTACTTAAGTCAACCCGGTGGCGAGGACAATTATGGCGCCTCACTGGGTGGCGAAGGGGGCGACAATGTGCCGGGCGCCTCATTTCGGAGCGGCACACTGTCGGCCGACAGCTTGTCCACGTCGACGAGTACACTGACCAGCGGCTATAATAGCAGCAGCTGCGTGAGCCTACCCGCTGGAGAATCGCGACCAGGAAAGTGCTCGCTTCTGGACTTTAACTTTATCAAGGTGCTGGGCAAGGGTTCGTTTGGCAAGGTGATGCTGGCCGAGAAGAAGGGCACCGATGAGATTTACGCCATTAAAGTGTTGAAGAAGGATGCCATCATACAGGACGATGATGTCGACTGTACAATGACAGAAAAACGCATCCTGGCCCTGGCCGCCAATCATCCGTTCCTCACGGCGCTACATTCTTGTTTTCAGACGCCAGATCGCTTGTTCTTTGTCATGGAGTATGTAAATGGTGGCGATCTAATGTTTCAAATACAAAAGGCGCGACGGTTCGAGGCGGCCCGAGCCGCTTTCTATGCGGCCGAAGTGACGCTTGCCCTGCAATTTCTGCATACCCATGGCGTCATCTATCGCGATCTGAAACTGGACAACATCCTTCTCGATCAGGAGGGGCACTGTAAGCTCGCCGACTTTGGCATGTGCAAGGAGGGTATCATGAACGGCATGCTGACCACAACATTCTGTGGCACACCCGACTACATTGCCCCCGAGATACTCAAGGAGCAGGAGTATGGTGCATCTGTGGACTGGTGGGCGCTCGGCGTACTCATGTACGAAATGATGGCTGGCCAGCCGCCATTCGAGGCAGACAATGAGGATGAGCTTTTCGACTCAATCATGCACGACGATGTGCTCTATCCGGTCTGGTTGTCACGTGAAGCTGTCTCCATTTTGAAGGGTAAGATCTGTCAACTCTCTCACGAGCACTGCTAATGTGTTTTCTCTAGGCTTTCTCACCAAGAATCCTGAGCAGCGTTTAGGCTGCACCGGCGACGAGAATGAAATCCGCAAGCATGCATTTTTCAATAAACTGGACTGGAAGGAACTGGAGAAGCGCAATATTAAGCCACCATTCCGACCCAAAATGGTAAATATATATAATATAAATAAAGAACATAAATCTAATTCATCTGCTGTTTTTAGAAAAACCCACGTGATGCCAACAATTTCGATGCCGAATTTACCAAAGAGGAGCCGGTGCTAACACCAATTGGTAATGATGTCATACGTTGCATCAATCAGGACGAGTTCGCCGGCTTCTCGTTTGTCAATCCCAAGTTTGGACCAGAGCGCAAGGTGTTTTAAATCGGCTTCCATTGAAAGATTGGATTGGATATGCGCTTAATGTTTGCGGGAAATTTGGGAGCAAACTGGATCAGTCGAAATTTTAAGCACAGGGCAACATTTTGTCAGGTTTTTTATTAGGTGCAGCCCAATGCTATATCTTAGCCTATTCCTAGACCTAGCTTTTCCTTAGCACTTGAATCCAAATTTTGCTTATGTTGAAATTTTTGTGAACGCTCTATTGTTGTCTGTTATCATTTGAAAGTTATTAGTTTATTCGTTTTAAGTTATCTGTTAGTTTTACAAAGCGTAGCGCTTAAAAGAAATCACTACTAAAAAACAAATGCAAAAAGATATGCTGAAAATCGCAAGATATATGTAGATAGAAACGATTATATGTATCTACTGCAACTAATAAACATATTCGGAAAACGCGTAGAGGATCCTACAGTCGTCAACTACGATCAGTGCCAATAAACAATTAACTATAAATTGTATGCATAGACACATTTACATACACACACACACATACATACACACACACAGGCAAATTATTGTAAAGATTTGTTAATATTCCTTTGTTATTTATGTCGCACTATTTATCTCTTTCAAATCCTTCGCTTTTGCTCGTGTTAATGCTCAAAGCCTCTCAAAGCTAGGCGCTATTTTTGCGGATAACCCAACCTGTCCCCAGAATAACATCATTATTATTATGTTGATTGCCAAAAATTAGCCCTGATCTAGTCAATGTTGTTGCAAATGCAGCGCCATGCTTTTTGTTATTAGTTTTTTATTTATTAATGTGCCGAATCTCAAGTTTCGCACCCGACTGCAGACAACATCGCAACAGCGCTATCCCGAGCGGATGCACTTGCTCCTATGCGAATCTCAAGAGAATGTCACAACAGCCAATAAAATACGCCGTCTGTACACAAGAAAATGCGATAAATATTAGCCAACTTAATGCGTATTCGAACTCTTGCACAATTTCCTTCTCAAGTATTAAAGCGATATTATTTTAAAATTAACTTATTGTTATACATACAAACATAATATTATAACAAAAGAAAAAAAACAAATAAAAATTTAAAAAAGCCAAAAATAAACTTACACAAACAAACACACAAAAAAACTTCTGAGCTAAACAAATGCAGAAAATTAAATAATAACACTAAGAAAATGAAACTAAGATTAGTTGTAAAATGAGAACAAACTTAAAAGTAAAACAAAAACATTTATAAATTCATATATATTTTATGGAACACAAATTATATATATGAAACAAAATGTGTTTAGCCTCTAAGTTGGAGAAAATATAAAATTTCATTAAAGTATAACTATATGTGTGTATATATATTAAATAATGAACTACATATTTTTTAATATATATATATACATATATATATATATATATATATATATATACATATATGTGCATAGAATAAATATAGTATATCTGAAATATGCAGTTAAAACTGCACAAAAACAAAGCAACAACAAAGCAGAACAAAGTATATATAAACCGATATAATGTAATAATACCAATATTAAATAATAATAAATATATATGTGTTGATTTTAAAGCCAAAGACTCAAACAACAAATACAATTTGCATTAAAAACAAACAATAACAGCAAACAGATACCATTTTAACTGCAGCGAAAAACTCGCTTTCAGTTATAAATAATGGAATTTTTTTAGTTTTGATTAAATGATTTGCATGAATCAAGTCAAATGTTTTTTTGTTTTCATTCTATGTTGATTTGAGAGCAACTAAAATAAATAGAATTTTTGAAATGAACTACACGATTCTTGTGCTGCATTTACAGGAGCGCAAATTGTTTGCCGAATACTAAATTTGATAAATTTGTATGCAAAAATGGCAGTATAGCAAAAATTAATAGTTGTAAGCAACATTGTTAACTAAAACCAAACAAAAAAAAAAAAAAAACAAAAAAACTTTGTATGTAATGATAACAAACCCAAATGTGTAATAATAATAATATTTATGAAATAGCAAGCAGAGCGCAAGCGCTAGTTACCCATTTAAATGTTAACCTCAAGTATTCTCAAAAACGCATTTTACTAAACTAAAATGAAGACAGGATTAATGTTAACCTTATATGAAAATTATATTGATAAATGCAACAACAATGTTTGACAATGCAGATGTTAAAGCGATAAAAAAAATGTTCACAAATTTACATACGGATCCAGCCAGCATACAAAAATAGTACATTAGTTTATAACTATGAATCGCCTCGCTCGAGGTACAAGCAAACAAAATACAAATATTGTTGGTTGTTACCGAAACTTGAAAGGCAGCAGCTGAAGCGCATTGTGAAATAAGATACAAAAAAAAAAAACAAAACAAAACAAAATGTAACGCGTAACCTGAATTAAAACTAAAAGAAAAACGTACACAAAACAAGTTTAAAACGGACATGTTAGCTATAAGCTCATTAAACATATTTGCAAATAATTGCCATCATGGCCAAATGTAGAGCAAACTACGACTAAAATTGTACCGCATTCGTTTGTCTGGCCAATTACTGCATTAACTAACAAAACAAGAACACACTATGCTCATCCAATACACATATATCAATGCTTTGAACTATTTACTAGTGAATATGCAATCCCAATCTGAGTCTAGTTCTGCCTATTCAAGTTTTTTGAAAATAATTGGCAGACTAACCGTTTTCGATATTGGAAATGTCTCTTGCTGAGCATAAATAAAAATTACTTTAACAGTTAAGGGCTCTGAAGCGCTACAGTGAAGGACATTTTGTAATATCAATATTAATACATATATGCTACTTGCATACCCACAGTCATATGCCACGCCCACAGAAACACACCTTTTCATGTACCTTCTGCAATTTAAATTCTAAACATAGACAACATTTAAAGTAAACATACAAAAAAAATGCAAATCTTAAATCGTTATCTGATGCAAGACAAAAGGAAATCAGAAAATAGAAGTTACTCACGGAAAAAGCATATTGAAGAAATCAAGAAAAGTATTTAAAAACCACAAAATTATATTGAGAAAAAATAATGTTTAAGTTACGTTTAAAGAAATGAATAAATAAGCTACAAAGAAAAGTCAAAAGCCAACAGTTGATATGTTGTAAAAAAAAAAAAAACGAAAAAAAAACTGAACTAAGGGAAGACAGTGAGTGTTATTCAAGCAACTAAATAAATGAAATGGTAACAAAATGTAAGATGAAGTGAGGAAAGATAACCAAAGAAAACAAAATTACTAAAATTGATTTATAATTTTAAGTGAAGATTTAATGAATGAAAACTAATTAATAAATAAACAGGTAACACCTATAAAAATGTATTATTTGACTTGTTACTTACTGTTACTGCGCTTACTGTTGTTTGAAAATAACGCGCCAATACAACAATCTGGCAACGCTGCAGACCAATGCAGCCGTGAGCCGCGCACATGGTAGCCAGAATAGAGATGCGAAGAAGAAGAAACAAAACAAACACACAGAATATCTGCACATTATTTACAAATTAAACATGCCGAAGGTCAAAACAGAAAAGAAAACTCGCATGCACCATGAGGTGCAAAAGCAGGGTAAGTAAACGCAGTAATGTATACAGAATATATATACACTTATTCATCTAATTCAATTAATTTTCCTACCGATGACTGTATCTCTAATAGAAAAATATATTATACAAAATATTTGCTTTACAGGCATTTTATTCAACAAGGATTTCGGCCAGCACATCTTAAAGAATCCGTTGGTCATAACCACCATGTTGGAAAAGGCTGCCATGCGAGCCACCGATGTGGTGCTGGAAATCGGTCCCGGCACGGGCAACATGACAGTGCGAATGCTGGAGCGCGCCAAAAAGGTGATTGCCTGCGAAATTGATACACGTCTTGCCGCCGAGCTGCAGAAACGTGTCCAGGCGACACCGCTGCAGCCCAAGCTGCAGGTGCTCATTGGTGACTTTCTGAAGGCGGAGCTGCCATTCTTCGATCTGTGCATTGCCAATGTGCCTTATCAGATTAGTTCCCCGTTGATCTTCAAGCTGTTGCTGCATCGTCCGCTTTTCCGTTGTGCCGTGCTAATGTTCCAGCGTGAGTTTGCACAGCGTCTGGTGGCCAAGCCGGGTGACAAGATGTACTGCCGTTTGAGCATCAATACGCAGCTATTAGCACGAGTGGACATGCTGATGAAGGTGGGCAAAAACAATTTCAAGCCGCCACCAAAAGTAGAATCAAGTGTGGTGCGTCTGGAGCCAAAGAATCCGCCACCGCCCGTTAACTTCACCGAATGGGATGGCCTGACCCGCATTGCTTTCCTGCGTAAAAATAAAACGCTGGCGGCAACATTCAAAGTGAAATCTGTGATTGAAATGCTTGAAAAGAACTACAAATTGTATCGTTCGCTGAGAAATGAGGTACGTAACATTAATAATACTCTGTAGTATTTGCTTTAATTAAGGCTTACACTTTCAGCCTATCGACGAGAACTTTAATATGCAGGAGAAAGTCATTGGCATACTGGAGGAACAGGACATGGGCGGATCACGTGCGAGATCTATGGACATTGATGAGTTTATGCGACTGTTGCTCGCTTTCAATTCGGCTGGCATACATTTCAACTGAACCAATGTGGCTAATTGTAGAATATACTATGCTAAGAAATTCTAAAATAACGTTGTTAAACTTTGTATGTCTGCATACAAAATGTTGCACACATGTAAGATCTTGAAGATCTTTGACTCAATGTTTTGCAATACAAAGAGAGCGCGAGAGAATCGCATAAATATTGTTGTGGCTGTTATTATTCCGACTAACCAGCGAGTTTAATCAATTGATTCGAATCGTATTGTTCAGTCGCTATGGGAGCTTGTTTTAATAAAGTTCAAAGTGTCGCATAAATTATCAACTAATGACGCAAATAAACTCAGTTCGCCCGTTGCTTTTTATCTTGGCCCATGTGTCGCTTGCACTTAGCCAAGATCCGGATCCAGCTGCAAAGCAGGGTAAACGTTAGCCACTATTAACTGTGTTTACCTAATCACTAATTGAATCCTACAGCTTGCACGCAGTTCAAACGCGATGTCTTCGAAGAGCGAGTTGCGATTAGTTTCTTTTTCGCCAATGCGCCCGTCACTTGGGAAACTATTGATTCCTGTCATGGCTCACGGGCGTTGATAGTTGGCGGCACACCTGCCGAACCCAAGGAGTTCCCGCACATGGCACGCCTGGGTAATCGCGATAGCCGGAATGAAACCAAGTGGTTCTGTGGCGGCACTTTGATTAGCAATCGCCTGGTGCTCACTGCCGCCCATTGTCTCTACTCGGAAAGGTACGTAACTAAAGCGGATTCATTGTCACGACTTTTAATGAAATTCCGATCTTCTCTGCAGCGGCGCTGTTAATGTGGTGCGCTTGGGTGAATTGGACTTTGCTACCGATAAGGATGATGCGGAGCCCGAGGACTTTGGTGTGCAAAACATAATCGAGCATCCAGCTTATAACTACTCGCTGCTTTATAATGATATCGCCATCTTAAGATTAGATCGTGCCGTGAACTTTACCATATACAAACATCCCGCCTGTTTACCCTTCAAGAACGGCGAAAATAGTGAGAACTTCATTGCCATTGGCTGGGGCCACAGGAAGTTTGCCGGCAGGGCGTCCACAAAGCTGCTCAAAGTGCAGCTTAAGAACTTCGGAAGCAGGTGCCTCACAACCACGGATCTTGATGAGCTTCCCAATGGCTATAATGCCAGCACCCAATTGTGCATTGGCTCCAGCGAGAACAAGGACACTTGCAACGGCGACTCTGGCGGTCCGTTGTTGAACTATCATGAGGAGTATCCCTGCATGTACCATGTGATGGGCATCACTTCATCCGGCATTGGCTGCGATACACCCAATGTGCCCAGTCTATATACACGTGTCCACTTTTACTTGGATTGGATCAAGCAGCAGATGGCGAATAATAATTAAAATTCCAACTTTTTTTAATGGAACTTGAAGTTCATTAAATATAACTGAGAATAGCTTTAAAAAGAAATTACTTCTTCATTTTTGGCTCTATTTAGTTGAAACTCTTGAATATTAAAGAGCTTCGATTCTTATAGTTTTTCTCACTTATAAAATTACAAATAAATTAATCTGATAAGTTTCAAATTATATAATATCTATATATACATTTTTAAAATCTCCCTATATAATATAACATGTTTAAAAACCAGAGATAAAGAACAAAATTTCGTTAAAATACGAATTTTAGATTCAAGGCATTACAAATTACAATTCTTAAATTTCTGGAGAAAACACTTAAATGAAAAGCATGTGTATTTTTATATATGTAAATTTTCTTTGTTTGATGGAGGGAATTTCCAATTGATATGTATGTATATTCGAAGAGCGACTGACATGCATAAATATTTAAATAATCAGCAATATAAACAACAACAACACACATTATACATGCATACATACAGTTATATGAATGATTATATTTATATAAACAATGCTGGAAACGAGATTTGCATGTTATCAACAAGCGATGTATGTATACAAATACATACATATGTATGTATACGAGTATACAAGTATACTATATAGATTTCCTGATATTGAACCGTTTGAATCCGAAACCTACGATTGAGGTTCTCTCCGTAGCAGTTTAATGAGCGCCCAGTTTCAAGTCGGATGTGTGATTAGCGGTTAATTGAAATAAAAATGCAAATTACGTATTTGAAAATCGCTTTTCAATGGAAATCGTTGTGTCTGGCACTATTGATTTTCAATGCAGCAGAGCAACTGATATTCGCCCAAGATCCAGAGATCGTCAGTTGTAAGTAAGAGCAGTGTGAAAATATGTATATACATATGTATGTACATACACAGATTCTAGCTGATATCTCTCATTTCTCCCATCAGCCTGCACGAGATACAAAAAGAGCGTCTTTGATCGGAAGGATGGCTACAGCTTCCTATTGCCCGGTGCACCGATTACCTATACAACTTTGGACACATGCCATAGCTATACGCCGCTGATAGTCGACGGCAAGCCTGCCGAGCCCAAGGAGTTTCCGCACATGGCGCGGCTGGGTAATCGGAATGGTGATAATGAAACCAAGTGGTTCTGTGGTGGAACTTTGATTAGCAATCGCCTGGTGCTCACTGCCGCCCATTGTCTCTACTCGGAAATGTGCGTAAGGAATCGCTGTAGCGTAATCATGACTTCAATTCTAATCTTAATCTTGCCCTTGCAGCGGTGCCGTCAATGTGGTGCGCCTGGGTGAGCTAGACTTTGCCAGCGAGAAGGATGATGCCGAGCCGGAGGACTTTGGTGTGCGAAACGAAACCGAGCATCCCGGCTACAAGTATCCGCTGCTGTATAATGATATTGCCATCATTGAACTGGATCGCGGTGTGCGTTTCAGCGTGTATAAACATCCCGCCTGTCTGCCTTTCAACGATGGCGATAGCAGCGAGCACTTTATTGCCACCGGCTGGGGTCACACGACATTTGCCGGTGGCCAGTCGAGCCAACTGAGGAAGGTGAAACTGAATCGCCTTCGAAAAAACTGTCTGATGTCCGGGGAAATCGAAGAGCTGCCCAATGGATTTAATTCGAGCACACAGCTGTGCATTGGGTCTACTGATACTAAGGACACGTGCAATGGTGACTCTGGCGGCCCGGTGTTGACCTATCACGCGGAGTATCCCTGCATGTACCATGTGATGGGCATCACTTCATCTGGCATTGGCTGCGGCACACCCAATGTGCCCAGTCTTTATACACGTGTTCACTTTTATTTGGATTGGATCAAGCAGGAGCTGGCTAGAGTTTCATGACGTTCTTGGAATGTCTGATTATTAGCATACACATACGAGAGATAATTGCACTTGATACGGGGAACTATTAAAAAATGGATTTACCGCTTAAGTGTTTGCTTAACAATTGGCGGGCCAACACGTCGTATGCGCAACACATCTTATTTTTTAGTAATTAATTAGCATTGCTGGGCGAGCTCAGCCAAAAGCTGATTTTGATGAGCAAACTAAGCCCTTGCACAACTCTGTGTGTGTGTGTGTGTGTGTGTATGTGTGTATGTGTGTGTGGGTGGTTTTTATCAACTGATTAAACCTGTCCAGAGAGCACGCAGTTGGAAATACGCTGTCAAGTTCGAGGCGTTTGGTTTTGGTCGGCAAACCGGTTAAGAACGTGCCAATTGTGTATTTGATAAGCAAATAGTATAACTTTGAAATGTGGCTGCTGATTCTTTTTCTTTCACTGGCCCTGCAGCCAATTGGCCAGATTTTGGGCGAAAATATTGATATCGTCAGCTGTGAGTAATCTGTAATCTGTATTATTTGTTTGGGCTTATCGATATCATTGGCAGCCTGCATCAGTTACAAAAAGCTCGTGTTTGAGGAGCAGGTGGGTTACAGCTTCCTGTTTCCCAATGCACCCATCAGGTACGAGACCATCGACAGTTGTCGCCGATATACGCCACTGATTGTCGGCGGACAACCCGCCAATCCCAAGGAGTTTCCCCATGTGGCCCGTCTGGGACACCAGCATGACCAGACGAACACGATCGATTGGTTCTGCGACGGCACTCTAATCAGCGATAGATTCGTGCTAACGGCTGCCCATTGCTTTGAATCGGAACTGTGAGTAAATATCGTAAACATGGTAAAAATCGTTTTCAACTTTAAAGTGACTAAAAATTACCTTTAAATGAACTTATAAGACTTCAAACTCCTATAACATTGCCAAAACTGAACCGATCTTATTTGGCATCTACTTTAAACCAACATCTAAGGTGTATGCACTCTTTTATTCAAAATTAAGAATCTTGTAATTTTACTTTGAATCGATAGTGGGTGTCTCAGTAAGTATAAAAAACTATAGGAAAAGCGATTTTGTGGTGTTTAATTTTTCTGTAAAAAACCACGACTAAAGTGACAAAAACATTGGCTTTTTAAGTGCCCAAACAACGAAAAGATCCTTATAAATTACCTTCCCAGACTTCAAACTGCCATAGCTTTGTCAAAACTGAACCGATTGCCGATGTCATTTTGTTCATTACTTGGCGTCTTCTTTAAAACCACATCTAAAAATTATTAACTTTTGAAAAATACAAAATTTTTAATAATTTTGCAAAAAAGCATAAGGAAAAACCCTCAATAATTTAATTTTTTAAAAATTTTGAATCTTGAAATTTTTATTTTAATCGATTGGGGTGTCACAGTTAGTATAAAAACAATACGAAAAGTGATTTTGGGCTGGTTAACTTTTCTGTCCAAAATGACAAAAAATTGTCTTGTTAAGTGCCCAAACACAGAAGAAAGCCCTGAAACACCCATAACTTTGTCAAAACTGATCCGATTGATGAACCTCAAATTTATCATTATTTATTATCTTCTTTAATTCTGCATTTAAGGTTTATGCACTTTTGAAAATATTTTTTGCCGCATTTTTTCTTTAAAAAGATTACGTACCCCCCCCCCCCCCTTGTCAAAATATTTTTTAAATCTTAGAATCTTGATTGTATATTTTATTGAATGTGTGTGTCAAATTTAGTATCAACAAGTAAGAGTGCTCTAGTCGAGAGTGCCCGAATAGGATATACCCTTTACCAAGGTCTAAAATTCATTCATAATAATTTTTCACATTTTTAATGGGTTCAGGGTATAAAAACTATTGAAAAAGTGATTCTGGGATAGTTCATTTAAAGTTTATGCATAGCTTACGAATTTTTTCTTACAGTAACTATTTTAATTATAAAATTGTTTATTTTTAATATTTCTTCTTTTAATTGCAATATGTTATGCTACTTAATTTAGGGGCGAGCTAAATGTGGTTCGTTTGGGTGATCTGGATTTGGAGAATGATCAAGAGGATGCGGCGCCAAGGAATTACGCTGTGGCCGATTACATTCGGCATCCTAATTTCACGAGTCCGGTACTATATAATGACATTGGAATGATTAAACTAGCCGAGCCGGTACAATTTGATCGCTACAAGCATCCGGCGTGTTTGCCCTTTGATAATGACCAAACACTGGATTCCTTCATAGCCATCGGTTGGGGCAGCACCAGTTTAGCGGGCAAATCATCGACTAAGCTGTTGAAAGTAAAACTGGACCGTATTGCAGATGAGGTTGAATTGTATAATAATGTTTAAGGCTAATGATATTAAATATATATTATTTTTCTTTGTCCAGGTGTGCCGCAGAGTAATAGAGCAAGGCGATGACTATCCACACGGATTTGAGACGTCCACTCAGATGTGTGTGGGTTCTTTAAATGCCAAGGATACCTGTAATGGCGATTCGGGTGGACCCATTCTAGTTTATCACCGGGAGTATCCCTGTATGTACCATGTTATTGGCATTACATCGGCGGGAATATCGTGCGGTACACCAAAAATTCCCAGTATTTATACTCGGGTTCATTACTTCTTAAATTGGATTGAGCAAATTATGGCTAATAATTAATTACTACAATTTGCATTTTAAAAGTAAAAGTACTTTATGAGCAGTTCTAATTTGGCGGGCTTATTTTCCTGACGGTCTGGCAATGCCGGTCAAATCAACGAGAAATACCAAACGAGATGCTAAAAGTCACAGTGACTTTCAACGTTTCTTCATTTAATGTAAAATAATGTATTAATTATATATGCACGTTAAAGTCAGAAAATATATTTAAAGTACATTGTAATTAAAAGTATTTAATTAACAATAACAGTATTTTTTCGCATGTTTGCTACGACTCGATACTTTCAATTACCCGCGACAAGTAGCAGATACAGCAAATAACTCTCATCACTATTGTTGTTTACAAAAAAAAAGAATACTAATTAAAGTTGTGGAAAAAACAACAAAAGTTACTCGCGCCAAGAGGTCGACAAAAACTGTGACACATAAAATGTAAACAATCAAATAGATATCAACTAACATTAACATTATTCGCAGCTGTTAGTGCGCTGTTAGTTTATAATTCCTTTCCCTTTTTAAAAGTGCGTTTTGCGACGCACATTGATACGAATGTATGTGGAATTGAGTCCAAAATCGAACAGTTTGGTGGGTAGAGGAAGCATCATGGAGCCGGACGAACTGCAGCCAGTTATGTCCGATGTGGTGCAGTCGTATAAGACGCGGGCCAAAATGAATCCGGCGAAAAAAGACAACGAGAAACGGCGACGCAAGGATGCCATGCGAAAGGTAATTAACTAACAATACACATGTGCGTTTTACGTGCATATGTGTGTGTGTGCGTGTTTATACACAAGCGTGTATTGCAGGGGAATATTTATTTGTATACGTACAGTGGGTACTACCAAATTAGAATCAGCTTCGATTCTATTTATCGAAAAATTTTAATATCGAAAAGTAATAATATGCAAAAAATGATCAATTTATTATTTAATTAGTACAATATATTTTAATCATGCACTTTTCCATAATTCCATACAATAAAAATTAATGAATTAATTATCAGAGTTTTTTAATTATTCTGTATTACTATATATGTACCATATATTAACTATTCAATATTCCAAACTATTCTATACAAAATATTAATTAAATACACACATGTACAATAATCTTTTTTTTAAATTATCCGATACTTTATGTACATATATACCATTTTTAAATGTAATGATTTGTATTGATCAATTAAATTCTATTTACTGTTAAGTGTATAGAAGATTATAAGTTATTATTCAAATGTTAGTGTCAAGGCGTATAATTAAACTTATTTAATGACGATTCTAATTGCTGCAAGTTTTAATTGATAAGCGACCACTGTTTACATATACATATGTATATTGTTTATTTATTATAATCGATTGTTATTGACTGTCATTTATATTATTTTATTTTAGGTTTCACTGATTTTACGGAAATGCGATTCACTGCGCACTGCAGAGGATCGTCAGTTTCTGGAGCGGCATCCGGAGATTGTGAAAACGACAAAGAAGCGCAAGGAACGCATTGAGATCTATAAGGAGCGCGTCGTCGAGAAGGAGGATGAGCCGCACGTAATTGAGGCTAAGGTGGAGCAGCTGGCCAATATCATATCGCAAGCAAAGCATCTCATATGTTACACCGGCGCCGGCATCAGCACAGCGGCCCTGATACCCGACTATCGGGGCAGCAAGGGTATCTGGACGCTGCTGCAGAAGGGCAAGGATATTGGGGAGCACGATCTGTCCAGCGCCAATCCCACCTACACTCACATGTCGCTCTACGAGCTGCACCGTCGCCGCCTGCTCCAACACGTCGTCTCGCAGAATTGCGATGGACTGCATCTGCGCTCTGGTCTCCCGCATCAGTCACTCTCCGAGATCCATGGCAACATGTATGTGGAGGTGTGCAAGCACTGCAAACCGAATGCGGTCTACTGGCGGCAGTTTGATGTCACCGAGATGACGGCGCGATACTGCCATAAGACACATCGATTGTGTCACAGATGCTCGGAGCCGCTCTATGACACCATTGTGCATTTTGGGGAGCGGGGCAATGTGAAGTGGCCGCTGAACTGGGATGGGGCCACGCAGCATGCGGAGCGAGCGGATGTTATACTCTGTCTTGGTTCTAGTCTCAAAGTGCTTAAGAAATACACGTGGCTGTGGCAGATGGACAAGCCGGCTCGTCAGCGTGCCAAGATCTGTGTGGTGAATCTGCAGTGGACGCCCAAGGATAACATAGCCAGCCTTAAGATCAATGGCAAGTGCGATAGCGTTATGGCGCAACTGATGCGACTGCTCAACATATCGGTGCCCATCTACAGCAAGGAAAAGGATCCAATATTTGCCCATGCCTCGCTCCTGATGCCCGAAGAGCTGCACACCCTGACGCAGCCATTGCTGAAGAATGCCGACGAGGAGGAGGCCGGCGATACACAATCCTGCACAACGACAACCGAAGAAACCCAAGACTCGACCATTTCCGGAGACAGCTACAGTGATCTGCCCATTGGGAGGGGTCCACGCATTCGAACGCCCATAAAAAATGGGCGACGCATCAAGACCAATCTGGAAATGCGGCAAAAATATGCGCCACGGCCTAATGATACCGCCCCGGAGGTCAAACTAGAGAATGGGCTGCAGCTGAAAACGGAAAATGAAGCGGAACATGAAACAAAGCCGGAACCGGACATCAAAGTGAAGACTGAAATGGAAGCTGAGCTGAAACCAGAGTCAAAAGTGGATCTGGAGCTGAAGGCAACTAGTCTGGATATCAGTTTCATCAAGCAGGAGCTACTGCCCAAGCTAGAGCCGCCTAGCGAAACCACAAATGGGTACCAGGTGCACAAAAATGGTCAACTTGCGCTGCCCAAGCTAGTTGCCATACAGAAACCCTACACGGATGCTAGCAGCTGTCCGGGCCTCTGCCTGCTACCTGTGGAGCTGCGACTTGAGCCGCGCCTGGAGCCAAGCGTGTGCAGCTTGCCGACGGTGCAGCTGCCACCACTGGTACCCATTGGTGCACCGCTATTCACGCCCTTTGTGCAGCCGCAACAGCAGCTGGTGCAGCCGCCATCGCTGCAGGCGCTTAATCTGCAAAGCGACAGCGCCACCTGCTCAGCGGAATCAACGACTGAGAACGATGACGATGGCGACGATGTGGAAAGGTATGCAGTGGATTACCAGGAGCCAGAGGAAGAGGAGGAGGAAGATGATGAGCAGTTTGACATGTCGCAAATGGATCTGCTGCGTCGCCACAGCGATCACGAGCTGCTGCGTCAGCTGCCCAGCTGGTATGATGCCAAGTATGCGTATTCGGGTCTGCACAGCATTTTGATACCGCCGCCATCCGATCTGAACATCTGGAACTCACAGGTGGTGCCCAACTTTGCGATGAATCGCTCCGCCGCCAGTTGTGAGTTCTGTTTCGATCGCTACGCGGAACTGGAGTGTCAGTTCTATAGCCGCTGGCATCTCAGCCAACGCATTCACAAGAAACGTGCGCGCAGCGGCCGCTTTGTCGTCTGCGAGTGTTGTCCGACCAGCGACGAAGAGGATGACTACGATGAGAACATCTCGCTGGCGCACATTGCCGCCGCCGAGACGGCCAAGCGTCGGCTCCAGCTGAGCCACAGTTTTCCGCGCAAACTGGCCCGTACTCAAGCCGGCTGGTATGGCAAGGGCTACAAGAAGGGACGCAAGCGCAGATAGACACGACTCCTTCGCGAGGACAAACCCTGCCGCTTCAAATAGTATTCGAGCATAGTCTACTAGCTATAATCTTAGGCATATTATTATATAAGTATATATATATTAAATATAATTAGCTCGTAGTGCCACTCGCATTAGGTGTTCGTCTAGGCTTATGGATAGTTTTTAACACGTGCGTATTGGATTTATTTTTTGTTTGTCATGCAGTTCTGCAGTCCTTGGTCCAATTTAGTTGATAAGTTTCTCGATTGCAGCTGCAAGCATCTATCTATGTACATTTTATGTCATTTTATTATTCATTTGCATTTTTTTGTGTTGTGAACTAGTTTTATATTCCGTACATTTTGTGAAACATTTGTTTTAAAAAGATTTGAATATGCATTTAACAGACAGTTTTTCTTTTATTTTGTTGCATGTCAAATTTTGAGCCCGATTTATATATTTAACACGGCAACAATAAATTGCAAATTTTAAGCAACCAAGCTAATACATTTTGTGTTTTATTATCTTTATAAATGGTATATATAAAACTAGATTCGAACTCAGCGAAAAGTTGTTGACTAAATTAACATTTTTCCATTTTCATGTTTTATTTTGTTTTCAATACTTTGACAACATATAAAACAAGCTAGGACTGGCATCGAATAAATAATATAGCCACCAAGTCAAAAATAAAATCGTAGCTAAGCTCCAGTCTGCGAAAAGTCTTTAGCACAACTATTTGATACACGGATATTTGTTTTTCTTCGTGTTTATACTTAATTTATTTAAAATACAATTTATATGCTTTATAATTTCATTAACTTAAACATATAATATTGCTATTCTAGTTTTAGTTTTGCCTTCGTATGTATAATTATGTGTTTGTGGGTGTGTCTTTGAAGAGATTCGATTTGTTATATAGCAAATCCCTATATGCCAATGGGTATGTGTGTGTTGGGAGAATGTGAGTAGGTGTGTGTGTGTGTGTGTGATTGTGAAGCGAGACTTTACAAATTAGCTAAGCAATAACTCAGAGTAAACAAAGACAACACATATGTGGAAAACAGCAAAAGATTATTCGTAATCGTTATCAAAGTACATATATAATACCTAAAACGCTAAACCGAGCTGCCAAAAGGCGAATAGTATAAATATAAATACGAGTTTAAACAAAATACAATTGTAACCCATTTTTTTTGAGCAATTTTTGAATAATCTTACGAAAATGCTGCCCAGGACGCAATGTCAACAAAAGAAAGTAGAACCCGAAAAGAAAAGATGACTGTGAGATAATATGAGAGAGAGAGAGAGAGAGAACACGCGCTTGGAGCACGCAAGCAATTGATAAATAAAGATCATAGTGAAGGGTAGAAGCTGTGACTGGGTGAGTGGGGAATGATAACTAGGCAAGGACGCAAGGGGCCATCACAGTTAGGCCACATAAATGAACATGTTGATGTCGTCATCGTCACGTCTCATGTACTTGTGTTCGATGAGCCACTCGAGCTGCTCCTTGATCATCTTCTTCGATGGCAGGAACATATTCTTCAGTATGTCGATAAGCTCCGCCTGTAGATATATATAATAAAGGTAACTTACAGTCTATGTATTTGCTTTTAAGGATTAACTAACCTGCAGCGAAGCGTTATTCATGCGCTTGCGCACTTTCATGATCTTTATGATTGCCTCCTGGGTGCGCAAGATGCGCAGCTGAACAATGGACTGATTATCCTCCTGCTGCGAGCGCTCCGTACTCAATTGCAGGCGGCCAATAAGATTAAGCTGCAAGCGAGCATACATTTTGTAGAAACAGGAATTAGTTATATGTATATAGTTTACCTTGCCGCGACGTTGGGATTTGCCATTCTTGACAATGGCAAACTCCTGATTGATATAGAACATGGTGTTCTCGGCAAAATCTTTGGGCGAACCGATCGCCGTTGGCTCCATAAGTAGAATTTGCTTTTTGATTTTGGGAAATGCAACCAGCGACCACAAAGTGCGTCGCAGCTCAGGATCTGTAACAAAATGTATTACATCAGATGCTCGAACAACTAGAATTGATTGACTCACCTGGCAACTCGGTGGCCAAACGTAAATTCTCATAGGAGATCTTGTCGTGCTGTCGCTGATTCCAGGCAAAGAGCACGGCCATTTGAAATGTGGTCACATCGAGATCATAGCGACCGAAATTGTTCACAAATGTGATGGTGCCATTGCTCATGTGATGATACCATTGCAGCTTACGGCCGGAATGCTTCTTCTTGTAGAACTCCTCTACATCGGGTATATAGTCCTCCAGTTCGATGGGCAGCGAAACTGAGACGCGCTCCGAGCAGCGCGCCCAAGCGCCCGCATTGAGTATTTTAATATTGATGGCATCGTGTCGACTTATCGAGTTACGGAATTGAGTATTTAGATCCTCGCTGACCTATTTGGACAGAAATCGAATTACTTGTTAGCAATAGAGTGCATTTTATATTGTGCTTAAGACTCACCTTAATGTCTTGGAACATGCGTGCCAGTCGGTTGACATAGTCTGCGGGCATGCCCACCTCGCGCAGCCATTCAACTATGTCCTCCTCCTTTTCGCTATCGGCACTAGTGCCCAGGATTAAACTAGAATAGGTGCAAATAGGTGTACGTGAGTTGCAATTGATGGGTATTATTAATAATCTGCATGAATACAGTTTCGAGAGTTTATTTGAAGCTACATTGAATACTATTTAAAATATATAAAATGGTTAAAGCTGCTGATCGACGACCACAAAGGTGGTAAATGGGTGAAATACCGATTATATTCTTCTCATAGGAAAAGGAATATAATATTATATTTATATATTTATACTACCTGCCTATATTTATACTAACTCTAGTTAAATATTTAAAAAGTAATCAAAACTCACCGTCTCGTCAAGTGCACCTTGTGGTAGCGCATGAAGACATCCTTGTTGTTGACGTACTTGAGGACAAGCAGGACATCCCGGAGGCGGGCATCGATCTGCTCGCTGGTGAGGCGCTTGCTGAGTGGAGTACGGCGGAGCAGCATGTCGCAGTAGTTGGCGAGCAGTTCGGGGCATTTGCTCTCGGGTGCTGTGTACTTGACGCCACGGTTGGCGATGCTCGTTGGCAGCTCCATTTTGAACACACTGGTGTCGTTGACCACCATCTTGAAGGCAATGTCGCGGGCAGTGAGGAAGCGGGGATCGTCGTTGAAGGCATTGCGCACCAGATCGCTAAACTTATTAAACAGCTCGAGCAGTCGCTCTACGTACTTTTCCGAGTCCTGTGTAATGATCTCCGAGGCGGACTGCATATCGGCTAATCCGGCGGATTTGATGTGACGCTGCAGATCGCCCATCATCGCCTCGACGCCCTCGCCATCGAGCACGCGATCCATCAAACGAAACATTAGATTCAAACGCTCCGTCTCGTAGTCCCGTATCAGAGCCGGACACTCGGCAATGATGGAATTCAGATGATCCACAATCAGCACCTTGACCAGCCGACAGGTGAGTATATTAAAGCTGCTGGGCTCCAGATAACGCTTCGCCCGCACCTCCTCCTCCCGCAGCTTGGCATCCGCATACTTCATATACGCCAGGACTCCATTTTCCTGCTGCTGCTCCGTGGACTTGAGCCGATAAAAGTCGGCGGTGGCTTTCAGATATGCCTTCTCAAAGTGCTCCCGATAGATCTCTAGCTTATCCTCCGCATTCGAAGAGAGATTCACATAACTCTCACGCACTCCAACCACCAACTGGGCATCGTAGGCATCCCCATTGCGCTCGGCATGAACAATCTTCATGGCGGACTCCTGCAGGCGATCCTTGATGTCGTGAAAGATGTGCTTGTTCCAGGAGTCCAGCATCAGCTTGCGCACTGGACTATCCTCGGTGGGACTCTTCTTGGAGCTGGATGCGGCGGATGTTGCAGCTGTGCTGGTAGAGGCACCAGCTCCACTAGTGGAGGAGCCACCTCCGGCTTTTGCTGTGGAGGAGGAACTGGCGGTGGCTGCTGCAGCTGCAGCTGCATTTGAAGTGGATGCACCGCTGACAACAGACCCCGATCCGCTTGAAGGTTGGACTGTTGTCGAACTGCTGGAACTGTTGGTGGGTTTTACCTGCGGGGATTGCTCCAGCTGGCGAAAGGGCAGCGGCAGGTAATTGGATTGTGTGAAGAATTTCCGCCATTCCACAATATAAGTGGCCAGGAGCGCCTGCTCCCCCCGCTGTGCCTGCACCTTGGACTGTGCCTGCACAATGAACTCCACAATATCCTGCTGCAGTCCATCGTAGATCTTGCTGGCACCCTTCTCATCCCACAAGCAGACGAAGTGCACCCCAAAAAACAAATCCTGCCATTCCCTCTGAGAAACTGTTTCCTGACGCAGCAATTTCAATACAATTTTTCGTTTCTCTGGCCAGACTTCGTCGAAGATGTCTCTGTCCCGTTTGCCAATCGCACGCAGCATCGTCTATCTCTCTCTTTTATAAACAACAACAAATTCTATTGTGATTAATAAAGAAACGCTATTTCCTCGGCCTATAAGCGGCCGATAATAGATAATTGTCAAAGTGCGATAACAATAGATAGCAGCGCTCTAATATAGCGATAACAGTCCACAGCTGTTATTCGCCAATATCGATTATCAATTAAATGCAATTCTAATTCTAAATTGGTGCCAAAATGATTACTCGATTTATATATTTATTTTCTGTACCGATTTTATTATTATGACGCTGCAATGATAGTTTGCAACATATCGGCACAGTGCTGCCTTTTTAGCAGTTTTTTAATTTGAGTTAGCCGGAGTTAGCAAACTGCATCTATTCGGAGATCTATCCTTTTTGCTTAGCGACTATATAACCTTTAAATTTAGTTGACCCTTTTCTGCTAAAAGCTATCTGCAAGCTTCAAAATAAATTAAATGAATATAATTTTATAATCATAATAAAAATAATTTGTTTAATTATTTCTACAAATTAAAATTTCTTTTAATATTTTTGTAAACCCCTGGCCCTTTTTTTCTGTTGGATCTGTCCTGATCTAGTAATCGATAGTTGGCAGCACTGATCTGTCATATATTGACAGTCTGGCATCGTCACCGGGTGAATGGCAGATGGAGCAGCTGCAAAATGCTTGCACGCACACACAGATAAAAACTGTAGTGTAAGTGCCAAGTGCTGCACACTGCGTGTATGGGAAAAGTGCGGGAAATCGTTGCAACGAGACTGTCAAAATAGTGTTAAAGCGGTTAAAGCAAACAAGCCACCAACTAGTAATAACAAAGTGCTATGAAGAATGTCAGGAGCAGCTTAAAGAAACAAACATATAAGCAAACAAAATATTGGTGGCATGTTTTGTGAATTTCATATATCTCTCGTTTTCGTTTTGGTTTTTTTCTTCTCTACCACAAAAAAGGGCGCGTGAGTGAGACAAGCATATTGTGCCGAACAGCAGCCAAACAGACAGGCCATCTCGCTTACTTGCACGCGACACACAAACGTCTCGCAGACTCAACGTCTGCTCGCTCCGCTCTCTCTCAAAAAAATGTTTGACATTTTTCTTCACATTCAGCATTTTCCCTTTGTTCGTCGGCGAGTCTCGTCGTCATATGGCTCGTAGAGACGCTCTCGTGCGTGCGTAACAAATAAAATTGAGAAAAAAAAACGGTAAAATGTATAAAAATAGTGCACAAATGTAAATAAACAACTGTTTAAAAATGTGCATGGCAGTGTTGTAAGTGATGCAATTCATTGAGAAATATGCGTAAAAAGCGTTATTTTGTGATTACTACGGCGACAACAACAACAGGAGCGAGCTGCTGCTGCGTTCATTGACGTGACGCGCGAGTGTGTGTGTGTGTGTGTGTGAGTGTATGTGTGTGTATGTGTGTGTGAGTGTGTTTATATGTGATGGCGTTGCCAATTGTTTCAAAATAAAAAAAATAAATAGGAAACAACAATAATAATAAATAATAATAAGAAATTATAATTAATTGCATGCATACATACATACATATAAATAAACATACATACATATAAATAAACATACATACATACATATATATGTATATTATGGAAATCGCATTGCGCGCAAAATTCTATGAGAAAAGAAAGTAACGGAATATCTACAGTAAAATGTGTCTGTGTGTGTTTTGCAGTGTTGTATAGAATTGAATAAGCAGCAAAGAAAGTTAAAAGCAATAGTAGCCAAGCAACAACAAACTGAGGAGTAAGAAGAAGGAGACAACAACAACAACACAAATGAAGCAATCGTCAAAATTTGGTTCAATTTTAAACCGCAATTGTCTGTATACCGAAGCATAAAACAAAGAGGCGCATAAATTTTTGCCAATGAGTCGCAGACAGTCATTGGATCGACCAGGTGAGCATTTAAAAATTTTGAACACCCCACCTTACCCCTTGCCCTTACTCTCATTGTAATTAGCATTTCATTTGATTTGCTCAGCATCAACGGGATATGCCTCTCTCTCTGCCTGCATACGTGCACTTTGCGCGCACGCTCTCTCTCTTAGCTCTCGTTGTGTTGCTCTCGCTGCTTCTAAAAATAAATTGCTCTCGCTGCTCTGAAAATGCTGCGCAGCGCAGCTGCTATGAGCTGTCATTGTTGCTGTATTGTTGTTGTAGCAAACAGCAACAACTGTGAAAACAAGCAACAGCAACAAAACCTCAAAACGCTGTTGTTGTGATGCAAAAGGCAAACGTACTAAACGACGAGCCAGTGAATTGTTCCCTTTTTTTGTTGCTGTGGTGAATTTCTATGCCTACCTTTTTTGGGGGGCTACCAATTTTCTATTGATAGATCAAGCTGGCGCCTATTTATGACAAACGAATGCAATTTAATTTTTAACAATTTTACTTAATTGAATTTGGGTTTTTAGCAATGCCTTTTGTTTTGTTACGATTTATGTTAATAAGCGCAAAAGAGAAAGTGTCGCGAACGTTGCAACATTTTGTAAATGTAAATGTGACCCAAAATCACCAGACATATGAGAAAGCAGCGCGTATAAAAAGGTAAAGGCCAAACAGATGAAAGGGGAAACAAAAATAATATAAAAATAAAAAAGATTCATTTGTATCTTTTCTGTGGCTGCCTGGACATACGCTTTTAATTTTTACTTGTCGCAACGATTTAGCCGGGCTAAGGTCACCCCATTGGACTTCGCCGCGTGCCGTGCCATTATTGTAATTATGGCTGCTGCAATTAAGCAATTGAACAATGTAAACAACGTGCAAGCGAGACAGCATGTGGTCCATTACATATTTGATCTTAACATGCAAGATGTGTCTTGATTTATTTGTTGTTATGCTTTAAAGTTTGATTAAGATTGCAGTGAAAATATTTTTTTTCTTTTTGAACTATATTTTCACGGGTAGTTCTTTTATTTTATTTTATTTTTTTTTAAATATTTGCTTTTGTTTAATGCCGACTAGTGACAGACGACACATGAATTTGAATTTAATATTGCAAAAATAGAGAAATAAAATTAAGCCAAACTAAGATTAAGGGTAATCAACATTTAAAGTTATTAAATTGACTGTGTTGCAAACAATGCTGCACTAAGGCTAATAAGTTGTCGCTTTCATTTAGCATACTTTAATGTTTTTTATTCCCATTAAAACTATAATAATTATCGCGGTATTCAGCTGGAAATTTGAGTACAGGTTTTACATTTGCTAAAAGATTTAAATATATGAATGATAGCATTCAATTACTATTTATAATTGTAATTGAATAGATATGGAAGTTCCCGCGGTTATTCCCGCATCGACGCCAACACGAGTGTAAAATGAATTAAACCGTTAATTTATTTACAAAAAAATGCTATGTTCAGTCGGCTAAGCGCCAGCCAGCCAGCAACACAAATCGTTTTCAATGCAAAGTAGCTGCAACAACAACAATAATAACAACAGCAACAACTGGGGGCATGCAGTCGCGTTTTTTATATACAGATATACAAATATACAAATATAGATATATATGTATAAGGATTTTGTAGGTCATGGTTGTCGCGTGTAATGCAAAACGTGACAGCAAATTGAATGCATATAAGCGCGCTCTGTTTGCCTGCTTGCAACCACAACAACAAGCAAGGCAAGGGACTGGGCTAATAAGCCACAAAATGCATAAATTATAAACAATAGCAAAAACATCAACTGCGACGCGAATCGTATGCATTTAAAAACGCTTAAGGGCTCGATGCCTTTGCAACTGGCGTAATTTATTTAAACAATAGACAGAATAAAACAATAAGCAAACGGCGGAATAAAGCCTCAATATATTTTTGGCACGCGATGCAACAGCAACAGTAACAATTGCCTGTTTGTTTTTATGTGTGCTATATTTCTAACAAGAAAAGGGCATATTGGTTTTGAGCTTAAATTTTACATAAAAGCAATATATTTAAACTTTTCAAAATTAATGTAAATATGTTACTTGAAATAGTTAGAAATACATATATTGTTTGGCAATATTATGCATTTATTTATTTGTGACAAATAAAACGTCAATCATCTGTCAACAATTTCTGCATTACATTTACATTTGACAGTGTAGTTCATATATTTTATAAAAGCTTTTGGCTTTATAATACTTTACTTATTTATATTTGATTGCTATTTGTTGTTGTTTTCTATGTCAACGCGTGCCAAAAGCTCATTAAATGTGTTTTAAATGCTGAATCGATTTTCCACGCTATTAGACTCCAATTAAGGTTGTCTGTCAGGAATTACACCTGTTTGACATTCGCATTCAACTTGTAATAAATTTACCCACTTTTCGTCAAATCATTTCCATATTCAAATGACATTTTTTTTGTTGTCAAGGGTGCTTGACATGCGTGTTTTTTTACTTTTACTGATAAGCGTATTTACTGATGATGTTTATATCGATTCGTAGATAAATAAATACGCACAATAAAAAAAATAATGAACAACTCAATTTTATATATATTTGTTCATATTTAATGTGAAAATGCCATTGAATTGCCAGGTGTTTCAGATCACATCAAAAATATAACTATTTCAAATGGAAAAAGCATTTTCTTTCTTTTTTGAAGCATCCTTTTTAGGGATTACATTGAAGCGGTTGGTTCTCAGTTATAAGTACTCACAATTTCAAAGTTGTTTTCTATGGCGAACTCTGTTCATTTGTTGTTGTTTTCATGATAAGCATCTTACAAATGTTTAGTATGTAATATGATATTGATTTCATTATTTTTATATTTATTTCCCTTTGGCTTTCTCCTCTGACTGTTTACTTTCTTTTAATTTAAAGTATATTCTCTTGTTGAAATTGCCATTCACAATTCCTGGAAATATTCCAAGCATTGCCCGAAATACATGCTTACTTCATTCGATATTCAGATTGTGGCGCTTTCAGCTGACAATGGTTGTCTTTTTAATGATTCGGAACCATGGCTTAGTCATCTTGCAGATAACTGGATGATAATTAATTGGCTATTATCGTAACTTTTAAATAGGTGTATGATTTTATAACATTGTCTGATAACAAACACGACTACATCTCCGCATCGCCGAATTAGATCAGATTTAAGTATAAATCTATTATTAGCTATATGTAGCTGTAGTATTTTTCTCAAAATAAATTTGTCATTAGCTCCAAAATGTATGATCTGCCCTTGTTTATCAATGCCTCTAAATATATATATAATACTTTTTGTGTACTACACTATTTGGCTTATCAGCTTAGTCGTCTATAAATTATTTTGTGAGAGAGTCTACATATGTGAAACCAAGGCTACTCTCCCGGGCTCTCTATACTTGTTCTCTCTTTTGCTATTAGCCTCTCTTGCTTAGTACGCTTTCGCGCCTTGAGCTTATCATTGGAATCATTGTTGTTGTTGTTTTTAGTGTGTGTTTTAAATGATTTGTTTAACACTGAAAAAGGGCAAATGAAAAGCAACACTGCGTTGAATTTTAGCGGCACATTAGCATAAAACCGGCTCACGTGAAATTGACTGTGACAGACAGCAAGCTGCGGAACGAGAACAGCTAATGCTGTCAAATGGCTGACGCTTTTGTCAGGTAGGTAACTAACTACCTGCACACAGAAAAGGGTTACCAAAGCAACATAGGAATAGCTTTAATTCTCTCTCTCATCTTGTCTATTTAAAAATCCTTTGAACTGTAGCTTGTTGTTGTTTTGCCCACGGTTGCCAATTGCAGAAGGTAATTTGTACCATATATTTTCAAAAAATTTCCCTTTTTAGATAAAAGTGTAACAACTTTTTTTTTATTATTTATGTTTCCTCCAAGTTGAACATAGTCTATATATTCTTGTTTTCCAAACGCATAAAAATGTTACAAGTTTTGGGCCAATTGTGCCACAATAAAGAAATTACTTTGATTCAAGTTTGCAAAAGTTTTCTCATTTAAAAACCGCGCCGGAAAATTTGTATAAATCTCAGCGGCTGCTGCAAGTATGCGTGTGTGTGTGTGTCCATTAAAAGTTTACACTTTTTGGGGGTTAATCGCTGGCATCAAAGTGGTTGCTCTTGTGGGCAATGTGTATCTATCTATTAAAAAATCGTGGCGAATCGAGCGAGTCGCCTCCCGGAATGGGCAAAGACGATGCCCGCTGACGACGACAACAACGTCGTCAAATATTTTTGAGCGCGCGACGTTCGCTCTCTCAGGCAATTGTTTTTGGTAGAACAGCAGAAAAACGTGACAGCGAAATTAACGCCAATAACAATGCGAGCGCGAGAGTTGCGTTTTGGGTGCAACTGTGTTTCCATATTTTTTTCTGTATGCTGTTTATTTTTTAGCTCTTTCATTACTCACTGTAAATGTCGCTCAAAAGTAGGCAGTACTTTGGGCATACACATATTTCTCAATAAAACGAAATAAAAAAAAATAATAGCAACAGAGGAATGATGAAGAGAAATTGTGAAGCAGAGCTTTTAAGAAAACAGGTTAGAATTGTCATATTTTATGAAAATAAATGAATCTGACAAACGTAAATCTTTTTGAACCATTATATTCATAACAGACTTTTTGTAGATATTGTATGCAAATTTTCATTTCGAGCAAAATTCGGTTTTTCTGTCTTACAAAGATGTTTTGGGCATAAATTATATTTGCCTAACCACCCCTCCACCCCCTCAAAATGGCGTCAACGTTTCCGGTTGTGTCAGTCTGTGGCACACGTTCATTTAATCGATTTTGGTAACAGTTGTGTTGCTATTTTCATTAAGGGTTATTCCGGCTTGATCTGAGCAACAACAATGGGGCCATAGAACGCAAACTAAACGTAGTTGCGTTATTGCGTTTGCCGTTCGTGCAAAGGACGAGCGCATATCCAACATCGGGCCACCATCGTGCGTTTTCAGCTTCCATTTGTGTGCTGCTTCTCTCCGGAGAGTTTGTCGTCGTCGGGAGTTTTTGATTTTCGACATGTCGCCGTCGCCGTCGCCGTCGCCGCTTCCTACTCCCTTCTACTTGATGCTTGAATTCAACCCTTTTTCCGTAGTGTGTGCACACACACACACACACACACAGACAAACACTTGCCCACACACACGCAAAGTTTTGCATATTTATTATAGATAATTTGTGTACAGGTTTTTGTGCTGGCGCGCAAACTCTCAACAACGTCCTGTGAGCATCCCCCATTCCATTATCCTTATCGTTCTTGTCTGCTGATGCATATGTTTTATATGTATATATAATATTTTGTTTTGCGGGGAGGCGCTCTGTAATTAATTCTGCCTTGTACAAATGCAAATGCAAAAAAAAGGTGGTTCGTGTTGATTTTTAGCATTTTTGCTGTCTGGCAACGCTGTAGCAAAAGCTGATGGCTTTTGCTTGTTTGTTTGTGTGTTCCAAGCTCGAAGTTGGTTGTGTGCGCTAAGTAATTAAGATTAATAATGTGACAGGCGTAATTGAAATGTTGCATTTGTGTATTTGACTTTATTGATTCTCAAGTGAATCAAATCAAGCCATTAAACTGATTGTGATGTTAAATAAATATGTATATTTGAATTTATATTATATACATCTAATTTCGTGTTTTGTGTCAAGTATATTTAGAATATTGATTTAAATAAATCTTCAACGCAAAATGCTCCGAACTTAATCGCTCAGTAAGCTAATTACCCTAGACTACCTTGACTTGTTTTGTGTTAAATGTCAATTTAATACACGTTTTATTACCATTTAAATATTTAATTGTTGCTGTACAAAAATAAGTAACAAGTCATAGGTAACGTTTTCATGGTATCTATTTTAACTGAGCAAATTTTTTTGTGCTTTGCAATAGTGTCAATTTCAGTTGAAAATGCAATTAAATCAATTGAAAAATGAAACAAGTCAAACATGTATTGGCTATGAGTTTAATGCTAATTTTTTAGTAAATATGACCAATAGTTAAAATTATATGCAACATCAAAAAATCGATGTCAGCCTATTTCAATTGTTTGTTCAAAATAATAAACTCATAATGATTTAAATTGACTCCTTATGCACAATTAATTTTAACCCCTGCCAGTTGCAGTGTATCAGGCAACCAAGTGCAGTAAAATATATATGTTTAACGATTGCTGGCAAAGATTTCGAGCGGAAATAACGATTATAATTATTGACGTCTGGCAATAAACTCGAAAAATCGCTTTAAAGGCCACAGCAGCAGCAGCAGCAGTTGCAGCATTCGATGTGGCAGCGACAAGAGTATCAACTGAAAGATGTTATTTGCCTGGCCTGTTTCCTGTTGCTAGTCTTGTTCGGCCACATGTATTTCCTACACACACACACACACACACACACACACATGGCACATACTACTTGAAACTCTCGACACAATGGCCAAAGTTGTGCATTGTGAGCAGTTATTTGTGTGTTTGCCGCCTGCGGCGTTATTTTGCGAGAGTATTAGTACGATATTACGATTACAATTACGTGTACGACAAGGGGATCTTATAACACTCGAGTGAACTCACATTTACTGCCTGCGCCCTATTTATATCATTCGCAACTCCAAATTTTACGGTCTGCTCCATAGAAATCACTCATGTGCGCACTTTTACAATACCACTTGACATTCGCATTAAACTCTCACACGCAGATTGACTGAGTTTTTGGCTAATGCTTGAAGCTGGGCGTTTCCCGTCTATTCCTGACTAAGCGAAATTATATGCGTCAACTCATTTTACATAATTTTGCATATGAAAAATGAGCACCAGGATAAAATACATTGTATTCTTATAAGCACCGCTGGGTTATTATAAAACAATTCGCTACATTTTCGGTTTGTTTTGCCAGTTTGTTTTTCGTCTTCTGCTACGTTTAACAATATTTGTCCGCAGTGGCAAGTCTTGCCGGATACCCTGCCATATGGTCATCATTGTTTTGTCATACATTATGCAATTTAAGTACTAAGATAAGTAGATAGATTTTTTTTGTTATATTTGAATTATAATTTAATCTTTTGATGTGGGTAAGAATGAGTTAGAATGATAGATAAGTATCGATTCTTCTATGTGCACCGTTCTTAAACGTTGTATTTATTACAGACATCAGCGAGCAGCTGTTGTCTAAGTTGTCTCTTGCGAAAAATATAAAATAACTAACACTTTTATTTCTTTATGCTTCATTTATTTATATCTGCGGTCTGCAGTCCCTCTCTCTTTCTAATTCATGTCATTATATCATTCTAAAATATTCTATTTATTATCAGCTAATTATCAATTTAACTAATGAGTGTTATCATTTATTTATGCCTCTGTAAGAGTATCTCGTATTTGTTGTTTGACAATTGTACCATGATTCACTTTTGAGTAAGCTTTATATAAATTATAAATTCATATGGTAAACATTTACGCAAGTGGCAGCGGCGGTTTTGCGGCCTTTTCCCCAGTTATCGTGCTACCAATGATGTTAATGGCGCTGACGATGATGATGAAGATGATGGTAAAGTCGAGTGTATGTGGTGGATTTTGGCACTCATATTTAGCTGTCAGCATGGTTCAATGAGTGTTTGCGTAGCTCAGCTTATCCAAAAAAGGGGGTTGAAAGGAGTGGATGGCATAAATTTGGCAACATGCTGATCAGAGTTTGCCCTCAGGCAATAAGTGAAATTAATCCAATAATCGCAATGCATTGTGCTGAGAGCTATATACAAAAAACCATCCATTATTATTGTAAACTAACAAGGTCAGAAGTTGAGATTGTGACCCAAATTCCCAGCTAGTTCATGGCCCTTGACTGCAAAAGTATGCTAAAATTTAGTTTGCCCAATGCCGTCTAAAGTTTTGAACTGACCAGCAGACAGTTTGGTTCCACCAACCCCCCCTTTCCTTACCACATCAATGTTAAGCAGCAGCCTAAATGCATTTCCATAGCCCTCGACCAGAATGCCCATTGGCTATAGACGACACTCTGCATGAATGAATTATAAATGCTATAATGCACAAAAATACATCTTTACATATATATAATATCTTTATTAGTATAGTTTTTTTGTTCTTGTTTTTTTTTTCTTTATTGTGCAGTCACATTACAGACCGCCGGCGCTGGTGTCCCATCTTATAATCCAATTGAGTGTCAACTTGGTGTCAGTTTTCATTGCGTACAGCAAAACACTTTTGTTGCCAATCCCCCCTCACCACTCACTCCATTTCCAAGCCAAAGGCTGAAATGGATAAGGGGAAGCTTTGTGGATAATTGGCGGCACTCAGGCATAAAACCGAAACTACCAGCAATCCTTGAGGTCACTTTGTTTTCCACTCAAGTTTCTACCAAACAACGGTATCTGTTTCTCTCTCCTTTCCTTGCAGGGTTTTGGTTTTGCTTTTGTCTTTGTTGTTGTTGTTGTTGTCTGTCTGCCAAGTAAACCACAGCTATTTTTGTGTGTGGGTGTCGGTTGTTGCCTTTTTATGTTGTTTTGCTTCTGAATTGGTCGAGACACATCCAAAAGTTTTTAATTTGTATGTGAAACGAAAGTTTTCCATTTTCTGTTTGTTATTGATGTGTCTGTTGTTTTGGGATTTATCTTTAACTTTTGCTCTTGACTTGTTGTCAAATTGGCTATGAATATTTGACTTTGAATACCCAATTGATTGCCATTGATGGATGTAAGTTTTATAATAACATCGTAATTTCAAATTTGAAAATATGACAGTTGAAATACCCTTCAATTCGTCTTAGACGTTGCTGAGAACAAATTAGTTGGGTAACATTTAAACTTAAATTATTGTTTGTAGATTTAAATGTAGTTATTATAGAGGCTAAACCATGAACAAAAAGCCATTGCTTTCAAAAATCGATCCAGTTTCGACAAAGTTATGGCTTTGGAAAGTTTTGGCCCGTGCCCTCATGCGACTTTGCTTGAGATTTTCATCTGCTCTACCCCTAACTATTTATATTTGATCAGCTTACACTGAAATAACAGAAATACTTTAGTATTTAAGTAATTACCTGCAATTAAGTTGAATCCCAAACCCCCCGTCAATTGTAAACGGGGAAATCTCTAATGGCTAATCCAAAAATGGCTCATAATCAGACAAAAGACAATGAGTCTAAGCAACAGCAACAACAAAGCGACAGAACGATAGCTGCGTGGCTGCGTTAAAGATACAAAAACGTGTAATGGTCGGTTAATGATTACAAAAAGGGAAATACAATCAGTCGTAAAGATGTCCGACGAGAGTATCTTGGTGGGTAGACGGTGCAGAGAGGCAGGGATTGCAGCTGTTGTTCATGTAATCTAAACAATACCTGCTCAATGCATATAGCATACCTTACATATATATATATATATATATATATATATATATATATATATATATATATATATATATATATATATGGGGAGAGTTTATCTGTGAGCTGAAGCCAATGTGAAGCCCAAAAGCGGTTCAATCGAGAACAATGAACCGAAATAAATGCACAAAAGCGAATCGAAGCTTATTGACAACAACAGCAAAAAAAGGGAATATGGCAGCAGTAGGGCTGTAAGAACAGTAACAAGAACCTGGCATGGTTTTACCAAAGGATAACAGGCGTTTAAGAGCTGTCACAGGATACCAAGCAACGAAAATAATACACACACACACACAGACTCCGTACAGGTATCCCCTGTTACCAGCTGCAAATATTGTATTTTCAGGCACTTGCGATTGCTTCTTTTGCTTGGGCCAATTTTCAAGCATTTGGCTATTTTGGCCGCACAGCAGCAACTACCATCAGCTATTACCTGTTGTCGAAATGTATCTGCAAGATACACACACACACACACACAGATTTGCCACGAAGTGATGCTTGTATGTATATGCTCGAGTGCATTTTGCGTTTGGCCCTTGGTGGCCATTGTTTAAGCCATCATCAGCAGCAACGTTTTATAAAACTGCTATTGTTGTTGTGGCTTTTGTTGTCGTTGTTGTTTTTGTGCTTGGTCCATCAGCTGTCAATGGCTTCTGCGCTGCTGCTGCTGTTGCTGCTGCTGTTGCTGCTGCTGTTACTGCTTGCCTGTAGAAGTACACCGTTTGTTGTCTACCTTTTCAATTCGCTTTGCTCTTTCCCTCATTCCTTTGCACACACATGTACTATATACACATGTATTAGTGTGTGTGTGTGTTTGCATGTGTCTGTTTTGTCCAGGTTGTTTATGCCAGTTTTAGTCTGCCATAATTGCTGTGCATTCGGTTAAGAACATTTGCTTGCATACACTGTGAAAAGCAAAACAAACAAAACAAAAAATGCAGGTAATTGGCAATTTGATGATGATTCCACGAAATGAATAAATTGCCTGTTTACATACATATTTATTATTCATTCCAAGCTGGTGCTTCATGATCAAATTTTATAAGTCTGCCCTATTTCAGCTGCATATACATATATTTTAAAACAATATAAAATACAATTTTTAGTCCAATAATATTATACTTTACCATTCGAAAAATTGTGAGCATTAGCAAACTAAATAAATTTGCATTTGCTTGCATAACACATTTTTGGTCGACTGTAATCTGGGCTTATGTATGTGTGTATGTATGTGTTTGTGTGTGTGTATGTGTATTGCTCAATGAATTATATTTGACGCTGGGGAAAGCTGCTTGTGTCGTCCTGGTAACCATGCCTGACACCCACTTAAATCCTTTCTGGTGGCCATGACGACCGTTGATGCAATGGGCAATAAAGTGTTGTGCTGCCAAATTAATTAGTCTGCCATTAGTTTGTGCTGCACTCGTAACTCCATTGTATTTATGCTTTACGCTTTCATAAACGGCAACTCAATAGTCATGTATTAGTATATGAGTTTGTATGTATGCATGTATGTATGTATTTGTGTATCTGAAAGCGATTGCATCTTTGCGGATTTGCGTGCTGCAGTTGCCAGCTGAGTTCGGAGCCTAAGCTGCTGCTGCTCCTGGCCAGTGGTGCCGACATCGTTCAAAATGTAACGCCTACAGACATCATCAGCTCCATCCATTAGTCGTGGTTCGGAGTCTGGCAACACACAAACTACAGAAATACATATACGGCTTTCAACATAAGTCTTAATATACCATGGGAGTCAATATATACTTTTTGTGACAAAAATTATAAAATTCAATTTATCTTATGAATTAACATTAAACATTAAACTAGTCTCTTATTTGACGGTAGATTTTCAGGCCCCATTTAAAAATCCAATTTGCGACAATAAGTGTCAAGTTTTACCATTGTGCAGTGTCTGCATCTCTAGATATAGTTGTGTGTGTGTATTTTTGATTTTGTATCTGTCATTTATCCCTCTCCTATAAAGGTACAGAGAATAAAATAGAGAGAAGAGAACAAAAAGGAGTAAGGCACAAGCAATATCATAACCTTTTCTGAGACGCATTCCTTGCTCTCTGTTAGCCTTCTTCTTATTTCTCTATCCCTCTCTCTTTATCTCTCATTCCCTCTCTGCATCTCTTGGCCAATTGCTCGACTTTGACTTGAGCCAGCTACCTCCGGCTACCTTTTACTTGGGCGCCGTTGAAGCACATCTAAAATGGTAATTTGCTTGTGTTTGGGCCCCGCATCGTTAGTATCTCAGCCTGAACTCAACTCAACTAAACTCAACTCAATTCAACTGGTTGTCTACCTGATCCAGTCTGCAGCTTGTTTTGTCTGTCGGACGCTTTTCATGATCAGTTGAGGCGCGAAATTATCTCACATTAAATGTGGGAATTCGTAATTCGGATAATTTCTTGAATTCCAGTTACCTCAGGCACAATAGACAATGAGCTTCCATCTGTAAGCGCTAGACATGTAGACTTCAATTACATAGGCATATTTTTAGCATTGAACCCCAAAATTTCTGTAATTTACTTAATTTAATTTAAATAGTCTTATGAATACATTTTATGCTACTCAAATATATCAATGGCATGGATAGTATTTAGCTAATTTAGTCTATAAGATACCTAAATTAATTAATTTAATAAAATGTATACTCTCTCATTTCAGGTAATTGCAATTTTCTTCCGAAGGTAGCAAAACATGTCAGCTAAGCATTTTGCCAGATGATTGATCCATTTAATGGATGGTAAGAAAAAACTATACGTTAATTGCCTTTCTTCGTTAGTATGCCCAAAATTTCGTTGGTCAATAGTCTCGGTTCAGTTACTGTGCCTTCAGTTGATTAGCGACAAGAGTTTAATGACTGTCACAAAAGTTCTCAACGGTCAGTTTTATGGCCTATAATATCTTGGGCCATGTATTAACACATCTAATTAACTTGAACGCCGTGGGAGGCATTTCGGAAGAGACTTTCAAATGATGGCTATGTGCACGTGACTTGGCTCTGGATTAAAAGCCCTGTTGATGACTGCTTCTGTATTTATAACGCATTTTTAAATGCCACAGAAACGCAGACACTCACATGAAACTGCGAGAAGACCAAGACGACCAACAGAAACAAGAGCGGAAGTAGATTAAAACTAATTTCCTTCGTTCGTTCCAAGCAAAAGGCCAATTCATGCACAGGCACACACACAAACACACATATATTAATATACTTATGAAAAGGGTGGATCGGGAGACTCTGCGTGAGGAACTCAACGACACAAAGCAATCAAAGCCAAGTCAAGCAACGACCGACCGACAAACCGAGTACTCTGGGTGCTGCTGGTCAACGGCGCAGAACCCGAAACCCAAAAGAGATTGCTCCGAATACAACAACAACAGCCCTAGCAAACAGCCATAAAATGAAAATATATAGTGGCCATAGGGGGGGACAAAGGGGAGCTGAAATGCGAAGCAACGGTTGGCACTGAAATTACTTTGTACTTTTACCTACTACTAAGTTCACTTCTAACGCTATAATATTGGGCGAAGTGGTTGTTGTTGTTGCTGCTACTTTGACATTCGTGGGTTACAAAAATAATTACCCTAATATTTATGGAGCTTGCGTTGTTGAAGCAACGGTGCTCAGCTAACAAAACTCTGGGAAACTTTTAGACGTCGTTTGCTATGGCTCTGTTTTTATATACCCTCTAGCAAAGGGCAATTAACAATACTTTGTTCTTATGACGAATTAAGATACATCTGTTGGGAATTTGTTGCTGTATTGAAAGCTATCAACTGTAGCAACTATCGATTACTAAATTTATCAAACAGAGAAATATCGATCGTTCTGGAACACTTTGAAAAACATTGATGTCATTTGAATTTCTTTCTGCTTAAAAAACTAGTTAGGCCAATAATTGCTGACATATGCGGTTTGCAAGAGTATAAAAACATTTTTGCGATGATGAAATGATTATTTCTTTCTTGTTAACGATTGTGGAAACGCTTTTGTTTAACGCTCTTTTGATTGCGTTATGTGGCACATGAAGTATTCCTCTATTTATAAGTACGTATTAATGTATGTATATGTGTGTGTGCCCCCTGACTGACGATGGCTTTATGATGAATGGCCGGCTCTTTGGGTTCTCAGCCGGTTCTCTTTTGGGCTAATGTAAATTGGCATTTTTTGTTGTTGTGAGTTGTTACGTTGGCTTGGAACAGGGCAAATGATTGCTTTGCATGTCGTGCCAATGAACCCGTACCTACAAAACAATTCAATGGCACCAACAACCAGTGGCATTAACGCGTTGCGAGGGGGTGCAGGCGATGGCAGGTCGGACAGAGTCACTCAATTAACACACATCACGTGCAAACACGAACTCAGAACCTCTGGGCAAATATACCCCAAAAGTGACCCCAATTTCGATAGTATTGCAGGCCAAACGGATATCGGAATTTCTCTGTTTCTCTCTCTTTTTATATTTTTCTCTCTATGAATTTTGTTGTCGCCTCGTTTAAATGCAGCACATCGAAATTTATTTTTAACTTTTGTGCGAAAAACTAAATATGATTAATAATAATTTTGTATTTCTGCTGATTTTGATTGTAGGAATTGTTGTTGCTGCTATTTGCTGTTGGTTGTCGGCGTTGCCTGGCTGCCAATTTGCCTTTTATTAGGCCAATTTTAAAATGTTTTTCTTTGCTGTCAGCATTTTTATTCTTTGGAGCATTTCTCGCCCACCCAATTAGGGTATGACCCATTGAAGAAGGCCTCATTGGGTGATTTTAAGTATCGACATGAAATGTGACTGAAAATTGTTTTTGTTTATATGTATGTGTGTGTGGGCTTGACACGTAAACATTTTCTTTTATTTTTTGTACATTGTTATTTTGCCTATGCCACATTTTATTTTGTTGTTCGTTAGCCGAAATACCTTTGAAAGTGTTTAATCTTTTATGAATTTGGATTTATTTCTTTGGGCCAACAGAAGTCGTTACCACGGCAATTAATAAGTTTGCTTACTGGAAACGCTTAAAATAATTGATTGGTTCTTAGATATTCAACTGAATGCTCAACATTTACGAAATGAGACCCAATCAACAAAGATAATCGCATTATTTTTTTGGTTTTTGGTGCTGTTCATTCAACTACAAAAACATCAATCGCAATACAAAAAGACAAAATATAAAAAACAATAACAAACTCAGCAAGAAACCCAACAGTGGTTTGTTGTTGTATTTATTTTTGTCTCGAATCACAAAATAAAAAATATTTACTTTACTCAGCAAAGTAGGAATTACATATAGGGTATATAGAGTTTGACTTTCAAGTAGTCTCTCGATGATTGTAGTTATACACATATATGTATGTTATCATACTCTTTACTACAGGGTATTTTAAAGACTTTCCCCACCCAATGTGCATTTTAAATTTGTTGCTTTGTGTCAGTTGTCAGAAAACAAATGCTTAGGTAAAAAGTCACAATAGCGTTTTTTTTTGCAATTGTTTATAGATTTGCCAATTTACAAATGCTCGCGCATTGTTTGTCATAACTTGGAGCACTTGCATTAAGTAAATAAATATAAAATTAGAAAAAAAAATTAAAACAGCTACGAAAATAAATTTAATATGCAAAGTGTTAAGTTCTTGTTGTTATAGTTGGCACTTCTTTTTTTTTAGCGCGAGATTTTAATGGCTGAGATTTTGAGATTGATATGAGCCAAATTGGGTGACAATTGCTTTAATGAATTTTTTAAAAGCGCAAATTTTCAAGAGATTTTACTTATATGTTATTATATTAAGAAAGCGTTGACCTTCCTCTAGAGACTATAAAGTATGTTTATATAGTATAGTATATAGCATGTGTTGAATGGCGTTGACAGCCAAGAGACTGAGAGAGATATATGTCATAGATAATGCCTGGTTATTTTAAATTGGACACTGTCCATTTATTGGTCTGCTTATACATGTATGCAAGGAATTTCTCATCGTTTAAAATCCGTATATTTTCATATTTGTATGGGTTTGTTTGTATATATACAAATGTCGTTTTTGTCACTTAGTCAAATATTTTATGAAGAATTTTTAGAAATATAATTTACGAGCATTTTACAAACATATTTGTACGCTTGTGCAATCATCAACTTATTTACCTGAATGCAAATGATATATATTTGTCAATCTGGTCAATAAATAGCTTCAATGTAGTAAGATATGATTAGGTCAAAGCTAAATTAATACTTTCATTTCATATCACGCATACGCAGTGATGGGCTAGGCCCAAACCTTATACTTTTAGTAATGTTATGACTGCTGTTGCTATGAGCATCCCTCTATTTTTCCTGAGTTCCTAACACTGTATATATTCTTAAGTCTATATGTTCTTGTCGCATGCTTCAATTATTGCAATTTGCGGTTAACTTCTATTTGATTTTAGCATCATGGGAAATTGTTTAATTTCTCTCTTTGGTAAGATTTTTCATTAGTCTGGGCTGTCTGGCATACCTTACACTTATTAGATACATTTTGCTTGTTAAAACACAAAGATTGCCAGCTGCTTGACAATTTCGTAGGGTTGCTTTATTGACATTTGAAAGAGGTTGCAAATATTTTTGTGGCATTTTGTGCATTTTTAACAGCAGAATATTGACACAAACAAAAGTAAAGTACAGAAATTGAAAATACGGCCCTGCGTTATGAGTCAAATTACGAAGCAAGTTATAACACAAATAAACAAAGTAAATACAATTAAAAGAATATGTGCTACTAGGATTAAGTTGCGTATTATTTTGGGGTAAGCATCTTTATGAAAGAGCTGGAACAATTATAACAATAGTGGTCATACATCAACAGTTTTTTTTTGTTTTTTTAGGGGATTTATATTTGAATCTTGTAGCCTGCAAAACTGAAAACAAACAAAATTTAAGCAAACATTTTCTTTAATCATTCCTTTCACATAAATTCATAAGCGCACAATTGATACTAACAAACAGCAATAGTGTGTACATATATACGCTCATAAGTATGTATATAAAAGATTTGACTTATAGTTATGCATACATAAACATTCTATGAGTTGAACTTTCTTTTGTAGCTACTATTTAATTTGGAAGTTGCATTTTATTGCGAGCAGAATACATATTTAATGCAGCATTTCTCATTATTGCATTTCATCCATGTACATTACTTCAGCTGTCTTTAGCATTGATTTCCCATAACTGTACAATGAAACGTAATTACAAGGCGTATTTTCAGCATTTTCTTATGGCTGTTGTTGTTGCTATTGCCGCAAAGACATGTTGCAGTGCTTTGTGTTTGCCACACAGAAGCTACCTTTGTGCGGCAGCCGCAAGACTGGACTGCAATTTGTACAAATACTCAAGTTGAATTCACGCATAATACACGTTGAAATTAATTTACTCCCTCATGTGGCAAGCTGGTGATGGGTGTGGAGAGAGATGGATGTGTGTGTGTTGTGGTTGTGTTTGTGGTCTTGGTCTTGTCATCAATGGCTATCAATAATTACAATTTGGAAAGCATATTTACTAAGTGCAGTAGCCGTTGCATTTAATAGCATCTACGATAATTGACAATTAGATCAAAGCCTTTCTCACGCTAATATTAAATTACAATAATAACTACGCTTTGGGCCCCCTTTTTGTTTGGGAAAACCAAATATAATAATTTGAAAGAAGTAATGTTTGAAATTGAATACGTTTTGTATTGGTTTATGAAGGGAAGGGTAACTTTAAATCGACTACACTACTTGTTTGGAAAGGATACACCAACTTCTTCCTATTCCACAACCTTCTTATGCAATATATAAACATAATGTGTGCTCTGCTAATAGATAAACAGGACAATATGTGCTTAAGTATGTGTGTATTAGTACTTGAAGACAGGCAGCAGCAGCGGCGCATCGGACAATTCAGTCGGCCGTACATAATGGCAATGGACGAGCGGAACACTTGACAGTGTGACAATCTAATTACATGGCTGACGTGTTCAGATGGGCCAACCAAACCAAACCATGTTGAGAACAGCCGGTCAACCCGACAGACAACCAACCCCCTTTGTGTTTATTGTCTGGCTTTGATGTGTGCAGTGAATTTGAATAAATGAATTGAGCGCATGAGTGGAATGATCGCTGAAAGGGCAAACCAACCACCCCCCCCCCCCCCCCACCACACTACACCTTTCAAAAATGGCAGGTCAGCTCAGTTTAGTGGCTTTGACTGAACATTCTCTTGCTATTATTAGACACAAAACGAATGAAATAAAACAACGACACACAAATGCGCTGTCAAATAGTCGTCTGCCATCCACTTGTTCATCAACTCTGCGATTGAGTCTATCAGAGGGTTAGCCGCCAAACAGTTCAGATTGTGAGAAAGGGGAGGGTGGCTCCTGTCAGGACACGTAATTGACATACAACGCACGTAGGCAGCCAGGCCACACATAAAGTGCACATTTTAAAGCAAATCATCAAAGAATTCGACGCCTTGTGCTATTAATGTTTGAACACTTACAATTTGAACCAAGCGAATCGTAGACAACTGGGGGGAAACTCGATTCGTAATCCATTGATTACGAGGACAGTGAGGGAAAACCTTTTAAAAATTGTTCTAATAAAACCTAAGACCGATGAAATAGTAGTCAGTTTTTCATGTCAGACTGAATGTATTTATTTTTATACTCTGTTCTGGAAGGGAACATTTCTGCTCCCGATATCTTTATAAATTGTATAGTCAGTATTACATACATAGTATACACTTTCAATTAAAGTACTCTACATCTACAGACATTTAGGTTAGAGTCTTCCATAGCAATTCAATTTAGGATAAACCTTTTGAATACTAAATTCAATTTCTAAATCCTTAATGCCCGCACTGTTTTAAGATTGTATCCAGATTGACCATCCATTGTCTACTGACCAGATTGCAGAGTGTGTGTGTGTGTGTGTGTGTGTGTGTGTGTGTGTGTGTGAGAGAATGTGAGTGTGCACCCTACTCTAGCATGGCCATAAAATTCCAATCCAATTCACAATGATACGCTTACAGTCGAAAAAAAAAATCAATTGGCTATATAGACGACACTTTACGAGTTTTGTTGCCATTGAAGTTGATTATGTTGAAGCGCCTTTATGGCTGTTGCCCATTGGCCATTGTAAATTGTGCGACAATAACAAATTAGCTTCAATGTGTGGTCTAAAATGTGAAGCAAGGAACGGGGTGGCTGGGCGGTATTGGCGCATTCTGAGCATTACCGTTTGAGCTGAACCTGTTGTGCATGTAATTTGGCAGCAAAACCAGCGGAACCCTTTTTGTTATGAGCCCCGGCAGACGCTAGACGCCAAGCGTCGAGAGTCAGAGGCAGAGTCAGAGCCGGCAAATCCGAGTTCCAGTTCGTTGACTCTCACGTGCGCCAGGCGGGGATGGCCGCTTCGTCGGTAGGTTGGTTGGTTTGTTAGTTAGTTGGTTGGCTGGTTGGCTGGTTGGTTGTTTGGTTGGTTGGTTGGATTGTTACCTGTGCGCGTTGCTTTGTAAATGACAATTTTACCGTTTTGTGGCCCCCTCTGTTTTGTGCCTCACTTTGAAGTACTTTGCAGACGTAGCCAGCAATTTATTTAACTTGCGACACTGCACACTGGTTCAGCATATATTTTCTACATATTTGATTTATTCAAATATACATTATTCCTATAAAAGGATTAGGAAGGATTATTAATACATAATGCCAGATAAACGTTTACGTTTGTGAAACAAAATGAAGTTTAGAAACCTATTATTTGTGTAATTTCGATGGTATCTATGCTACTATGTTCTCTTAACATTATATCACTATTATAGTTTCATATGCAGTTCCATGTTCCTCACCTTAAGTTAAGTTTAGCATATTATCGCACCAGTGTGCAGTGTGAACTGCCAGTTAGTCGAGCTTACACTTTTCATTGTTGTTGCTGCTGCTGTGCGTGCCTCTTGCGGGAAATTTTTATTATGACTTTGCTAATGTCAAGTGCAAATAAACGTTTGGCTGACGTCGTCGACGAAATGCCCGTCATGTACGTGAGCCCAGCGATGCGAGCCCGCCTCTCCGTGTTAGTCAAGTACAACAACAACAGTAGCAACAACATCAGCAGCAACAACAACAGCAGCAACAACAACAAGAGCAGGAGCAACAACAACAAGAGCAGCAACAACAACAAGAGCAGCAACAACAACAGCAGCAAAAACAACAACAACAACATGTACATCAGAATTTGTTGCAATCAACATAATCAAAACAGACGTAAAATGTTGGCTATGCTGTTTACTGGGTAGCCGTAGCCGCCTCCATTGATGACGCCATTAAATATACACACTCATAAACACACAAGCACACACATACACATATTCACAAAGAGACAAACAAAGATGGCACCAGATTTGTTTTGTTGTTGTTCGAGTCAAGTGTTTATAGCACTGCAGGTGCGCCGTGTTACTCTTTTAAACGGTTCTTCAGCCGATTTGGATCTATGTGTGTGTGTGTGTGTGTGTATATATGCGGTGTATATAATGGCACACCATATACGTGTGAAGACCCGCATATAAATAACATAAATAAATAACATTAAAACAAACTCAAAACGTTAATTGCATTCGAATGCTGAGTACGTGAGTCGCAGCTGTAATTCCGACATCTCATCTAGTGTAGAAGGGCTGGGCGTGGCAGATCAGACGAGCACGACAGACAGACAGACAGTCAGTTTGATTTTTTTTTTTTACAACTGGTACGATGTGCATTCAGACTTTTACAACATTTGACAGTTAGAACAAGTTAAGAAATTTAACTTTCGATGGTATTTTAAAAAACAAAAACTATTAAATTTAATTTTAATATTGACATCTGTGTTTAACAATAATAGAATGGTTGCTCGAATATTATGATATATGCATTTTATATTTATTATTATGTTTTCTTTCAAATTAGAATCACTCCTGCAACTACTTTATTATTTTGGAATAAGGGGTGTAACTCGTTTATATGTATGTATATACATACATACAAAGCTTTCTATCTTTTTTTTTATGCCTACAATTGTTGTTCTAGAGGTTATTAATCGCTTTTCCTCTTGCTCATTATAATAAACATTATTAAAATGTCTGCATGAATTACCGTCCACTGTTGCTCAAAGGTGGTCAAAAGAGGAATACAGCAGAAAAAGCATTGTTGTCATTGGTTTCGGTTTTAATTATGCAGCGAAATGAATTAAAAACTTGACAAACACACAACAACATAAAATCATACATTTCATTTTGAACGGTTGTTATGAAGCTAGAGCTGAGCCCTCCGGCACCCATCGCCACATGGCGCCATTTGACAAAATGATGGTAAAATATTTGTGCCCAATATTCATTGCTTTGTTTAAGATACATTTTAACAGGAAAAAAAAGAAATAAAATTATTTGCACTTATCAGATATTTTTTAATATTTTGAGACCTAACTGCTGGGCTTTTGTTGTTAAACAATTGTGCGCTGGCTGTTTGCTAAAAACCATTGCAAAAGTGTATATCGGATAGATACATTTTTATGTTCATATATATATATATATCTTTATACGTAATTGTATGTATGTAGTATACAAGAGTATGCAATAAATATATGTATGTACATTCAACGGATGCTTCAGAGACAACCGCTTTGTCATAGATCAAAGTATGTTTACGCTGAATACATTCATATAATATCCATGTACATATATTGTGTAAATCAGTGCACAAATTACAAACTGAAAGTTGAGATTCACTCTCGTGTTGTGGGAAGAGAAATGCCTGCAGACGCAATATGAATGTCAATGTAAACTCGTTGCCAATATTGTCGTTGTTGTTGCTTTTGTTGTTTATTGTATGGTGCAACTTCACATATGAATATATGTACAAACATATACATGATATGTATATTCTTGAAATCTACTTGCACATTGTGTGTGCTCTGCTTGTCACTTCTTCAACTCAATTCATAAACAGCACAAAGCGTTCAGGATAAACAGACACACGGGGAAAATGGGAGACTGTGAGACTGTTGCAATTGGAAAGTGACAATACGTAGGGATGAGTCTGTGCTTTGGGGCATGGCCAAAGAGGACTTAATTAATGATGGCTGCAGATAGCAATGCGCAAAGGCAAGTATAATTTATAATTGGCACATACTCAAAAGCTTTTATGTTTATAATCAGAACTCGGGAATATAAAAAACATGGTCTTTATTTTGAATTTTTCTGCTATTTTGAATTTAAGACAGACAGCAGAGAGATAAACAAATATACTATTACTTGCAATTATTTTATGTAAGCACTGGTTTTTTTTCTCTCTCACTTAATCGAACCGCAAAATTAGTTTCCCTCTTCGTGTGTTGCATGCCACATTAATAAGGTGCTTAGGCTTGGCTGTGATTTCTGCAGTCGCTTTTAAAGGCCAGTCTGAAAATATATCTACATACATATAGCAATTCTGATTGGGCTTGAAGCACGCACTTTGCTGGTCCCCTGATGTATATATGTCAATTAGTCGAACAAATTGACTGTCGACTCTCTCAGCTCGAGAATTGCAGAAGCAGCTGCCTTTGACAGACTGCGGTTTTCCAGTTCGAGACAGGGAAGGTCTGTGGGTCAAGGGATCCTTCTGTTCTTGCGGTAAGCATAGCTCGGTTCATTTCAGCCTATCGCTGCTGCGGTCACCCTTGAAACGCTTCGGGCCTCGTTTGCCTTCTTTTGAAGTTAATTTTAATTGTGCTCAAGTAGGAAATCTCAATTTCACAGCAATTTCAGTTCAAATTCATTAAAGCAAATCGGCACGAATCTTCATTGGGCATCGTTTGTGATGTGATTTAGTGCAAGTTTTGCATTAATTGTTATACGCGGGACGAGAAAACATATTATATGATGTTGTTTTTGTTGTTGTCGCAGTTGGTGTCAAGGGGCGAACGACGGGCGGCATAATGAGAAGTGGGCACTTATCTGGATGAGGGTCTTAATTGAGATATACAAATGTAGTTTTAATTTCAAGCCACAACTTCAAAATCAAATTAAGAAGACTTTATTAATCTTCTGTTTTCCATGAATCGAGCTATTCATTTAATTTTAAAGCTAAATGTCCCTTAAAGTTTGTACTAATATATAGCTAAATATTTCACAAAATATATTTAATTATTTTGCTGTGCCCAAGCAACCATTAAAAATGTGACATTGCCAACATTTTTTTTTAGTATTTCATCAGATGAGTTAAATTTATGAGTTTGTGTTTATATATATGCTAATTTGAGTCATTTTCATATAATAACAAAAGAAACCAAAAGTGCAGTAATTTTTTTCTAAAAGCCATGTCCATTAATTGAATTTCAATGAAATTGCGGTAAAAAAGATCAGAAAGTAAATGAAATAACGCTCAGGCTAAAGCTACAGTCCACTGCACACAGAGCCACGCCCCTTTTGTGCCCTCTCCCACTTATCAGGGGCAGCACTTTGCAAAATTGTCAACGCACGCAGCATGCACTAAATCTGGTTACGGCAACTCCCTCGGCTAAATGAATGAAACTAAAACCGACAGCGGCAGTCAGAAGAGAATTTTTTGTTACCGATTCTGCCAATTGGGCTCACTGCGTTTCGCAGTCGCGTTGGCAGCCTAATTTGATTCCATCAACTGCATATACATATATGTACATATGTATATCTATTATACCCGAACATATTTACATACATGCACAACAAAATACGTATATGTTTGTTTAAAAATGTCATCGCTAAACGTTGGCCATTGACTTCAAAGAGTAACAACCACATCCATTTAAACAAAATTATAAAAACCACACAGCTAAAATAAATGGCATTTTGGCTATTTCATTGTTTTCACGGTTTTGCATTTGAATTTCACCGAGCCAGGAGTCAAACGCCACTGGAATGAGAGAGCGAGATTAACATGTGCTTCAGCTGCTGTCATTATTTTTTAGAATCTCAATCCCCTGCTACTATTGAATCTTTCAGTTTTTTCGTTTCTTTTACGAGTTTAATAGTTAACTTCGTTGGCTCTTTGATTGAGTTTTATCTGCGCCTCTCTTCCACATGGGCATCACATGCATATAAAAACAAACTGACAAACATGCTCAAAATGCAGCTTTAAGGTTCGATTTCTGCTTTTAATATAAAACCACAAAAATCGAGTAAATAAGATGGATGCCTGATTGCATCCGGGCATATCCACCAAGAACAACATAAGAATGATAGAATTATTTAATTTTTAAATACATTAGTCGATTGGCACGCTTTCCAGACTTCACACTCCATAACCTTAAAAACTGATCCAATTTTGGTTATTATTTAGCATCTATTTCAAATCAAGGCTTATGCACTTTTGAAAAATACAAAATTTCGACCTCTTTTTTTTCAAAAAAAGCATAAGGAACCTCTTCGCCAATTTATTTTTTTTCAAAATTTATAAATTTGTATTTTGAATTGATTGTGGGTGTCTCAATTAGTATAAAAAACTATACGAAAAGTGATTTTGTGGTGTTTAATTTTTCTGTCAAAAATCACGCCAAAAATGACAAAAAATTGGCTTGTAAAGTGCCCAAACAACGAAAAGTTCCTTATAAATTACATCCCCAGACTTCAAACTGCCATAGCTTTGTTAAATCTGAACTAATTGTCAATCCCAAGGCCATTTTGGTTATTATTTGGCATCTACTTCAAATACATATCTAAGGTTTATGAACTTTAAAAAATAAAAATTTCGAACAACACTGAATTTTGGGTCAGAACTTACTGCACCTTTTGTCTTCGGTCGCTGGCATATGTGTGAGCATTTGTGAAGGACTGTTATCCTGAACTCATAATAGCTAAAGTACGGCCTTGTCAGCCGGATTGTTTGCTCAACTGCTGCCTGCCTGTCTGTTGATAGATAAGCCTCGCTGTATGTTGCGTATACGCAATGTGTGCCCAATGTCAGATAACCTTCATATAAAACAAATGCTATCGCTATATGTGTTGAGGTGCCTTTCTGTATACATAAAAATTATTCATTTATGGTTTTTTGTTTGTCATCAATCGCGCTGTGCGTGCAGTAACAACAGCAACAACAAGGATGCCAACAAATTTGTTTGGTGCTGATATTTGGGCGCTGTCGAGTCTCACACAGCCGGTTTTTAAATTTTGTACTGGGTTTATTTTAATGTCGATGTCGATATGGGATTATCTTATTGAGATACATTTGATACCCACAAGCAAACGAATCTGTATCAAACAGCAACAGAAACAACAAGAATTACAATCAAGGTGTGTATTTTGTCCGTCTTGGTAACATTTGTGCCATCTCATGCTGTTGGCATTATTGACTTTATTGTGATAGTTTATCTTGTGAGAGATACGCTGTGCATTCAAATACACCGCCTCATGCAAATGTGTTAATTGTGTTTTGATTGAATTGTGTTGAAATATTTACACAGCAGCCGAACGCTTAAGCGAGAATTTCGTTTAATTTCTGATCTTCCCAACAAGAAAGGGAGCCAACAAATGCAGAACATCAAAAAAAGAAAGGAAGGAAAGAGCATTTAGGCTTGACGATCGGCATCGGGATCGGGGCAATGGGTCTGTGGTGCTCGTTGCAGCAGCGCTAACAGGTTTTCAATGAGTTACCCAAGTGGCTTGTTTCTTCTCTCCCTCTGTGTTTGCGCGTGTTTATCTTACACTTTTTCTTTATGATTTGTTTATATTGTTGTTTTGTGGTATTCTTGTTGATATTCTTGATAACTAAACGCAAATTACAAACAGACGCTGCAGCTGCATTAATTCTATATTCATTGTTTTTGGCCGAACAGTTTTCGTAGAAGTCTAATTACATCGGGTATGGTGTCTACACTTCCGCTGCCCCCCTCATCCCGTCTCTTAATTCGTGTGCCCCATTTTTATAACAATCTATATCCATACATATTTTGATTCACGTATTGTTCGCTTAAGTTGTGAGCTGAGGGTTGTTTTTTGTTGTATCCTTACTACTCAATTGGTGGTGGTGTGGCTGCGCCTGAGCTCGCTCTCTCCTTAAAATGTGTGTGTGAGAGAGAGAGTGCTCTCTCATCCAGCACTTAGGCTCTCGCTGGCTTTGAGCTATCTCGTTATCGTTCTATATTTACCCTTACTACAACGCCTCACATTCACGTGTTTGTATTTTGGGTAACCTTTTTCCCCCGACACCGATTGGATTGGCCAGCCGGGCCGATAGATGGCGCTGCTTGACAGCGGAACTGAGCGCTGAGAGCACTACGTCTATGTGTTTGAGAGTTAATGGAAAAATCATGAAAATTACGCTTCGTCGGCAACGCCAAGTTCCCCTGTTAACTTTCCCTTTGTTATTCTGTTTGTGTGCGTGTTTCTATTTGCCTGGCTACTTAGGCGATTACTTTTAACTTTTGACATATTTTGTGAGTGTGCTACGGAATGTTGCCAGATTTTTGTTTTTGTTGGCGTCAGAGGTGGCAGTTGTAATTTTTGATTTATGAAGTCTTGAACTTGCATTGTGTGCATTTTCCGACATTTTACGGTTTATGGTAGGAAAGTTTTCTGCTGCTCAACTATTAGCTGCATATTTTGGGTCAAATTAGATTTTAAAAAAAAAACATATCTAACTCAATTAGAGTGTGTAAAGTAATTAATTATAGTCAATTGAAAATAACCAATCAACTAAAGAAAACGTCAATTTATTAACACCTAGTTATTTTCTAGTTCTAATAAAACCCAAAACTGTTAATTAATAATAATCAAATAATTTGCATTTTATCTTTCTAGGTAAATAAATGGGAATAATAACAAATAAATATTTAATGATAAAAGGCAATGCCCCACACATTAAGCGACGTTTCGTCACGTAAGTCAACAAAATGTCCAAAAAAAATCATCAAAATTATTTAAATGCCATTTATGCATGCAAAACAGAGCTACCACCTGTTATTGGGAGCAGTTGTTAGCAAATGCTATTTTATTGTGTGCGGCTGTCAATTCAATCTGGCAACGCTGTTGTCCGGCCATCACAGTTGTTGTTGCTCTGGTTTTTGTGCTCTTGTGCTGTGTTGTGTTGCGCTCTTTCGAGGTACTAAGTGATTTTACGTGTTCGGTGCACCACACACGTCTGCCCTCCACCTTTAGTCCGCTGTCCGCATCGCTGACGTTTAGTTTCGTTCCGTTTCGATTTATATTTTTTTCGTTAGTTCGGTGCTCTCTCTCTCTCTCGTCGGCGTCTGCTCTCGCATTATGATTTTTTTGCGCTCTTGTTGTTTTTCGGCTTGAGTCGCGCGCTGAGTTTTTCTTCTCATTCTTTGCGGCGCGCGCGAAGCAACAACAACGACAACGACGACAACGACACCGATTACGATGACGATGTCGACGACGCGAAGCACAACGAGGACATCGACGAGGATACTGTAGGGATATAAAAATGTTTTGTGCGATTTCGCCGCGACTAGTCTTACGTACGTGCCGGGGTCGCAATGAATGGTGTCGTCTCCATCTCCGTCTCCTCTCGTCACGTCGCGCCTCTTTGCCAACATTTCGTTATTGTCGCTTTTTAAGCAATAACGTTTTTTAAGGTATTCTGTGTTGTGTTGCGGCCCGTCGGGAATTGCCATATAAAAATTCGATGATAACACAAATTAATGAATTGATTGGCTAAAAGGCGCGCGCGAGTGCATTGCGTATACGAATGTGTGAGTGTATAAAAAGTGCCAAAACAAACCATAAAAAAGTGCATAAGCTTAATGTCTAAGCGCTTGACAAAAATCAAATAAAACAAGAATAAAAGTAAAAAAAAAAACGCAAAAGTCGTCAAGTCGTTAATTTTATTCGTGTTTGTGCAGTGCATAAAAAGCAGTCAAAATTTTCACCATTTATCCGCAAATATTTAGTGAGTATCTCAGAGATGCCCGCCCACACACACACACACATGCATACATACATACACACACATACACACTCAGTCAGAACCGCGCTCCCATCAGCTTCTAGTATAAACAACGTGTGTGTGAGAAAGAGCACGCGTGTAAATGATGTTTGGCTGTTGTTCTTGTTGTTTTTGTTATTATTATTGTAGCACGTCTTTGGGAATATACACAGATACGTCAATATAGCGCCACACTCACACACACATGCACATACATGCTTGTACAGATACAGATAGCCCAAGTACAGCGACAACAACAAGAAGAAGAGGGAATGTCGATGACGAAGACGACGTAAATTGTGAAGAAATGCGCGCTCGTGTGACCCCATAGTCTCTGCTGCTCCCACCACCAACCCCCTCCTCTGCCCAGCTCCTCCCTCTTTGCCCCCACCGCGGAGAAGCAAAACAAATAAGATGTAGATACACTTTTTTTTCGTCATTTGTTCTTGTTGTTGTCGTTGCCTCCTCGCTGGTGGTATATCTGTATCTGTAGGTATTTTCTCTAGCTACAATACACACACATACATGCCTGTGATATATTTGTGAGTCAAGCGTGGCTCTCAAAATGCGAGTATCTTAGCGGCTGTCCATCGCTTGTAGCCATTAGATACCTGAGCATGTGCTTTCGTATCTTTAGTGGTCTTTGCTGCTTGTCTCTTTTGCTTTCAAGTTCGTGTCGTTGTCTCACATTTTGCCATTCTTCACACTTTTCATTTGTCATTGTTGCTGCCAGCGCTTAATTTGAGCCCAATAATAAGCTAAGCTGGCTTCAACCTGCTGCTGCTGCTGCTGCTTACTTGTTGGCAAGCCCTGCGGCAGATTTGGATTAGGCTTAATTTCTTTTGCTCTTTTTTATGGGGTTGGAGGCGTCGGTTTCATATTTATGCATTGACAGCATCGACTACAATTGATGTGCATTTTAAATCGATGTCAAGAAGCGGCAATTTGATGTGCAGGATATAAACTAAGGTTGTGGTTGTTGATGTTGTTGCTGTTGGGAATGTGATAGTCAATTTGCATATTCGTCTTTTTTATTTTAACTGAAATTGGAGTACGGCATGCGAACAAATTGCTGAAAAATATGTTGTATTGAATTTTGATTTAAATATAATTTCGGAAGGTTACTTATAAAGAACATATAGCAAGGTAAAAGCAACGATACTTTCAACGATCAGCTAAATACTTTTAACTAGATAAATCTAATATGCTTTTATTTGTCTGTGTAAAAGCTAAAAGTTTCAAAACACAAAAGCGCAAAATAAATATAAATAGTACAGTTCTGTTTGCAAGAATTTATTGAATAAATATGGCAAATTCACTAAATTCTGTAATTCGTATTACATCATACTTACTTAGGCTAATGATAGCTCAGCGTATTTACTTATATATATATATATATATATATATATATTATGTACATATATTCACTCCGAAACACTTGTAAAATTTATCACCTTAGAGCGTTATAATATGAACAGAGTTAGTATGAAAAACCTCGACAGTTGTCTAGCTATTTGCTTATCTTAATTTGAGAAGTTAATTTAAACCCAGAAACAATTAACTTTTAGAGTGTCTGGACTTGGGCTGTAAATGACGTGCATATATGTATGTATGCATACATGCGAAATTATACTTTTACCAAACTTTTAAATTGCAGTCTGACCGCAATTTAGACAATTCAATTTTTCTTCCGTTAAGTTTGCTTGATTAAATCTCAATGGCTTGTCAATTGCAGGGCGGGCGTTGCAAGCCAATCTTAAAGCTGTCACTCAATTGCCGCAAACAGTAAATGTGCCACACAATAACCGCATGAAACAGTCGGAACAGACAGGAAACTTAAAACCAACCATACACGTAAATGCGTGCAACTGCGTGTTGGGACAGGTGACAAGCGCCAACGCTTTTGGCCACACTGGGAGGCCAGTTGTACGTAATGGCCGAAAAATGGCGTTGTCTGTCTGCTCTGTGTGCTGTGTTTGCCATGTGATGATTGTTTTCATTCTGTTGTTGTGGGTCGTAGGTTTTTTTATATTTATCAAATGAGGCGTGACGTGTTAATGACGTTGCCATTTAGAAGCGAACACCGATACACGCCACATACATGTGTTGGTTTATATATGTATATGTGTGTGTGTTTGTGTTTTTGCCGCAGCTGTTTATGTGGTTACCAACACTTTGGCAATAAGTTTGCACCTACTAGCCGTGTCGCATTTTTGGCAGTCACACGGCTCGTATGTGTAATGTTGTTGTTTATGCCATGACTTGACAAATTCTTGATGTGAGCACTCTGTTGGGTGACTCACTGCGATTGTCGTTGTTGCGTATTGATTAATTGTAAGTACGCCGTCCATTCTCCATTGGTATTGGTGTATTCTAATGTCAGCAGTTATTGCCAGGCCGTTAACATCAGTTGGCACTTTTCCCATAGTAATTTAATGCATATTTAATGCGACTTACACTTAGCGCTCTGTGCATGCTTGTGTGTGTGTGCACAAAAGGGCTATATGCCCCCTCACCTCTAACCCTCGTACCCCCTCACCCTTTCAACCGTCAACAGGCGAGCGAAATGCATAAAGTAAATTAATTTGATTGCCAACGCCCAGTGTTTGTTTTTGTTGGGCGCCAGGCGCAAGCAAGCAAATACAATCGGCGCTTCATTTTGACGTCTATTCAACGATGGTCTTTTGTCAGCCACCCCTTTTAATTACATTAAGAACAATTTGTGCAAGAGTTGAGCAACGTTATCACTGAAAACTACATTTTAATTTGCGATTTTGAATGGATACGCATCTATAATACCTATACAACTACATAACTAACCTTTAAGTTTAACTTTGGCAACAGAAATGGGGGGCTAGGTTGTTATTTGCTCTACAAGGAATTTAATTAAATCAATTTAGATAAATATTGAATTTTTAAACGAGATTATTTATTGATTTTAAATAATATTTGACAAGTTGATTTATTTTATTTTCAAACTTATTTCAACCTACTAAATAATCAAGTTTACACTTCGATAAACAAGTCGATAATATTGATTTTAGAAATTCAAATCGCTACTGAGAAAAAATATCGAAGAAACTGATGGGAACGATTTAGATAATAAAATTTAGAAGTTTTTCACTCGTCAACTTTTTTTTAAAACGTAAATCCAAAATGAAAACATAATAAAAGTGTTGGAACGAATTTTTCGTACGTGCAAAGCTATAAAATGTTTTATAGAGCTGTACTTCTTATACTACTTACCCTGTGCATGAATTATTAATAAAGCAAAGCATATTAATAATTGAAATGAAATCATTCAAGAATAAACGATGTACATTTGCAAAGCTTAAATCAAGTAATAAGAGTTTGCCTTTCATCTTTTGCATGCCAGCGATTGCTAAATGTAATTAAGCTAATCTGTCGTCTAAGGGTAAATTAATGGATGAATAAATGTTGAAGTGCTTTTGTGCTCTGTGAGCTCGAACTGTTAATGATAATGATGTGGTGTCATCGACGGCTAGCCAGAGAGCAGCAATTTGTATACTTGCCCCCACTCACCTGGCCACAAAAAAAATGGAATAAACTCAAACTCATTTCAACAGCACTCGAGACATGAGTTATTTGGCTCGAGTGGTTTCCAGTTGCCCTGCTTTTCGTTGCCAAGCGTTGCATTTCAAGTGGCATATGAGAGGAGTAAGGGGGTGTGGGGTGGCACAAAGGATACAGTTTTAATTGCAGCGACTGATTGCTGCTGGGCTTCCTTTTGTCAGCCTTGTTAAATTGGCAAGCATTAATTGCACTTTGTATGCGGCGCACATGCCGTATGTGTAATATTGCTAAAGCCATGCTTTTCATTCTGTTAATGTCGCTTTGTTGTTGTTGTTGTTGTGTGGACGCCATTAACGCTGCCATCAAAGAGCATACAAAATGTTTCTAATTAGCAATAAATAATTGAGATGTATATTTTATTATCGAAATGACATTGTGTATGCGTGTGTTTGTTTGTGTGTTTGTATTTGTGTGTGTATAACGAGCAACGATAGCCAATAAGTAGAGAAGTCTACTTTTCCAAGAAATAAACAGGACAAGTACACAAGCTAGCTGAGCACAATAAAAGACTCGGCTATAGAAAAGCCTCACGCAACTGCTCTCCCCATCATTCCCCGCCCGATCACCCCCTCAGAACCCCATCGCATATCGCTCCACAATAGTCACATCGAACCACACCAGACCACCACATCCCAGAGCCAGCGACCATTCAAACGTGCCTACACTTATCGATTTTTATTTCATTTTTATCCAACCCGTACCCGTCGACCCCGTCGCCCCCGTTGCCCGCTGCCCGCCCATTCACTCAGAGACGCTGTCTTATTTTTTTGCACATGCCAAACCCCGCACGTCCTCAGCTTACCATAATACTACTCCTGTGTTTGCCTCATCGGAGACTGTCCTGTATGCCTGCTGCTTGCTGCCTGCTGCCCGAGCTTTGTTTTTGCACAAACATTTATGTACGCGGCTGCTGCTGCTTATAAACTTTTGGGGCGAGTCGGAGCGGAGCGGTGCAGTGGAACGAGACTTGAACTGTGGCAATGGACGGCAGAGTCGGTAGTAGTCGGTAGTCAGCGACATATCGCCATAACACCATCAACAGTTCATATACACGACGACGACTACAGGACGACAAAATGCGAACTGCTTTGAACTCCTTGTTGTTGTTGCTGTTGTTACTCCGTCTCTCTGGCCTGCGCCTGGTCCTTTTGGGGTCGAATTGTCACACGGCTGGTCGGTCGAACCGACTGTCGGTCGGCTGTTTCTTCGTTCTTTCGTTTCGCTATTGTTGCAGACTGTGACAATAGAAACAGCAACCAGGCACAGCAAAAGAGAGACGGAGAGAGAAAGAGAGTTCTCCGCTGAGTGCTACACAACAGCTCCTACTTAGCGTCAGTGGCAGGAGGTAGGGGCGGGCAGGCAGGCAGGCTGCATGGCAGAGGAGCCGCGAGGCTGAGGTTATGCCAGTCAACCAAATAAATGAAACAACAAAGATGGGACACACACACACACACATACATACATACATACATACACTGCTAAAGGAGAGACTATAAAACATGCGAGAGCATAACACAGTTGCTATAAGGTGGACTCAGGTTCCAACTCCATGGCTGTTCCCATTAGCAGCCAACGGCAACAACGATGACGCTCTTGCAACTCGAGTGTCCTGAGTGTGCGTGTGTACTTGTGTGTGTTTGTGTACGTTGTGTGCTTGTGCTTGCATATAAATAAATAATTTTTTTTGCTGCATGTTCTTTGAAATTCAGATCTGCGACCAGGGACTTAGATAGACAGACGTGCAGGGTTAACAGAAAATCTTGCAGTGACACGAATGATGCCAAAAATTTGTTCTGACATTTATGAATACCATTTGCAAAGTTACTCAACCAAAAACATTTTATGAATCCGTATAATAATATCAAAGTGTGTGCTTTATTAAGAGATCAAAAGAAGTAGATTACATAAAATATTAAGCACAAAAATATTGATATTACTTCAAACTTCCATATCCGATAACCATAATCCCATAACCGATTTTCAATTCCGAGGCCATTGCGGTCAATATTTATATTCTTGTTTAATTCCAAACGCAAGCTTTATGGACTTTAGAAAATTATTTTTTTTTATTCTCGCTTAAATATAAGGTGCTTAGCACTCCCTTGATTAAAATTTATATGTGTATATAAATCTTATCGCTCAAAGGGAAGTAATAAATGTATTTTGCTATCGTATATCGCCAGTCCCTTACCCAAAGTAGCTCACTTCAAAATGTTTCCAAGAAAAACACGACATAATTGTAATGCACTGTAATCCATTTATGCAGTTTGTTGCCTGCCTTTAATAGGAGCTGAGTGAATATGCATAATTAGATTACGCGCCGACCTAAAAAATAAAGGGATATCGTCGCACTGAAACATTTTGCGGCAAGCCTTTGAGTTGACTATCCTAACTTTAACTAGTATCTATAACTGTATCTGTATCCATGTCTGTGTCAGTCGACTTCAAATACTCGGTGCAGTTTTAGCTTAGTCGGCTTGGCTCGCTTTGCCGCATTTAGCTTAATTCAATTATGCTGCTTAACAAGCCAAATGCCTTGAAGGCAAGCTGAAAACATCAACGGCCGCCCAAACAGCAGGACCCAAGGATAGACTGCCAGCCTGGACTGTGTGGCAACAGTCGACAGTCGCACAGTCGACTATCTGACTGATGTTAAAAGCGGGGGCACAAACAAAAAACGCGAAAACTACTCACACTACACTTTCCATTACCTTTGCAGTTTGCCCACTTTTTTTGCTGCCCATTTTCCTTCGTTTTTTGCTTCTTGTGCCAACAAAATTTTTACTGACTTTGACAGGCAGCAAAGCGGCGAACACAGAACGAACTTTCAGATACTCAAGCGAATGCACACACAGACAGGCATACAAAGATACACACACAAGGACACACTCAGTGACTGTGCAGCGTCAGTCAGAGAGTTGTGCCTCGTAAATAGGATTCATCTCGCTGCGCGGGCAGCCGCCGTTTGACTCTGTCTTTGCCACTGCCACTGCTGCCCCCAAACTGCTTGGCTCAGTTTTTATGCTTCTGCACAAAATGCAAAATAATGTGGCAACATCTGGCCCTGCCTCCCAGCCAACCGGCGTCGCCTCTGTTCTCGCCAGACACTCAAGTAGATGGCTGCTGCCAGGCAGCGCAGGCAAGGCAGGCAGGCAGAAAGGCCGGGCAGGAAGGAGGTTAGGCATGCAGTCGGGCAGTCAGTTAACTACCATCCATCCATCCATCCATCCATCCAACCATCCAACCATCCAACCATCCAAGCAACCAGCCAACCAAGCATCCATGCAACCATTCGTCGTCTATCCGTGCGTTCATCTGCGTCTCGGCTAGCCAAACTTTTGAGTATCTCTGTATATACATATGTACATATGTACGTGCATATCAAGTATACATCTTTTTCTCGATTTGCGCTTTGGTTTTTATACTCTTTATTCTTTATACACAGAATTGAATGCGAAGGGGCTCAAACATTTGTAACAAATTGAAACCCTATTCACGTGAGGCGACTCTTGATATCTTCAACAGAATTGGGGATTAAATGGACTTTCTAACTTAAAATTCTACATGGATTCAATAACATTAATTTATAGTATAATGAGTTTATTATCGTTTAATATTACTCGTGTATAATTTGTATAAGAGCTTTATTTTAATAATCAGATTGAATTAAATTAGTAGTTTAAACTCAATAAATTATGTAAAATTATCGAAAGATTATAATATTTAAGCATTTTAATTAGTATTTAAGCGTATTCAAAGTTCGGCATAAAAAAATAGTTTTTTATGCTTATCGTGAAAACTTATATCCTTTTATATATATTTTTTTGCGCCAGTTGCGTTTGTGGTTTTGCTTTGCATGAAATTAAGTTTTTCGCTATATGTATTTACAAACTTATATACATACATTCGTATACATTGATATGCAAATAAGTGTGTTTGCTGTATATCTATAGTTTCTTTGGTATTTATACGTTTGGGTTTTGACAGCTCTAAACCAAGCAGATGAAAAGAAATGTTGGATTTTAATTCAAATGAGATTGCTTGATAAGTTAAATGATAAAAACGTACAAGTGTAAAATGTGTATGCCATGAAGTTCATAAATTGTAGTATTACATAATTTTTTACTTTAATTTCATAAATAAATTTATAGTCAACTTGCGTCTTCAAATCAAATTCTTGACTTGGTTATTAATTGAGTGACCTAATTTTCATGAGATGATTGAAATGTAGCACCCTGGAGAGGTAAAACTTTGATTGGCTCCCCACATTATTAATTTCATGAAACAGAGAAGAATATATAATTATAAATAAATCAAATTCCTGACATGGACATTATTGGACTGTAAAAAAGTAATTGATTGGTTATCGTGAGATATGGGAAAAGTACAAATTTTACAAGATGCCACACCTGCGCTCAGCTTAATTCGATACAGTTTGTTGCACATCTAACAAACTGTGAGGCATTCATCTATAAGTACGTTTGTTCGTATTGAGGTATTTTCCCCCCACTGTAAACTTTTTTTTTTTTGTTATTGAGAGCACATGCGGCGCGGCTTTTGATTTACGTTGCTGCTGGCAACGTTCTTTCGTGAAGCTCTTCTCTCTGCCCCTTTACCCCACCCGCCCTCAGACTCTCAACGCTCTGTTGCACAATCGAGTCGTCTTTGGCATCGCCGTCTTGAGCTTTGGCTACAACGAACATTATTGCGCCGAGTGCCTAAAAATATGAAACTCAACGTTGCCAGGACAATTTCACAGTAAGCGATGATGTGGATGCGAATGTTTATATGTGTGTGTATGCGTATATGTTTAAATGTAGTATGTACTTATGTGCATGTTGAATGATGTGAACGAAGGCGTCTCCCGCTGCTAGCTGGGCAGCTGTAAACGTGCGGCAGTTGCTTGTTAAATTCTTCTTATGCTTTGTTTTGCTGTCGATAATGGCGGCAATGGCTACACATACACAAACAAACATATATCGCATATATATATATATATATATATGTACATATGGGGTAGATGAGTGCGGAAGGGGGTCTTAGCTTTGGCCTCGTCTCATGCTTCAACTCCAATCGCTGACAACGTCTCGAGATGTAGGAGACGAAAGCAAGCAGCTTCTTTGATGCTCGATGCTTATGCTTGTTTATCCTACGCCTTCGCTATGCTGCTTGCTGTGTTTTTTTTGTAGCTGGCTTATCCGTAATTCCTCATTTTTTTTTTTGTTCTTTGTGCCTTCTTATGCTCACTAGCTTCCATTTTATACATACGTATGCAAATTAATGCTGTGTGCCGCCGCCTCTCAGTAGTTTTAACAGGACAACCCATCTTTGTATTATGCAAATTTTTCGCCCATTTTGTTGTTGTTGGTTTTTCATTTCGTTTTCTAAACAATACATAAAAATTGTTGCCACAGCAGCAGCATCAACGCCAACAATATGTTCAGCAACAGCAACAACAAAGTTGAACTTTTAATTGAAAAAGTACCTCAGGCACGCCCCCTAGTTACATATTTGAAAACAGATTTCAATAAGCGACAGCACGTTCAACAAACGAGAACAACAACAGCAATATGACACCTTATCCAGGTGGGATTTTAAATAATTTATTAGTTGCTGTCTATATCGCTTATTGCCCTGTGAAATATGACAATAGCAAACTAAAATTAAAAACAAATTTATATGTTTCATAAAATTTCTGGTCGATTTTACATTTTCAAATATTTAAATATAATTCCCCATCTAAATTGAGATATAAAAATCTCTAAAAACAAGAGATATAATTATCTCTTTACTTGTGTGTATCTTTTTTATAACAGATTAACTGCCGTCTCTGGAACACTCAGAAACTGTATAAGTCCTTTATTAGCAATACTACAATATAAACTACTACATTTAGCCAGAACGCAAACCTGAATAAATATGTCTAAAGCAAATGACTGTTGGCTCATATTTTTGAAACAATCTGAGAAAACGAACACTTCTGTACAAACACAAAACAAGAACAAAACAGATATCAAGAACCTACCTACATAAAAGCGCTATCGGTCAGAATGAAAGACTAGCAAATGCCCTGTAACAAGTTAGCGTTGCCTTTGAATCTGTTCGCTCTCCTCTCGATATCTCACACTACAGTTCCTAAAAATCTCCTTTCAACGTGATCATCATGAATCCAAGTATCTATTACAGATTTAAATGGTGTTTTTCATGATATCCTATTACATGACAATAAAAAATACTCAAAATGCTTTGAAATGCCAAATATGGATATACCCTTACAAGACATTCAACTGGTTACAGGGAATCGAAAAAAAAGAGTGCAGAGCAATTTAGAAATGAAGAAGTGCAAAGAACTTTTTCAAGCACTAATGAAACTGGTTTGGTTTGTGTTGCTGTTTGTGTTTCTGTTTGACTCGCGGACTCGGTTGGGCCAAGTCTGTCCAAAAATATGTTAGTGTTCGCTGTGACGCTACCCCTCAGCTGAGTTGCTTAGTTGGTGCCTCGAAATGTGTTAAGTTGCCTCGTTTTGTATGCACAAAGGCAGCCCAGCAGCAACGGTAACAGGGGACGGGGTGCGGGTGGTGGTGGTGGTGGTGGCACAGCCGGCAGCAAATTGAAGCGTTCCCAGCTTCAAAATAAACAACTATGAAATGGCGCGCAATTTTACCCACTGATACAAGTATATGGTGTATCTATGTGTGTGTGTGTGTGTGCTCAACTGTGTGTGTTTGTATCTGCGAGATACTCTGTTACTTGTGTTTGCTGTGTGGCGTTCTTTGTATCGCATGTATTCAGTTGCGCTTTGGTCACGTTCAAGATTGCTGCCCCCTAAATGGCCGTCGATGTTTATGCACTGGCTTGCTGTTCATTATGGAAACCCCCCCCCCCCCTCTTTTATTTTTGGTTACCTGATACTCGGCCGGCCAATAAACACGCCTGGGCCCTGACATTAGTGGGTCAATGGTGGCCCAATAAATACAATGAATAAGTACACTTCTTCCTTATATTACACATTTATATTTATATACATATATCACATATGTGTACAACGACGAGTATTAAAGCCTTGTATGTGTTTTATTGCAGGAATATTGTCTCCTCCGGGTCCGTTTCTGACGCCCAGTCCATCACCATCGATCTCAGCTAGTCCACGCCTGCAACCATCACCATCGCTATCGCCATTTCCACAGGATGTGGTGCTCGTAGCCGGTGGCAACGCATTAAACGCCAACAGCAATCAACAGGAACACGTAAGTATTAGCCAACGAAATTGGTTATTTTGTTTTGTGAGGATTATCAATCCATTAATCATGCCACCCACTTTATAATATTATAGGAACGCAAGGCGGCGACGCCTGGCAGGCGACAATCCATACATCAGTTCACAAATGGCAGTCCCAATGCCGGCACCGTTGTCTTTCAGCCGAGTCCCTCCCAATCACCGGCCGCTGCCACGACGGTTATTGGCGTGACAGCTGGCGGTCTCATAGCCGCCGCCGCCGCTGCCAGTGGTCACAATAATGCAATCGGCACCGAGCTGAATGCCACGCTTGTCGGCTCAAATAATATACAACTGAACAAGGTATATATATATTTAATTGAGTTGCACTTGCACTGCTCACTACATTTTGATAAGATAACATTCCTATCAAATGGGAACACTGATAAACCGATAACGAACAAATTTACATTGTTACAAAAGTGATGTGAAATTCTTAAGTGAGCACTGCAAGTATATCGAATTACCACTCTTAGTCTCAACTATTATATATAATACGGAACTAAATACTATTAATAAAATGCTTATAATATATCCTACCAAATATACATATAATTAAAGGAAATTGATATTATTTTAGGCCAATTGGAAAGTTTTTCCAGATTTTAGCTCAGATGCCACTTGAATAATATGCCATTTAAATGTAGAATTAAGAGTTTTAAGATTTAAAAAAAAAAAAAAATTATAATAAATACATACACATAAGAATATGATATCATTAAGTATCTTGACTGCTTATAAGTAACAAATTTTGTAATTAATTTAATTTTGACAATTTAGAAATCAGGCATCTTTGTAAAGCCGGTCTAAGAACTTATTTCTGCCGGTCCTGCCAACTCTTCAATAAAGCGTTGCCAGAACTATACACTATTATTATCATAAGCATGAGAAAACGAAACTGTTTATAACATGCTTAAAAGCTTATCATCCTTACAACTATAATAAACTTTATAACCAACGTCAGAAAACGGGCCTTAGACCCTCTTCTCAGCATGTCTGCGTTCGCCACTTAACACCAACTTCTACAACAGCAAACACAACATCATTATTATCAATGATGTATATACATATCATATAACGTTTTTCTCGGCTGCATATGGCTATTAATGCAAAACTTGCACTAAATCCGCCACAAACGACGCCCGATGAAGATTCGTGCCGATTTGCTTTTATGGATTCGAACTGAAATTGCTGTTAAATACAGATTTCTTACATGAGCACAATTAAAATGAACTTCAAAAGAAGCCAAACGAAGCCCGAAGCGTTTGAGGGGTGACCGCAGCATCGATAGGCTGAAATCCTAGCTAAGCGTTGCCAGGATTAAACTATTGTTACCAAGAGCATGAGAAAACGAAATTGGTTTCAGCATACTTATAAGCTTATCAACCTTACAGCTATAATATAATAACCATTATAAGCAACATGTGACGGCCCTAAATATAATCACGCGTAGGCTAAAAGACATAAACTATCCACCTTACTCACATCTGGCGCTGATTACAAGCGCCTAGGGATTCGAAGTGGGACTCTCGCTCCAACTCATAAATAAGTATCCTAGACAACATTTTTAATACATCAAATTAATATGCGTGAGGACAGTGACAGCTAGAAGCAGGAATCGAGTTCACATAATATTTAGTTGGCTATATTATTATTTTAATACCGTATAAGTTACAGTTACTTAAAAGATAGATTTATGAAAGATTCTTTATAACAAATATAGCCTTTAAGAATAGATAGAATAGTTAATAGAGATAGTTAAACTAGAGGAATTTGTTTTTAAACTCTTAATTTTTGTTTGCAGAAGGGCAACAAGCGGGCTGGACAACAGCAGCAACAGCTGCAGCAACAACAACAGCTACAGCAGCAACACCAGCAGCAGCAACAACAACTGCAACATCAGCAGCAGCATTTGCAGCAGCAAATCTTCAGCACCAGCGCAGCGACGCCCACCTCGATCTGCTCGACAGTAGCCGGCGGCTATGGGCACTCGAATGCAACGGCAATCAGCACGCCCATTTCGTTTGCGACAGCAAATGTGGCTAGTAGCCCAAAAGGTCAAGCGAAAAAGGGCGCCAACACGCTGCTGAGCCAACAGCAGCAACAGCAGCAACATCAACAACAACACCAACAGCAGCAGGTGCAATTCCAGCAGTATCAGAGCAGTAGTCCACTGATAGCGGACAGTCCTATACCCAGCCCCAGCAGTGCTATAGCCGCTGCGGCCATAAAACCGCCAACGCCCCAGCCGCAAACCGTACAGATGCTGCCGCAGCAATTTACCATCACCAGCGCGCCGCAGCAGCAGCAGGCGCCGCAGCAAGTGTTTCAGTTCATTCAGGGACCGCAGGGTCAGATCATAGCCACCACTCAGCAGCCGTCACTGCAGCAGCAACATCTGCAGCAACAGCATCAACAACAACAGCAGCAACAACAACAACAGCAGCAGCAGCAACAACAACAACAACAGCAGCAGCAGCAACAACAACAACAACATCAACAGCAACAGCAACGTTTTACCAGCAATGCAGGCATTGCGTTGTCCACTGCCAACACGAAGGCGACCAAGGCGCCACAGCAGATCTTGCCTAAGCCGCAGCAGGAGCTGGCATCTCACCAACTGCCCAAGAACAAAAATATCAGCAATAGCAATGCACAATTGCCGCAGATCTCGCAGTCGCCGCAGCCGCAACATGCACAGCTTAATACCGCCAAC